>BJKM01000044.1:1803350-2268350 GCA_015082035.1 Chaenogobius annularis
CACTGTATAGAAATAACAGAGAAGATAAGAAATGCTATCAAAAGCCAATTATTAACTGTTACCATGGCAATGACAAAACTGTGTGGACACAAACTTTTACAAAAGCAAACCTACTCTATAGCAAGCAAATTGGAATGGTGCAGCACAGTTGACCAAATATTTTTCAAAAGGTTGAAAATTATATGGCTAGCATGGAACCTGCCCAGCAAGAAAACATTTGTAGATATATCGGTGTAATCCTCATTCGTCCAGGAGTGTTCCATAGAAGAAAAAGATTCAGTTGTAGTCATCTGGACTCTGTTTTTAGAAAAAAACAGTAGATATAAGAAATATTGTTGTGAAATTGGGACCACTACTATCTCAGCAGATTGGATAAATTATTGCCAATTTGAGAAAAAAAAAGAGCAAAAGAAAGCTGATGTAATGGATTTTCTTGTCTTTATTGTTTACTGACTGAACAGGGAAGACAGTGTGTTATTTTTTTAAAGGATTATTGGCCAATGGGCTTTATTGGAGAGGACAGATGAGAACGAAATGGGGGATGAGAGAGAAGGGAGGACATCAGTCAGAGTCGGGAATCAAACTCACGACACTGCGGCCGGCTGCACCTTGAGCCTGGCATACGTGTGCTGTGCCGTAACCACGTGACCACCAGACAGGTCTATGTTATATATCTTCAAAACAAATATGATGTCTCTCACTGTGACTCAAGCAGCCTCAAAATAATGTTATTTATAGACATGAGCACTGGTGAAGAACGGCACTGCCAAAGTCCACCAGTGGATGTGCCCAAGGCTTTTCACTGAAAAACTAAGATCCCATTTATGTTTGCTACAACTACACAACTGGGGCTAACACAGGCTGTTTAATACTTTCATTTCAGTAAACAGTATTCGGAATGTTGCGCAGTATAGCATCAAAGCAACATATGCAAAAAGTATGTATATAATTGAACTTGTTATAATAATTGTTTTCCTTTCTCATTTTATCCATGAGGTTGTAGAGTGAGACATGATGGTCACCATGCCATTGCTCCGAGAATGTACGTTTAAAAAAAAATTCCCCGCTGCTTGTTTTTCAATCATTAATTAAGTATAGGGTTAGCAGCGTTGCGTGATAAAACAGTTCGTGCTCTCCTGAACTGTATTCATAGACGCGAGTCAACAGGTTTGGCTGCGTGGCACTTGTCGTGATGACGTTTACGCCACCAAAGGAGCAGGCGGAATAGTGCCAGTTTTCACCCAAATGTCTGGGGTCTTTTTTTACGTCTTGTTATTAAGATAGGTTAATGCTACTGTGGAATATTCCAGGCAAAGCAATAATGTCTCCATCTCCACTGGCCCACAGGTTGGCGTTGCGATCGCGCTGCCTCTGGTGAATACTGCTGTTTGTCCTTGGGCAAGACAGTTAACCTACCTTGCCCCCAGTGTCTGAGAACAACTGGTGTGTGAATGTGTGTGAATGGGTGAGTGGTGACTTGATTTTGAGTGCGCTGAAGTTAGAAGCGCAATATAAATGTGACCATTTACTTATTATTTTGAAAATGGCACTCTCCTATACTTAACACAGGAGATGGAGATTTGAGTGACAAAAAAAATAAAAAAGCCCACATTTTCAGCTGCGGCATAAATGACTCACTGAACACAAGTAATTGAGTTTAAAGAAATAAACCGTCACTCAGTGAAAGGGCACGGGAGGTTAAAAGGATTTTTAATTGTGAATGTTGCGATAGATATGCACTCATTTATGTCCAACTACCAGTAATGGCTTTTCATGGGAAGAAGTCAGCACATTGAAGTAGTTTGAAATCATTTCACACATGGGGAGTAATTGCTGTTTGATTGATGTAATTGACACGGCAGATTGGGTTATTTTTCTCAAATTAGTTGAGGCTTTGAAGAGGAGAAAAAACTGCCATTTTAAATAATCAACTCTAATGACTTATAGGACCACCAAGGGAAATTATATACTGTATGTCTGGTAAGGAAAAATTAACAAAATGGGAAAAAACATCGCAAATGGTGTCAAACATATTGTATCAACAAACCTCCAAAGCACAAGTGCTGAATACATGTCGTCTAATCTCACAGGGAAAAAAACTTATCAAAGCTATTTTGATGGACTGGTTTGTAATGTCAGTCTTTTAAGTTTGACGTTGTTTATTGCATTGTTATTGTAACTAGAGATCGACCATGTTTTTTTTTTTTCATGGACAATGCAGATATTAGAATCGAGAGCAGCCAATAAGCTCTGCAAAGTTTTTGGGCCAATATATGACCAATTTTGACAAAGCACAGACACAAATTATTTTCAGGAACGGACTCGGATACAGCTACCAGGTCAATTGGCTGCATCAATAAAGGCTATTTCTAAAAGTTAGAGGGGTGATTAATTGGGCCTTACCTTTTACAATAAATCTAATGAGAGTCTCATTCCATGACTCACACATGTTGTAATAGTGTAAGAGTCCATCCAAAGACTCGCACTTTCGCCCCGTCCTCCCCTGAAGCGCTGCATTTGTGAAACTACAGTATGAGGAGCACATGGCTCATGTAAACACAAATGTGACATAATTAAAATATAGTTCTTTAGACCCAAAACCCCAAAAGTCATTTCAAGTCATTAGGCATAAGTCAAAGTCAAGTCTCAAGTCACAAAAGGCTTGAGACTTCTCTGAGGAGAATACCTGCCATACAATGCAAAAAATAAAGCTTTAAGTCTTACTTACTCGGCCTATACGGGAGATTTAATGTCGTTTGCCAATACAAAGTGCAAATATTGGCCCGATATATCAGCTAACCAGTATCGGTCTATCGCTAATCATAACAGCAGCCCAATATCAATGTTATCAGCTACTTAAAGTTCCAAACATTCTTAGACACTATCTGTAATTCTTTTTTTTTTACTTCAAATTTTATCTTACAACTTTTACGTTTTTCATCACATTTTATTTCATTTAAACGTTCTCTAATGACTTATTGACTCTGATATTTTGCTTATGCGCACCCTCATGAAAAACTCCTAAAACTGTCCAGAGAACGTTTCTTTTAAGCTCTCTTTGAACTTACTTTGTTCTCCAAAGTGGTTGTTTTCTTGCCTCATTTTCTATCACTTTTTATCCTCAGCACCAATTTGTTTATTTTGTTCCGTTGCAGGCACCATACATTCCAGTCATTACAACTTTTCACGCTTTATGCAGCATTCGTCTTTCTGTCAATGCTTTCTCTAAATGTGCAACTGGACAGCGTTCACTTTGTGACACACAGACCACAGTGAATCATTTAGTAAATAATTTAAGGAGCCACCACAACAACTTCTGCACTGGTGAATAACTTTTGAAAGTTAGCTTTTTTTTGGATCCTATAAAGTGAAGCTGCAGTGGTCACCAGTTATTCAGAGAGGAGCCTACACTATGTAAACAGTCAGTATATGTAGTAGTAGTAGTAGTAGTAGAGTAGTAGTAGTTGTAGTGTAGTTGTAGTTGTAGTGTAGTAGTATAGTAGATAAATAATGTGAATTTAGCTGTATTTATTTACTGTATGTTCCAGCCAAGTTGGATATGGAACAGCAAGTCATAAACGCAACAATCTAACACCTATGTATTTAGTTAAAGTAGTTTTAAAGTAGCCACTTAAACACTACTTTAAGATAAAAAGTACAAGTAGTTTACAAATATTTGGAACATTTGAAAAGTGTTAAATGTATGATATTGATAAAGAATTGTTTTCGGTCAACAGTAGCAATTCAAGTATATTACTTTTTATCCAGTTAAAAACAAATTCTGAAGTAGAAATTAAAAAAACGTATCCCTATTAAAATGTACTTAAGTAAAGTACAGATACAAAAATCTGCCTGTGTATTCTTTGTGATGGCCCTTTTCCCCTGCGGGCACCTATCTTCCAAAGTATCCATTCACTGTGTCAATGGCAGGACTTTTGACGCCCAAGTACATAGTCTTAAACTCGAGTGGGATGGTAACGTCAAAAGCTCTGGTGCTCTCTGTCCTTTTTTATAAGCAACAGGACAGTCCCAAAACATGGTAATGGGGGGCCTCCTGGCACGACAGTTTTGTATTTATTTTTAAAAGCAGGTTTTAGGGTCAAAATAAGACTGCTTTGCTGTCTGCATCCAATTATAGAACGTTTTATTCTTGGTGTACTATAAAGGGTGCTGTTAGCATGTGTTGGGGAAAATTTAAGTAATAGTTATCAAGAAATAAAGTAAAAACAATAGAACAGAGTTTGTCTTTTCCCAAAAGTGAAGGTTTAATTCTGTTGCATCAGAATTAATCTCCGTCCCTACTTCAAGACATGTGATTCTCCCTTCCTAGTCTCAAGGTCCCGACTCAGCAGTAACACATTCATTCATACACTTTACACAGGTGATCACATGACATGCCTCGCAGTGGAAAAGTGCTGTTTTCAAGTCAAATGCTAGAACAAAGACAGAGGTAGTTGATTACATTGACAATTTGGTTGTCTGGCCCTGAAAGATGACAATGCACTGACAACAGGCTTGGTGTTATAAAGATGCCCACCCTGGACACCTGGAGGTCGCTCACACCTGAGAGGGGCCAGTCTTTGAGCAGTTGTGTGAGAGAGCATGGGGGGGTCATTTTACATGAGATGACGAGTCTGGTCTTTTCTGCCATAACACATGCTCGTTATTGTTAATCTTATTGTAATGGCAAAACTCCCCTTTGACCCCCTTGAACATTTGAATTAAGTCAAAAAATTTACTTTGAACGTAGACAAATCAAATTTGGCACAACCATGCCATTTTGAACAAAAAAAAGTCAATGACGCATACTTCTATCTGCAAGCATGTTACTTAACACTTATTGCCGTAGACTTACATGTTTTTTTGGTTTACAAGCATTTTGAATGGGATGAAAACATTTAATTTGACGTAGACAAGTAAAATTTGGGACAGACATCCTTCACTAGGCAAGGACCACCACCCCAGCTATGATGCAAAGTGTTTATTGACATACGAGAAACATGAACAACACGAGTGTACAGAAATGGATGTGGTTTTGGGGCTTCTGGCGATGAGGGCTGAAGGCTCGATGCCCCCATCTAGATAAATTAGAATACTAATTAGGAAGAGGCTGGGAAGGAGGGCATCGAAAACGATGTCTGGACCTGGATGCTAAATAGTGTAACCACAGGAAGGGGCGTGTGGTCCTGCTCCCAAAAATGTTGAATGGAGTTGTGTTGCTTTTAACGGCGGTTGGCAGCCGAAAGGTGCATTTACCGCCACTTACTCTAGTTATATGTCCTCAAAGTATTCAAATAAAGAGAGAAACAAAGAAGAGAGAGAAAGAGAGAGAAACAGAGAAAGAAAGAGAAAGAGCGCGAGAGAGAGAAAGAGTTGTTAAATTAGACCATTTTCAAACGAATTGTTCTCAATTTTCGATATGTCAATCAGTTTGTGCCATCCATTTTTTTGTGAGGGCCTTTTTTTTTTACTGCGGCCAGAGTATGTTCCAGAGGTAGCCATTGATAGGGCAGGAGTTTTTAGTCCCAAATACATCGTTCTGAAATCGAATGAGATGGCGATGTCAAAAGCTGACTGCATTGCTTTGTTAATCTCCATCCAAAATCAATCCCAAAACACATGGTAATGGGGTGTTGCCGGGTAACCACAGTTTCTCCAGCAGTTCGCATTTCCCTGTGAATAGTGAGCACTTTGACAAGAAAAAACTTGTTACATTTTTCCAACAGAACTCTTTCCAATCAATTTTTGGTAATTTTCCTTTGAGATATACATACATTTTCCCATTCTTTGTCTTTCAAAACAAAGTTACCTTCTCTTTACCATTTATTTTTAGTATATATAGTAGAATAGTTGTCCATATTATTAAGGCATTTATATAATAATATTCCCCTTGAAAGTTTTGATTTGTATGCCTTAATACATATATAGATATTGTAGAGTAACACAGTAGAAGTATCAATGTATGTGTGTTTTTGACCTGGTTTATGGTTAGTATCTCTAATTTTGGGCCTATTCACAAAATTGGCCCAAATATATAGTCTGAAGGTTAAAGTGGTCATTGCTTTGTTACTATTTATAAATATCTCTAAAAGTCCTACTTTTAAGGCCAAATGATTCCTGTTTTCCAGACCTTGAATCTCAGGTCGATGCTGTTTGGTACAAAACCTTGATCATAACCAACCATTTTAAGAATTTATTATCTATAATAAATCAGTGTAGGATTCGAGATAGGATTAGGTTTATAAATCATTCAGTTTCTTAAGATTAGAGTTTTGGGATATTAATTCATTGCATTGGTGGTTTTGCTAGCAGATGTTTATTTTTTACATTATAGTTTTTCACAATCAGGGTAAGGTTAGGATTAGGGTTTAGAGCTTTGGGACAGGTTTGTGAACCAGTTATTGGCAGAATTTGTCAAAATGACGTGGTACAGTGTCTTTAAGTCATATATAAAAGTGCACCACCAGTGTTTATGTATCAAGACTGAATATTTTGTCATGCTTTGTCTTCATTAACATCCTGCTAGGGTCTAAATAGTCGCATATGACAAGTAAAAATGAATGTCTGGAGGCAAGTTTAATAGTCCAGGAGATCTCTCTTTCATAATGGGGTTTGTCTCAAATTCTGCACATTTTTGCAACAATAACAACTAGCTTGTTTGTATTCCGTGCATATTTTAATATTGCACTAAATGTTGTCGCTTTGTAGCTCTGTGATGGGACACATCAACTTGGCATAATGGAGGAAGCTCAAAGATTAGAGCTATTGTGCTAATGACAGAAAATCCTAACAAAGCCCTTTCAACTAAGCAATCTCACTTGTGAACAATTTAGCAAATTGTCCCAATTTTATGAGCAGTGAATTTGCAACAGCAGAAAGGTCCACCCAGTAACTTCCATCCTAACTTAACTGATTTGTAGTAGTGCAGTTACGGTACCAAATTATACACTGGTCATAGTTGGAGTAGTTGTAGAGTAACACACAGTAGAAGTATCAATGTATATGTGTTTTTTTTACCTGGTTTATGGTTAATATCTCCAATTTTTGGCATATTCACAAAAACTAGCCCAAAAGTTCTCTGTCAGCATAAATAAACAAAAAGGTTTTTCACAATAGCTTAAAAAGTCTTGCCTATTTTGAATTTAAACCAGTGGTTGCTTTCAGTTGAAAGGACATTAAAGCCACAAGATTAATATGGCAAATTTGTGGAGCCAATCTAAAATAAATATAATGGTAAAGTTCAACATTTGTGGATCATGCGTTTAGTTAATTTCTTTCAAAAACAGTGTAAATATAGACCTCTGCCCTAGTTTGTCATGTTTACATTGATACTTATTCTCATCATGCCAACAATTATTCATCATCCAACAATAAAACAATAAAGACGGCTTAGTAAACTATTGGAGTTGTCACCACTTTGTCAGATACGGAAAAGTAATCTTTTTTTTCTTACGGCAGTTATTTAATTCATTATGTTATTTTAGGCCTAGATAGGCATACTACATAAAGAAAAATGACAGATAGTGGTCCCATGTGCCATTTGCAGGGCACAGCAGTATCCCATTATAAAGTGGCTCTATGCAGCTTTTATAAGGAACAAACCCACCCTCTCAGCTATAATAGCTCTTATATGCAGTTTCTTCTGTGCTTCTATTTAGGTCCCATTTTTATTCTACCAGTCCCATTGCAGTCCTACTTTACAGTCAATTAGCAGATAAACAATATTCCTTACATTAGAAAAATAACAAATCATTGGGATGAAAAATTCCAATTCTTTAGACAAGATTTAGATTCTCATCTACAGTATGTATTTATTTTACAAGGACAATGTAGTCATACAACACAGCAGGCTATGGCTCTAGTGCAAACTGTCCTTGTGCCCTCAGGCAAGACAATTCCCCCCTCTTGGCTAACATGAAAATGGGAGTGTCTTTGCCCAGGCTCCTTCCCATTTCACAATACATATAGATTGGCAAGTGAGGCTGCCCAGGGCAGCTACAATATTAGCTCACCACCACTGAGTGCGGAGTAAATGAATAATGCACTGGAAAGAGCTTTGCGTGTCATAAAATGCACTATATAAATCCAGTGCATTATAACTATTACTATTAACATGTCGGTGTGATCCCTCATTCATCCAGGCGTGTTGCATTGTAGAAAAAAATTCAGTTGTAGTCATCTGGACTCTGTTTTAGAAAAAACAAAACTCTCATCCAAGAGTCATTCTCAATCTGTGAAACAAGTCTGATAATACCGGTTTATATCCTACTTTGTGAAAGCCCTACCGACAGGGCGGGACCTCCTGATAATGGCCCATTGAAACTTAACTGAGATGGGTCATCTACATCCTATTGTGACCTGACGTTGGCTCCCTCCTCCTTAAGTACCCGATTAGCATCAGAATGCCTCGGCGTCTCCAGGGTTTCAGCAAACCATATAATGGTTTCCATGGTTTGCTGAAACCCTGGAGACGCCTGAAACGTTTTGTTTTTCCTAAAACTGAGTCCAGATGACTACAACTGAATCTTTTTCTACAATATTACTATAAACCTTTATGTCTTTGCAGATTTCAGTATTACAAAATGCAATTAAATCTTGCATGGAGTTCCTTGACCTTTATAATAGAATATTTTCTAACCAAATATACTGTGTGCATCAGTCACAAAGGCTTTTGACAATGGATGATTCATAGAAGCACACTTGCCGCCGTCGTTCATGTGGAGGGCTTTGCCGCCTGAACTGCAAATAACCTCTTGACATATTTACATCGCACTGCTGTGGGGCTTTAAAAGTGTCACTGCTAATGGAAGCTGCTGTTTTATTACGTTCAAGTTGAAAGAAAAGAATATGAACACTGAATGTAGTCATAGCATGACAGACCAGTGAAGTTTGCATATGTGCAGTGAAGGAGAGTTTATGCCTGTGATGAAGGGATGAAGAGCTCTGTGCAGCGTCCAACAGCATCTTCTAGATTATGGGAACATAGTTGAGAAGACTCATGAAGGAGGCAATAACAAATTGTATTCTGGCATAAAATGAAAAACAAGCCTTGTTTCTAAAGTGACAAAATGTGACTGCTAATAACTAGTCAAATGCAAAACCCCAACAAACTTTACATGGGAAACTTCTTGTGTAGGTGACAAATGTGTTGATTCATTTAAAAAAATGTATATATATATTTAATTATTTTTTCAAGAGACAATAGGTAAGATTTACCTTGATAAAATACATACATGTGCAGTTTACGTTTTCACAGGTAAAAAGTCTGTATGAAAGTGCTGCTAATATTTTTGAAGGTTCCTTTGAAGAGGCTGTTGGCATGATTTCACAAGAGTCTGGTCACCCTGTCCTCCATCAAACTCAAAACGTACCTTGCTTTCAGATGCGTTTATTTCCGTGACGAGAACAGAGAAGTTCTCTGGTCATTTGTCATTTTAGAACAAAATCAATAAAACATCCATAATACTTTGGCATTTCTGTGACCTCTTCTCTCCAGGTGACAGTCCAAGCCACATGCATCACTCTGACAGCGATGAGTGGAGACCGATGTTACGTCACAGTTTACCCGCTCAAGTCCCTCCGCCACCGCACACCCAAAGTCGCCATGGTCGTCAGCATCTGCATCTGGATCGGTCTGTACTCAGATGTTAGCCAACTGCAATAAATAGGGCTACATAATGTTAAAACAACAGCCGAAGCCCAAAAAGCTTCACATGCAACACAATACGTTTACTCCTACTTGAGTAATATTTAGTTTGAAGGAACAATACTCTTACTTCCCACTGTGTAAATCTACAAGCGATAAAAACATGATGTTACAATATTAGCTGATTTGAACTAATGTACCTTTATATATGATTGTTTGTGTAAATTTTGTGTCTATTCTTTGTAAATTCTACAGTCTGTGCATTATTTTAATTTCATGTTTTGTTTGTCCAATTACATTAGCTCATAAATCATAAATTAATTTAAACTGTTAATGGTAGTTTTTTTTTGCTCCTACTAGTTTTACTTCCACTTGAGTGATATTATTTTAAAGTAACGTTAATCTTACTTGAGTACAGATTGTGGCTACTGTATCCACTTCTGATTTTAAACTTATTTTAGCTTTAATAAATAACAGAAAAGAACACAGAACAGAAAAAAGACAGAGAGATCATATAAACAGTTATACATAGTCATGCAGGCATCGTCCTCCCATTTGGTCCAAAGTCTATTAAATTTGTCCAAGTCGGACAAATTTTGAATGTCAGATATTATGTTGGTCCAGCACATGATTGTTAGTTAAGTTTGCGGCATCCATTATTTTTGTCATGTCCTTCTTTCCTGTCGCCAAAACAATGCTCCAAAGATGTCCATTTATTGTGTCCATGACAGGAGTTCTGAGGCCCATATACATCCTTCTCTTTTAAAATCCTTGTGTTCCTCTCCTGTCCAGGCTCTCTGATCTTGTCCACTCCCATCCTCATGTACCAGCGAATAGAGGAGGGTTACTGGTACGGCCCGCGTCAGTACTGCATGGAGCGCTTCCCCTCCAAAACCCACGAGAGGGCCTTCATCCTGTACCAGTTCATCGCGGCCTACCTGCTGCCCGTGCTCACCATCTCCTTCTGTTACACGCTGATGGTGAAGCGCGTGGGCCAGCCGACTGTGGAGCCCGTGGACAACAACTACCAGGTACAATCTATGTCTGTGTGTTTGCAGAAAGGGGCGTTTGATTTACTTCCAGGCTTACAGCAAATTAAGTGTGGGAATCCCCTTTCGGATGATGCTGGAATAATGACACATGTGTTCTGTTTTGGAGCGTTTCTAATAGGATCAGAAAAATGTTTTAAAGAAAATGTTATGCTATGTGTTCCATAGATGTTATTGATTTGCTTGAAAAGTTCCACAGCATTGAACTTACCTCTCTCTGTGGAGACGACCAGGCCAGGTTGTGGGTCAGATCTGTGGATACGTGAGAAAAAAGAATTATAAAAAAGCTTAATGCCTTACTGTGGAGCATTTTAACCAAAGCAACAGCCTCTTTATGGAGACAACCTTTAATGATTAATAATCATTCATCTTAATAATTCAGTGCCAGAAAGGTCATGGAGCACCTGAATGAAAACAAAGAATAAAAAGCTTTCTTGGATTAATTTTATACTATTACCCTTTTAAACAAAACTGAAAAGAAAAAAAGTTAAGGATTTAGGTTTTGTTTTTGTTTAGTTGTAATGAATAGCCACACACAGTAACTTTATCTCCACATCCTGTTCATTAATATTTTCAAAATTTAGATTCACAAAAGTACAAAAGCTTATGAGTTAGTTCATAACTGTCAGTGCAGCTGCACCAGGGGTCCAGCGGCGGCAGCAGGTCGGACCGCATCGCCCTGAGCAGGTTCTATTTCAGTGAGAGTCTGTCAGGGTGGTGAAAATGCTGAATAATTCCACTGTTTTACCAGGAACAACTCGGGCTGGCCAACTCAACGACAATACTTGACTCATTTCTCAGCAGTATATATCGTAAACATTGACATTTAAGTTAAGAAATTGTTTTTGTACACCTGTTTATTGGCCAATACATCTGTTAAGTGTGCCTGTTAAATAAAAATAGAACTATGGATTGTTAAAGATATATATGCGGTTTTCAGACTGTGTATTGCCAAGTGCTAATGGAAAAGTCCTTCATATAATGTTTAGTGTCATCTCTGTACAATTTTCTATCACCTCCACTTTAGTGCTGTTTTGAGGTTTGTTGTGAAAAAAGCTATCTATCTGAAGTGGCACTTGAAGTGAAAAGGTTTAGAATCACAATAAATAAAGATGATTTCCACAAGAACAAAATAAAACACAGCAGATTGTATTAATGTCTCAGTAAACCCTTTTCTAAATGTATAAAAAGAACATGAACTAAAATATATAAATAGCCAAATGAAGCTCGTAATTAGTTATTTATCTACAGATAAAATTTAATCGTACAAAATTACTACAAATTCCAAAGAAAAGGTGCACAGCAGGAATGTACAGAAGAGGGCTGTTTAGGCTCAAGCCCCTTTTGCTCCTTGCCCCTCATGGGCCCTTTTTGATCTTGTCTTCTTTTTTGTTTGTTTACATGTAAAGGCGAAAAGCAGTAACTGTGCTTTACCTGTGTCCATTTGTTCAATGTTATGTCTATTCAACAACAGTGATGCCTCTACTTGTATAAACTTTTGTATAAACTTTTCCATGTATTTTTGCAGAGCCCAAAATGAGAACAGCAGTTGATTTTAACAAGAGAAAGTTAGAAAATCAAACAAGGAAACAGTTATTGGTCACTAATAGAGAAGCAGATTAACCAACTTTCACTGGAAATAAACAAACGCATGACTGTCCCAGAGCATCCCCTGTTCTTAGATCCTGCATCTCGGCAAGGAAAAAACACAAAAAGAGACATTATTTTCTCTAAATATGTGTAATTCTTTCTTGTTGTCTTCAGGTGAATCTACTTTCAGAACGGACCATCAGCATTCGCAGCAAAGTGTCCAAAATGGTGGTGGTCATCGTCCTGCTGTTCGCCATCTGCTGGGGTCCCATTCAAATCTTGGTCCTTTTCCAGTCCTTTTACCCAAACTACCGCCCCAGCTACACCACATACAAGATAAAAACCTGGGCCAACTGCATGTCCTACGCTAACTCATCCGTCAACCCCATCGTCTACGGCTTCATGGGGGCAAGTTTCCAAAAATCGTTCCGGAAAACATTTCCTTTTCTGTTCAAACACAAGGTCAGAGATAGCAGCACGGCTTCCAGGACTGCCAATGCCGAGATCAAATTTGTGGCAGCGGAAGAAGGGAACAATAACAACAATGGAGCGGACTGAATCCAATAATAAAAAGTACAAGATAAGCACTCAAAATGGGGTCTATCAGAGTTGGTTCATTGTGTGCCCCTTGGAAATTACAGATGGTGGATATCCAAGGACCTGTTTTATTTATGTTTGTGAATGTGTCTAATTAACAAGCTGATAAAGGGGAAACATAGACTAATTACACAGAATGGAGCCCAAGGGTTTGCTGCATAAAATGTCAGTAGTTGTCACTGCCAACTCTCGTCAGAGTCTGCTATAGCACCATCAATCAAACTAACAAATGGCCACATATTAGCATGGCATTGATACATGCTCTGATGTAAATAGACTCAAGAGTTTTGGAGACGAGCAAACTGATTGGAGCTGATGACATTTTTAGGACACATACTTGAAATACATTTACATGATGTTTTGCAAATGTTAAAAGTACACATCCATGATATTTTCAAATCAGATGTACAGAGTGAAAGCTGCCACAACTTGTCCCCAATCGGCCCTGTGTGTATGAAAATCTGTTGTCGTGAACTTAAATCCAAAACAAACTTTGGTCTTAATATTATGTATAGTCAACTCAACATTATGTATAGTCAAGCGATTCAATATTATTGGTGATTTAGCACCTGCTAAAATGGGCAATTCCGAAGATATAGTATGTAAGGTATCCATAGGTTTGAGGGTGATGGAAAAATTTGAAACTTTGCCATAATCAATACTTCTAAACAAGATATATTTTTGAATGGTGAAAAGCACTAAAAATAGCAATTATAAAATGAAATTGAAACTCATTTGGGTGTTCATGGGTTTCAGCCACGTGACTTATTTGTTGTCTTCATGTTGAAGACGTCACACATGCTGTTGTCTCTCCACTGTTAGATGGTGATGAAAAACATGGCATAAAACTAAAAATGAAAAGGGTTGAGACAGATGTTATGGGTTTTGATCCTTATCTACGACGGTCGAGTTGCTGACAACACTTAAAAGCAGAGACAACATGCCACACCAAGCTTTTGCAGACATTTACATCCAAGCTTCCTCGTCCACAAGATCTCTGCATCTGACAAACCCTCAAAGCTTTCAAGAGCACAGACTTTGTGAGTGAGTGACTCTCATCCTAAAATATAGCACCCGGACAGTAGGAAATTAGGCTCCTTAAAACTCTCTGCAAATAAGCTAACGTTTTTTAGCATAGCCATGCAGATATGTAAACTAGCTGCTAACTACCTGAAACAAAGTGCTCATCAACAATCTCTCCTGATGACAGTAATCTTTTTCTGGCAACAAACCGGGTCTTTGGGGATGTTGCAGAAGAATAATCCTTTCTTTTGAGAATTTTTGTTGGCACAACTTTTTGTTCTCAAGATGGCAGCAGCAATGAGTGCGTCACGTCACATCGGACTCATGAACAGTTATTATTGCTGAGTAACTTGATGTAGCCCGAGTGTTTGAAGAAGACGCACAGAAGAGAAGGAACAAGGACCCCGGAGACATGAACCCTAAGACATTGCAATTGTATGTGCATGCCAGTCTAATCCAGTCCCGTCAGACCATTTTCCTGCTGTAGAGAATAATGTACCTCTCATGATGTAGGCCAAGATAACAAGAGCTGAGCTGGGGGGGGGAAAGTGAGGGGGAAAGTGAGGTATAGTAAACAGATACTAACTAAAATGGTATCTGTTCAGGTGTAAAGTTAAGGTTAGGTTAGCCATTATTTACCCATCCTTCAACGCCACTGGGGCAACCTGTCAGGAGCCGTGGTTTCTGCAATGCCATGCCCTGGACTCATCTCAGGACAACCTTAGCAAGAGAATTGGGTTGATAGGGGAAACCGGAGTGCCTAGAGGAAACTCACACAGACACAAGGAGAAACTCTGCACAGAAAGGCCCGGTCAGACCTATTTATAATTTTATTCTCATTAATGCTGGTGGATATTAACAGTTTATTCATGTGCAGCCCAGATGTTGATGAATAAACTATGAATCAAAACCAAGGCTGACAAAAACTTTGTTGGGAAATCGATCAAAACTTCAAAACCTCAGTAGCCAGTGAGTTTGTCAATGACATTTTGAGGAAAACGTCATTCATTTTGTAATATTTTGTCATTCTGTAAGTGAGGGTTGCTATTTGAGTTTAATGTTGAGCCGTGGCTGAGGGCGTTGACTCCATTAAACTCAGAGGATTGAGAGGTCAGATGAAAATGTAAATATTAAAAAGGATTAAAAAAAAAGAAAAAAGTATGCCAATTTAGAGGTGACATTTAATACTTGAATTACTTCACTCCACAATACAAAGAAACACAGATTTTAAATTATTCATGTTGTGAATTCAAAGAATATCCTTAATTTTAATGTCGGTGTAATCCCTCATTAATTTCAATAGTGATAGTAATAGAGTTTAGATTGTCCACCTTTACCAAAAACATATGATTTGATTTATTTAATTTAATTTATCATTTCACATAGTAAAAACAGGTAACAGAACAATAGCTTAAGATACATTTCTAGTGCAAAGGCAGATACTACAAGGGGCTGCAACACTTTGCATAGGGCTGTGAAAAAGCCTACAGGATAGCCACCCTATAAGTGAACATTTTTTGTATTCACTTTTACTTGTTTCCATCTAGCACTGAAATGAATGTAAAAATGTTCTTTGTCAAACCAAACTGCAACAGCTAAATTATACTCGATTACTGTGAGGACTGGAGGTTTTAGCACCAAAAAAACATGTTTACCTTTCTTTCAGACCCACACACACCCCTCACACATTATCCCAAAGGTTGATATATGCACGTCAGATCACGGCAGTATAATTCAAAGTGTTCAGATGTGGATGCGTACCCTTTGGCAGCACATTTTCTGAAAGCACAGACTATTCAAATACAGCTTTTTGGCTTGGTGAACAGTGAGCATTATGCCTGCTACAGCCCCACACATGTTTTTATGTCTCAGCTAATACCCAAATTATGTGCCCCATTTTTGTCACTGTAAGAGTTTTGTCTATTGTGGATAGTGTAGATAATGGCTTTCATTTTGAGGAACTTTTTAAGGTTGGGACCTCTTTATTGTAAAACTGTGTTAAAAATGCTCAGGTAGTAAAACTAAACTCTTATCATTACGTGTAACTCGAATGGGATGTAATTAGACCTAATAAGTCAAATTGGCCTTAATGGCTGAATGTGTCACTGTTGGACATTTCAGGTTGTTAAATATTGCATTGTTGTCTCTGTCAAAATGTCTATAGTTCTAACTGTGTTCCAGGATTCAGTGTATTTACAGCTGATTTTCATAATTGTTGGAAATTGCTTTGAAGTTAATGTTAAAATAATGTTGAAGTTCATTACAAACTTTGTAAAATAAATCTGCAGCTTTGAATGAGACAAATGTCTGAATGAATAAACATTTGCAACTGAAGCATTATGTGGGATGAAAAATGTACTGTATTTTTTATAGAAACAGTTCAAGTTGAAAACAGAGAAGCCACTGTTGAAAAAAGGAAATCCCCTCTTTTGCTTATCTGGGGTCTGAGCGTGGAATTTTTACTAATAAGAACAGACGAAATACAGACTTCCACAAACTTCTTCAAACTTGCCTCTATACTTTTAGTTTTTGGACCATGTTTGGTTCATTTCCATTTTATAAATCACACACTTAACGTGAAAAGTAAGATACGCAACATTTGTGTTGCTTGCTTTATACATAAGACCCCTGATGATCTGGATAATGATTTACACGTCATCAACTCAGATGATCAGCTGATCAGTGCAAATGACACATCTCTGATGTCATTCTTCATTTAAAAACAAAAACACAGGTTCTATATGGAAGATAGATCCTGGATGAGTGCCTATGGAACATATTTTTATACGGGCCCTGTAGCATTTCATGAGCAGTCTCTCATGCACACAAAAACACTAGTCAATTTTTCACTTTTTATTACTAGTAACTTAGGTTATGCAAAGGTTCTTTACAGTAATGACTCTCTCTTCCCTGAGGGTAAATCACTCTAATCAAATCAAACAGTCAGGACAAGAAGGACAAGGTCAGGACCTCGTTGTAGGATAAGTCTCCTTCAGACCCTGGTCAGGACCTCGCCGTAGGATAAGTCTCCTCCAGACCCTGGTCAGGACCTCTCTATAGGATAAGTCTCCTCCAGACCCTGGTCAGGACCTCGCTGTAGGATGTCTTCTCCAGACCCTGGTCAGGACCTTGCTGTAGGATAAGCCTTTTCCAGACCCTGGTCCGGACCTTGATGTAGGATAAGCCTTCTCCAGGACTTGGGGTCTCATTTATAAAACAGTACGTTCTCTGACTAAAAGAGTGGACAAAACCCAAATTTCACGTACAAAGGAAAATACTCACTTCGGCAGGTCATTTCCTCCTCACGGATCACACCTGAAGCAAAAATCTGCGTATATGATCACGCCTCCTGCACTGCTCCATTTCACCATGTCAGGACAATGCAAAGAGAGTTATGAATGAGAGTTACCAAAATTTTGGCTTATAATGAGCGGGTTTGATTGACACAGGCAGACAGGAGAGAGAGGCAGAGAGTCACTGCAGTAGAGACACATGTGATCTTTAGTGAAAACGTATGCTAATGTATTGCAGCCTATATTTATCTATCCTTAACTGTGGCTTAATGTTCTCAAAACCTTATATAATATCCTATGTGTTCTTTGACATGATGTGCACTGTAGGTGCATGCAGAAGTTTGAGCAGGACAAAAAGGTGTGTGTGAGAATGGGGGATACTTTTTCTCATTTATTCAAATGTGCAATGGTATTAACAATAACATTGCTAGAGGCTTAATGTTTGTTGTAAACATTTGCAGTATCAATATATACATAGAAAATAAGTATAAAAAAATAAACATTTGTTTTGTTCACAGTTCAAATTCAAAACAAAGATCGTTGGTTTATACAGCTTTAAGGTTAGTGCAATCATTCAATAAGATATAGAAGGAGAAAAAAGGATCCAAATACTATAAATATTGGTTTCTGGTTGGAAAACACCAAAGAGGACATGTATTGTATCAGTTTGTAGGCTCATATAAAGATTTCTATTTACAAACAAAAATATGTCATTCCAACATATTTTAGTGTCAGAACAGTCCCAAAATATATGGGTGCAAGATTCTTCAAGACTATGACAGAATGTGCAAAGTGGGTCTACATTTAAGTGAAATTTAGAAATAACACTGTCTAAAGGGCAACATCTATGCAAAATTATTAGGCATACCTCCCGAATCTCCCATTACGAAAAATGCCCTAGGCAGAAGCCAAACACGGTTCAATGTAAGGCATTACTCCTGACAAAAACAGATGCTGGTTTACTGTTTGACTCTCTAGTAATACGTTTTCTTACACATTTTTTATTGGTCTTGTAACTCAATAAAAGGTTCAGAGTTGCCAAAAAACAGCTTTTGAGATTAAACATCATGGACATTAGCATTTTCACAACAAGGGATCGCATCAAGGACAATTGCTAAATCTTTTGGTGTTATTGGAAAGTTGTATTGATTGAGAAATTCATTGTAGGACTAGGATATGCCCTTTTTGTTGAAAAGTTGGTAAATAATACAATAGGCAACCCACTTAAAAAAACAAAAGAGTTTTGTGCTTAAAACATTTATCCTTGTTATTCCAGATGTAATATTTGAGAGGGGAAAAATACTGTTTATGAACTTAAGAAGATAACAGTAATTGCTTGTGAATGTTGGAAAGTGTAACTGGAAGCCTTTCGATGCTATAATTACATCTTAGAATAAAGTTTAAACCTTCAAATGCTTCAAATACATGCGTCTAAATAAAGTTCCATGAACTACTCTTTTCATCCATTTAATTTTGAAAGAAGAATGCAAAGTCTGAAAATCTAATACATTAAATCCACTAGCGCTTAATTAATTGATTTTTTGTTTTATGAGATGTAAATTTTTTCTTCTATATGAAGTCAAATAAGATTTTATGCTCTTACTAATGAATGTTATTAGAAACATCAAGGGCAGAGCTAGCGGAAACTAGGCTCGAAAGGCCTTCAGCTTTGGACAGTAAGATACTACATGTTTTGTATTCTTTGAACAAGTGGATTAAAGTTTTCACCCCTCTTTTATCTTCATCTCCTATGATGACCCAGGTATTTTACTTTTTGTTTCACATCATTCCTGATATTTCTAAGGCACACAAGACTTTACAGGGAACAGTTCACATTTGGAAAGATTTAGTTTAAGTCCTGAAAAGCTTCAGAAAACAGTTTAATCGTAAAGTCTAGAGCAGGGGTCTCCAAAAGGCGGCCTGCGGTCCAGGTCGGGACCCCATAGCAATTTGGTCTGGCCCGCGGCCCTGTTTCCCATAATTAAAAATATATTGTACATTTTTTTTTGCGTTGCGGTGGCGCATTGGCAGCACTCAGCGCTGCTTTGCTGCAGCTCCGCCGCTGGTCTTGGCGGGCCAGAGAGCCTCTGAAACACTGCTCTGTCAAAGCACAGCTGCTGCAGACACAGTAAATGACAGCTTGATGATTTTGTGTAAATGTAACATGCGTAAAGGCCGTGTTCTTCGAGCGTTTGGAAGTCTTCTCGTTAACGAGGAACATTACGCACCGTGGCACCGGAGGACAACGTGTTTTCCGGGCTCTGTCATTGGTTTGAAGGGTCTGCGTGAGTGCAAGGTACGTCAGACCACTGTGCGGGATATGCGTATTGCTTCACAGGTCGAGTTATGAAAGTTGGACCGTGGCCTCGTCCCGGGACATGTGCTTACAGCTTAACGTGACTATGGAGGCGAAGGAAAGATAAAAATGCATGATTTCTCAGGTGCAGATCCGTTGTCACCAGTTTAGTGCTTTCAGGAACATTTTTCCCGTTGTCCATTTTATTACATTGCATATATTTCAATGCTCAGTGTGGGCTATTTTTGATGGACTGCAGCAGGTCAGAGAACTCCAAAAACACGATGATACTGTGCATGTTGCCTAGTGACAGCTGCGTTTGTTCTTAAGAACTTAATGCAAAGTCAGTTTTGTTTTGGCAGCTACTGTAGGGTACTATGTTTTTAATATAATTTGAACCAAATGTTCTAATGACATTTGTCTTAAAATAGTCTTGTTTTATTCCTGTTTTAGTCTGGCTTTAGTCCTGCTTTAGTCCTGTTTTTAGTCCTGTTTTAGTCCTGCTTTAGTCCTGTTTTAGTCCTGCCTTAGTCCTGTTTTCGTCCTGTTTTAGTCCTGCTTTAGTTCTGTTTTAGTCCTGTTTTAGTCCAGTTATAGTCCTACTTTAGACCTGCTTTAGACCTGCTTTAGTCCTGTTTTAACCCTGCTTTAGTCCTGCTTTAGACCTGCTTTATTCCTGCTTTAGTCCTGCTTTTGTCGATCTTTATAGTTTATCCTTATTTTTCTGGTAGATATGGTTTGTTTAGTCTTGATTTAAACCTGGTCTTGTCCCAGGTCTGCTTTGCACTAGTCAAGTCAGGTCTCTAGTAAACACTGCGTTTGCATTGGCTGGGCGTTAGTGCTTTAGTCCTGTTTTTAGTCATGTAATATTGTTCCTTCTCTGAAAGTAAAGTCCTATGATGATTTCTGTTGTTGAATTGTGCCACTGTGAGTTGAATGTGGATCCTATAGAAATAAAATTACAATGGGATTTTGTAGTCCGGCCCTTCGAAAAAACCCTGTAAAAATAAACAAAAATTTATGATCCCTAACCCATGAAGAAAGATTTCAAGGTTGAACTATTACTTTTGAAAAGAAATGTCAGTTCTGATCAGAAAGTGTGCCAAAGAAATTGAGGAAAAACTGTAAAAACAATAATTTAGAAGACGTAATTCCCTTGTCAACATGTTTCTGCTGCTACTGCAGATGGACTCCTGATGGACCTGGCAGGTGTGTGATAGGAGGAAGGCGCCGTTGTCACGGTTGATGCCGTCTCTGCCTCGCTTTCTAATCTCAATCTCCTCCTTAATCCATTTGAAATTGTTGCTTTCCGATCCAACGACTCATCCAATGATTATATATGCCTCTGGAAGTAACAACTGCTAATATATGTCATCAAGACAACAATGACAGTTCTGAGGATAGCACGGAGTAACAGCTGAAACATGCCAACAAGGTACAGTACATCTCCTAAATTATTACCTTACCTTTCATTTTTTTTTTTTTTGATTTATCAAAAGAAGACAAATTAATGTTGTTGGAGTAAAAAGAGAACCTGAAATTTCATTGACATGAGGGCGAACTTCACTGGGGGCTTGCAGGAAGCAACAGTACTGTCTACACAAAAAAGACGTTCACAACAGACACATTTTACTGGCTAATTATTCTACCAAATTAGTTTTTAAGGGCTTGTTTCCCATTTGGAACGACAAAGATCATGGCTGTGGAACGACAAAGATCATGGCTGTGGCCTCCATAAATTGAATGTGTGTATATATGTGTGTGTGTGTGTGTGTGTGTATATATATATATATATATATATATATATACAACACAAATTAAACAAATAAACAAATAAATAAGCATATAAAATGTGGACTGCTAAACATTAGGACAATTTCCTCTGAAACGCTTTTAGTGAATTAATTAATTAGTGATTATAACATAGATCTTCTAGCTCTAACTGAAACTTGGCTTCAATAAGATGATTATGTAAGACTAAATGAGTCTACCCCACCCACTCACCTTAACTTTCAGGAGCACAGGCACACTCAAGCCTACTCTTGAGTCCTAAAATTAACAATGCATTTCGCTCATTTGAAAACCTCATGCTATCAATCACATGTCCAAATTGGAGAAACCAAAAGGAGTCTTGTTCGTGGTTCTCTACCGACCTCCTGGTCCCTATTCAGAGTTTTCAACAGAGTCCTCAGACTTTATATCAAACTTGGTGTTGGACTGGGATAAAGTAGTGATAGCTGGAGACTTCAATATCCACGTGAACGTGAACAATAACTCTCTCAGTAATTATATCAATGCCCTGTTAGATAGCATTGGTTTTGCTCAAAATGTAAATAAACCGACTCACAGTCATAAGAACACTCTAGATCTTGTTCAAAAATATGGAATAGATATTAGTGACCTCATTGTCTTCCCTCAGGCTCTGCGTAAGGCCCAAATCAGATACTATTCAAATGTAATAGAAGTCAACAAAAATAACACTAGATTTCTTTTCAGCACGGTAGCCAGGCCCGCAAACTGTCACAGCGCAGTAGAGCCTTCAATCCCAGCTACTCTCAGCTCTGATGATTTCCTTCTATTCTTTAATAAATAAATAAATAAATAAAAACAATCAGAGATAAATTAGATGAAATTACTCCCACTATTAGCACTGAACAAGCCCAAGCTGTAAAACTAGTGTCCCATATAAATTCATCAGTAATACTAGAAAGGTTCACTGCTGTTGATCAAGCAGAGATAACTTCAGCCATTATGTCCTGTAAAACGTCAACTTGTATTCAAGACCCAATTCCAAGCAGACCCCTCAAAGACGTTCTCCCCCTAATTATAGATTCTATTCTTAATATAATAAATACTTCTTTAGAAAGTGGTTATATTCCACAGTCCTTCAAACATGCAGTCATCAAACCGTATCTGAAAAAGCCTAATTTTGATCCTGACCTGTTGGTAAACTACAGACCTATTTCAAATCACCCTTTGTCTCTAAAATCCTTGAAAGAGTTGTAGTTAAACAGCTATGTCGCCATCTACTGGAAAATAACTTATTTGAAGTTTTCCAGTCAGGGTTCAGAGCCCACAACAGCACTGAAACTGCACTAGTTAAAGTCACAAATTATTTGTTATTAGCTGCTGACGATGGACTCTCTATCCAGGTTCTACCTCAGTGCAGCGTTTGACACCATCGACCACAACATTCTACTGCAGAGGTTAGAATGTGATGTAGGTGTCAGAGGGACAGCCCTCAGCTGGTTTAAATCCTACCTATCGGATAGGAACCAGTTTGTTCATTTAAACCAGAGCTCCTCACCCTGTTCTAAAGTAACCTACGGTGTGCCACAGGGTTCAGTACTCGGTCCAATTCTGTTTACTCTTTATATGCTGCCGTTATGTAACATCATCAGAAAGCATAGCATTAACTTCCACTGCTATGCAGAGGACACACAGCTGTATTTATCAATGAAACCCGAACAGACCGATCAAGCAGACTTGTGTGAAGGATATAAAAACCTGAATGACACTTAATTATCTGCTTCTTAACCTTGAAAAAACCGAGGTCATTGTACTAGGTCCTAAACATCTATGAGATGCTTTATCTGAGCTGATAGTCACACTGGACAACGTCAGTGGAGCCTCCAGCTCCACTGTAAGAAACCTTGGAGTCTTAATTGACCAAGAGCTCTCATTCAAAGCGCACATAAAACAAGCCTGTAAAACAGACTATTTCCATCTGCGTAATATAACCAAAATGAGAAAAATCTTGCCTAAAAGCGATGCTGACATCTAGATTAGACTACTGTAACTCCCTGCGCGCAGCGTGTCCTAAAAGTTCTATAAAAAGCTTTCAACTGGTTCAAAATGCAGCAGCTTTTTAGTGTTAGATTACTAACAGGAACAAAAAGAAGAGAGCACATTACGCCGGTGCTCGAGTCTCTTCACTGGCTCCCTGTTGAGTTTAGAATCAAATTCAAAATTGAGGCTCGTCCGCCTGTCCGTCCGAGGGAGTCGGATCTCTCCTTCACTGTGGAACTACTTTTTTACGTTTTTACGTTTCTACGTTGTTTTTCCTGGCCGAGGAGGGTCTAAGGACAGGGGAGCTTGGGACATCTGTCTAAGGACACGGGATGCTGGGACATTACCAAGTCTCTATGAACATTGTTTATTCTGTTTTTATTCTGTTTTTTCCACTGTAGCTCCTCGAGGCAACTACTTTTGTGATTTTGGGCATTACAAAAATGTATTGAATCGAATTGAATATATATATATATATATATATATATATATATATATATATATATATATATATATATATATATATATATATATATATATATATATATATATATATATATATATATATATATATATTTTCTCTCCTTTCCTTTCTCTCCTGAGTGACCCATGTCCATTCAGTTTCTGGGACACAATTCTGAAAAGTTTCATGGACTTTTATAACACCACTTAAACATAAATTCTTTCAGTTCGGGCAATTTGTGTGTTATTTTTTAGTTCTGCAAAACAGTTCTTGTCGCAAATTACACAAGTGGATTCCCAGTTTGATGAAATGATTTACTAGAGTGGAAGGAAAAACTCAGGGAACAGGTGACAGTTGAAATTATCTGCAAATTTTTTTGAAAATACCTGTACTCAATTTTATTTCATGAAAAATGTTTGAATTGAATCGTAGTTATTGAGAAAAGTTCTAAAAAATATTGAGTATCATGAAGGAAACGGTCATAGTTATAACAGCATACCACTCCCCTTATTCTTTGTCTTACCACAACTAGGAAGAGTTTCTTTCTCAGGGAAAAACGTAATCAGCGTCGAAGAAATTGGTTAAACACAAAACAAAACTTTTCTCTAAAGAATACAGGTAATTCCACTTCGACCTCTGGTAGTGTGGCCTTTTATGTCCACTCAGAGCTTCAATTAACAGCCTGCGATTACTGACTGGTGCAAAAGAACAGCACTTATCGTTGTGTAGAAAACAAACAATAGCAACCAATAGAACCAGCATGAATCATGACACCTGAACACAGCGTTAAGCCCACACAGATTCTCCAATAAAAGAGCTGACGATAAATTTTAACAATAATGACACTGACTCTGTTCTCTTTTGTCCAGAAAAGTGATTGTATATAGATGTACATGGCAACAATATGATTGACTTTCTTCTATCTTTATAAATAAAGTTGGAAGTGCTGAAGAGATAGATGTGGGAGGACTGCTTCAGAAGAGAAGGATGCCCTGTGTGTGTGGGCAGCAGGGTATTCATTGCACTGGGTAACGCTGTATTGTGAGATTTGAAAGAACAGGAAATTACACAACTACAGTGAATCAGAGTGGTGCCTTTTTGCCTGCAGTCTATAAGAGGCTATAATAAGTCAATTCTGCACAGTTGTATATGGCTATCCATGTTAGATTAGACCCCTTCCAGTGCGTTCCATAATCAGAATCGATCAGAATCAGAATCAGAATCAGAAAGAGTTTATTGCCATTGTCAATGAACAAAATTCAAAAACGTAGGAACTTGTCTCGGCCTTAAGGTGCAACATAAAACACTGAGTAATAATAAAACAACATATATTCAATCAAAAAAGGCCATTCCACGAGTTAGCACTAATGCATTATCAATGGAAGAGTTAGCATGAGCCTCGACCACACGTGAGCAACACCAGAGCCTCGTTGGAAAACATCACCACATGTGGCACTGTTTTGTGAAGATGGTTTTAGTATTCGAGCTGAAAATAGAATACACGCTAACAACCTTGTAATAAACATTTCTTAAGTCTAATGTTATTCTGGACCAAAAACATGAGCCAGAACAGTTTGACAGTGCCACAAATCCCCAGGTTACCCTTGAAAAAGATGTCTCGATCTCAATGGGTACTTACCTGGTAAAATGAATAAATCCTACAGTAATTTAGAAACTAGAGATTTACGATGGGATATAATTTATTTACTGCATATTTTAAACACAAGTACCAGGCTCCATGCGCAGTCTATATGTAACCATTTGAATTAGTATAAATGAGTAAAACAATAAACAAATATCATACAGAAAATTTTATGGAAACTTAGTGTTTTGCCATATGACAAAACGTTTGTTTTTTTAAAGTTTCTTTTCAATAAATTGTTTGTGCGTTGTTTTATTACTTTAAAGCTGCAGTACAAGATTTTTCACGAAAATTATGATGAAAATACTTTTTAGAATGTAATTTTCAACACAACATTATTGTACTTTCTCCGTGTTACCGTGTGGTTTTACACTGGCGCTGATAATAATGCTCAAGATCATTTTAAACCTCTTCATGAAAGGGCTAATTTCATTTTATGTGATGTTTTTAGTACTTGTTCAAATTAGTACCTAGATTTGATACTAGTTTAATTATTTTCTACTTTTGAATACCCTATTTCCCACACAGATGCAATGAAGGTCCACGACTGCTTCTCACCCCTGACATGTATGCATTTGTTTGGTGTTTTTAATGCATTTTCATGATGTTATTGTGTTTCAGTCAGTCAAATGTATTTGTAAAGTACAATCCATACAAAAAGCAATTCAAACAAACATGAAAATACAGGCTTACTTGCTCCTGTTCTGAAGCTGTACACATGCCTGAACTGAAGGCTTGGCTGGCTGATAATTATGGCTGTATGCTACAAATCTTCCATAATAAATGTTTTGGTATGAAACAGACCTGATATTAAGGTTGCAAGCCAGAATAAAGATGTGGCGGCGCAGGTAAACCTCAGATAAATGTAGACTTTTTAGCCTCATTGTATCAATCACTAGTCCGTGACCCTTTGCTACGTCTGTATTACATTATACAATTTTGACGGACAAAAAAATACCTTTTAGGAAGGTTATGAATCTTGTTTTGAAAGATAAATCCAGAGAACAGATGAAACTAAGCAAATATCAAACATGACACAGCAATTCCAATGTTTTCACAACACGATAAATGTAAGTAGAAAAATAGCAAATACACTTTTTTTTTTTTACTATGCACAACTTCCCATCCTGTGATGTCTGAAGTTTCCTCACAACATCCAAGGACATCTACAATAAGCCCACAAAAGAAAACGTATGCATACAAACTACAATGAAAATAAACTATACACTGAACACAAAGGTTTATAGAGGATTTGTTGCATTAGAAGTGTTGTTTGTGTAGAAAAGAGGGCTGACTCCACTTTGCTACTAAATTCAGGCTTTGTGATGGAAAGCAGTTTCCTCTGACTCAAGCATCTGCATGAAAGCCCAATGATGCCCGAAAACGAAGATTCATCAAAGACTAATGCATAAACATTAGTGGTGAGAAAAAGGAGAAAATGTGCAGGCGAATTAGCAATATGGATGCACAGCGTTGAAATTAACATCACATCACATTCAGAAAGGATAAGTATTAGTCAAGATGAGTACTTGGACTGAACCAATGTTTTAAAAGAAATCTAAAAAACATAACTAGTTGAGAAGTAGATCAATTGTGGCATTGTCATCAGCATTTATTATTATTACGTAATACTTCTCCCAAATACATTTAAAACAAAAAAGTTGAAAATGCAAGCCAATTATTAAATGCTGTTGGGTTCATGTTCATTATGATTAGGCCCGTCATAATAAACACTATGTAGACTCAATGCTGACTGAGTTCGAAACATAATGTGGTGTAAAGTTTCAATATCATCCTTTCATTGTGATATTTTGATGTAGCAACAAGGGCTGCTTTGGGAGAAGTATTACGATTCAAGTTACACGATTCAATGTGTAACTTTTCTGGTAGCGCCCTCCATTCCCCAGGAGGACATATCACAATAAGGTTAAAATATATCACTAGCTTCAATCAAACTTTGCTTTTTTATACATTATCAACAGGTTTGGAAAAATGTGCACTTTTATCAGAGCAATGAACATTTCAAATCAAAAGTTCGTATTTTGAAGGGTGAAAAGTACTCAGAATGGTGCCAATAAACAGGAAGCCTGAACCCATGAAAATTCCGCTCTCCTGCAGCGCTTGGTTTGTTAATCATGATTGGAGCAGTTGACTGTCGTTAAGCAGCTCTCTTCCAGCCTCTTCTAGCTCCTCTACTTCAGTCAGAGTGGGCTCCTCATGATGAAATAATCAGGGAGGATAACTTTTTGTGCTTTAGAAATGATACAATGATAAATCACATATGTTATATTTTCATTCATTACTGCCTGTTTTCCAGTACAGGTTCGGAAGATAACTTGTGATTGAAATTTAAATGAGCAAAAGTTTGGGCCTGTGCTGCTCAAATGTTCATGTAAAAAATATGACATTAAGGGGAAGTTACGTTCGTAATCAAGAGATATTTCAATGGGAATTTGAATTAAAAGTAATTATTTTAAGGTCACGATGTAGGCTTATGTAAATCTTAAAAACAAACTCAAGATTGATGGAAAAGTTTTACCTCATTTATTAAGGAAAATCAAATGTGTGGCGGCATTATAGTAGATATATGAATATCTTTATTCTTCATAAATATTAGACTAAGATTAACAAAGAAAGCAGATTGTTTTTGGCATTGCCATCCCACTTGACTTCAGAACTATGTATTTGGGCCTCAAAATTTCAGCCATGAACACAATAAATGGATACCTTTGGAGCATTCTTCTGCCATCATGAAAAAAATTATATAATAATAATTGACATTAGAAATATTTTTTAAATGATATTTGCCCACAATTTGGAACTGTACTGTACCTATACATGGTTGTTTTGTTTTATGACAATTTAAAAAGAAATGTAATTATGTATATAAATATATTTGTAGATTATCATTAATTCACAGCACATTTTCAACAACATGTAAACCATTTTTAAATATTCACAAACTCAACTTAAAAGGTCAAACTGTTGAAAATTGAGCATTTAATACTAACTCTGAGCATGCAGGTAACGGGTAAGTCAATTATTCTGTGTGTATAAATGTGATGTCTTCATTTCCTAACGCACTGCTCCTGGAAGACTCTTTTTTCATGCTTGAGGCATAATCATCACAGAAACACTGACAACAAGATCGGAACGTTAACTGGTAAAATGTCTGTTTTTCTCTTTTGACTTCCCTGTACCATGCTATGTTTTCACACTTTTTGCAGCAGTTATTTATTTTATTTAAACTACACACGTCCTCCTCTATAGAAAATACGAATTACGTGTTGTCAAGTTGTCCTTTTATATTTAATCTTAATCATCATCAGAAGCGATATCCCCACTCCAGCATTAAGAGGCTTTGTTGTAGATAATCTTTCTTTCTTCTGTAAAACCCAGAGCACTTCCATGTGCTTTGATGGTAAGGACAGGCATTAACCTATGCTAATGAAGGGCAAAAGGATTTCAGTGCAGACAAACAATGGCCCTGGTGGCTGTGTCAAAAGCCTGGTTCTATGGACTCTGCCAGTGAAGCATGTCAGGAAAGCGTAAATTTAGCTTTTAAGATGACATTTGAAAACCATCATCATCATTGTGTAGTTTTGAACGCATGAAAGCGTTGTGTGCTACTGGATGTCCACGTGATACTTAGCACAGAATATGCCCCCATATTTAGAATCATCTTCCATTAATATTAGAGATGCAGTGCCCGAATGTGTCTTTTATGATACTACACACTGTACTTAATGGACTCATGCTCATTTACTGCAGGCTGTTTCGTGTTTCCTAATTGGCCCCATTCACAAACCATTCTCCACTGTCTTCCTGAGGAGCAGATGACACATTTATACCATACTCTTTCTTCACCAGCACAAAACGCCTTTCAGTCCAAAATGTCACTCCTACTTTACTGCATATGTGCTCTGTCTTTTCAAAGGCTGATGTTTGCGTCATACTGGAACTAGTGCAGTTTTATTCAGATTGAAAGGGGCCATCTCAGCCAATGTGTTGTTGGAACACGTTATTTTATGATGCTAGAACATCAAACAAAGCGTGTGAAAAAAATAACAGCAATATATTCACAGGTACAGGTTGTAATATGCTGCTTGGCTATAATTACAATGAGCCTTTTATCTTACAATAAGTGAAGGCAGTAGTGAATAGTAAAATAAAGGTTCCAAATGTTGCAAAAAATATTTGAATTGGTGAATGAGTAAAAGTTTTTTGTTGTTGTTGCAATGTAAAAAAAAATATTTGCAGTAGTAGCAATGCTTGTATTTGTGGTTTTGTTCTAATAATACATGTATTTGTGTGTATTGCAGTTGCAAAAGAAGCAGCAGAACAGGTTCAGAATACTAATTCCATCTCAGTAAAGACAACTATATGATCAAATGTATAATTCATAAACTGAACTGAATTTTTGGGTTTCGAAATGTTGTTGACCCCCGGGAAACCTGGAGTTGTGTTTTATTTCGTTCATGCATGTTTGAATGATAATATTCTGTCCATCTCCTTCCCCAAAAGGTCTAATCGCGCTCTTCCAGTAGTTTATGTCACAAGATTCTCTGGGATTTGCTCCTCTCCTCTGTGGATTTGAAGCCTACAGTATACATGCATATTACACACACTTTCAACAAGCTTTTGTTGGATTGCAAAGGCTCAGTGGTTAGAGTGCGTGATGTTGTCGTGTCTTTATGCAAGACACTTCACCCAGTTTGCAAGCTGTGTTGAAGTGCACTGATGTAAGAATGACAGTACACTCACACCAGTAGCGACTCGAGCCAATCGAGCAAGCAACTTTATTCATTTCATGAAGTTTGGTGTAGGAAAGAGACTAGCTGTGTGATCTGAGTGTAGGAGAGTTGGACTAAAGGGAACTTAAAATGTGTAAAACAATATAGTTGAGGTGACAGCCAGTCAGTGAACACCTTTCTACAAATGAGAAGGATTTATCGTGGCACTGCCGTTAGGTCAGGTGATACGCAGCGAGAATGTGTCCTATCACAATTATACAGACGACTCTCAGATCTATGTTTCACTGACGGCAGGTGAATATGGACTGTCACTGCATCCAACAGATCAGTGTGTGGATGCAAAACAACTTTCTCCAGCTGAACTCAGACAAGACTGAAATCATCGTCTTTGGCCCACAGAAACAAAGAGAAAGTGTTTGCTGTCACCTCCAGAGTCTCGCTCTAAAACCTACAAATCAAGTAGAAATCTGGGGGTAATATTGGACTCAGATTTGAATTTTAACAGCCACGTCAAATCAATAACATCAGCAGCTTTTTACCATCTAAAAAACATTGCCAAATTCAAAGGTATAGTGTCTAAACCAGACTTGGAGAGACTTATCCATGCGTGGATGTGAGACAGGCCTCTACTCTGGCAATGTTCAAATCTAAGATAAAAACTGTTTTGTTTGGCTGTGCATATGACTGAAATTATTTTCTTTGCACTCTTTGCACTGTTTATTTGACGGATAGCATGAAAATAACACCTTTAAATTTCATGTTTTTGTGATTTTAATGATTTTTTTTCCTGTTTTGTGAAGCACTTTGAACTGCCTTGTGTACGAATTGTGCTCTACAAATAAACTTGCCTTGCCTTGCCACTAAACACACTCAATTACCCTCCCATTTGTTAACTTTCAGTATGAGTCTAGTGACATGACTACAGTGAACTAGGCTCATAAAAGCAATTGTGTCACTCTTTGCGTGAGCGTACCCTGAGTCAGAGTGAATGTGGGACAAAGAATGGCTACAACATGTATCTCATGTATGTTCATAAACATGCACTCTCCTGAACAAATAAACTAAAATTAAAAATAACAGATTCATGAACTGAGTATTTTAGTGAACAAATTGCCTTCACAATACTGACAGCTGATGTTTTTAGCCTTTTTCTGACTGCTTTGCACCCTCTGCTCATCGACCAGGGTTGGTGAGACTTTTTAAAAATGATACAGAGGCGTGGATTTAGAAGAGTCACTCCGGGTTAATAGTATTTGTAAATTTTCCGGATATGCTCGAGGGTTTGCTCCATACAAGGGAGAGAATATTATGAAGAGAATATTTCATTCAAGAGCATTTCAAGCATTTTTAGATGCAACGCACATTCAGAAACATGAAAGAAATCTACAAACGCAATACAAGCAGAACCACAAGCGCAGGGGACAAAACACTTCAAAGTGGCTCAGCTCAGGGCACAGAGAGCTCATCAATGCCACCACTGACCGACTTTAAAATAGGCCCGCTTTATTGGAACTGTCTCGTGAAAGGCAAGGTTAAGTGCACAACAGTGGCCCGCGCTGTTCACTACAAAGCTCTAGTTGTCTACCGCCGGCACCTGCCACACCTACTGTCGGGGGAGTTGGTGTCTGTCAAATCCTCCGCCGCACTCATCCAGATAATACAAGTGTGTGGTGTAACAGAACCTCAAACTTCTAACGATTACCCAGCTGTATATGACTTTTTACTTTGTAGATCTGAGTCATAGAGCTAAATTGCACTGTTGCCGCGTTGCCTTGCCCTAACTGAGGTCCAATCATCTGGGATTTGTTTGTCTTGATTTTCTCAAAAGGAACTGTGACGTTGAACTTTCCTCAAATTAACTGTGCATGAATTTTCCTGTTGGACCAACTTATTTTATGTTATGTATTTTTGCTATATATGAATTATGACTCAACGACCTTGAGTTTTCTGTTGGTTAATATTATGTTTTATATTGTTTTATGTTTTAATGACAGAATTGCCTGGATACCGATAAATGTTGTTTCAGATGGTAAAATCAATTGAGAGACGTTATTGGTCTGCCTATATGTCACAGTATGGCATTAAATGTATCTATCTCCATGGAGACAAGCAGGTTACACCACCAAGTCAAGTTACAGGTCAAATCTGCAAGGAGACGACCCCAGTCACAGTAAGAATGCATGTTTTTCAATGTGTTTTTAAGCAATCAAAGCATCAATTTTCAATTAATTATGAATCATTTTATGCCATTGCAATAACATCTCCAGGGAAACAGTACCCGAGTTACAGTGCATCTTTAAATGCACTTGATCAAGTTTCAAACATCTGACCATTTCGAAAGTATAAAATTATATTATACAACGCAAAACTCAATAAATTATAACAAACCAGAAAAGGCCAAAAAAAAGCCTGACATGAGGTGATTGTGTTTATTATAGCACTGTTGGTTCAGTTTTTCCGACTTGAGCAGGATCTGTGCGTCACTCAGGCCACAAAGCCTTCGGCATTTCACACCTCCTCATTTGGAACAAAGTAAAAAGTTTGAAAAACCAAAAAGGTTTAAAGCGACAAACAACAAATCACAAACGTTCTATTTTTTACCTCGGACGTTTTTTGTGTGGTCTTTTTTATGGTCTCATGTGCAAAGTTAGTAATATATTCTTTACCCTAACAGTATCAGTCCTGTCAGCATCACCTGTCAGCATCACCTGTCAGCATCACCTGTCAGCCATCAACTGTCCGCATCATCTGTCTTCATCACCTGCCAGTATCACCTGCCAGTATCACCTGTCAGCATCACCTGTCAGCATCACCTGTCCGCATCATCTGTTCTTCATCACCTGCCAGTATCACCTGCCAGTATCACCTGTCCGCATCACCTGTCCGAATCACCTGTCAGTATCACATGTCCGCATCACCTGTCTTCATCAACCTGTCCGCATCATCTCTCCGCGATCACCTGTCCGCATCACCTCGTCCGCATCATCTGTCCGCATCACCTGTCCTCATCACCTGTCAGTATCACCTGTCCGCATCATCTGTCCGCATCATCTGTCCGCATCATCTGTCAGTATCACCTGTCCGCATCATCTGTCCGCATCATCTTGCCGCATCATCTGTCAGTATCACCTGTCCCGCATCACCTGTCCGCATCACCTGTCTTCATCAACCTGTTCAGTATCACCTGTCCGTCTGGGTTGGGTTTATTATTTTTTGGTCAGTGGTTTTCTTTCACTGTTTGATAACTGTTTCATTGTTTGATGTTCTTTTTATATTTTGGAGTTTCCAAGACAATAACTAAATAAATAAAACAATTAAAACATATATTTTTATTATAGTTTGATTTTCAACATCTTGTGAGCAGCTGTGAGGCGACTGCTGTTGATGTTCTGGGCGCTACAAAAATGTATTGAAATAATTTGGCATTGTCATTTCAAGGTTCTGGTTGCTATTATTGAAACAGAATTTGAATCACAATTCAGTACAAAAATGTGTGTCTGGTATTTGAAAATGCATTCGTTTAGATCCCTCTGAAGTCTATCCTATGGGATTCTCTTTGAACTATATGTTTTCCCCTTTCCTTTTATGTCATAGCACATAAGGCAACAGCAGAAATGGTCATTGCGTTCTAAATCAACAAAACCTTTTGCACAGAATACTTAATAAACTCCATGGAGACAAAGTTTTACTTTTTAAAATATGCCTGGGAAGCATATGTGCTTCTCCCTCTCTTTTTATATCTAAAAACACACCTTTGAGATTTACCTCCAGGATAAGTTTTGTGAATAATTTAGACGAGGCTCTAGTCAAAATGTGTCTTCTGGGCCCACAATGCAAAACTGGTTTATTTTTCCTTGCCAAGGTTGGCGATTGCTGGTTGGCATGCATGACATGTCTCACCCACAGTCTTGACCTTGACCTCCTCTTGCACCTTTGGGACCCAATGGGCTGTAAAAGTTACAGAGAGATGAGTAGTGTTACATGAGCGAGGTAAAAGAGTGAAGGTTTTGAAACGAAAAACCTTGAAAAGTCTTTTTGAAGGACAGGTCTGTTTTCTAAGGAGAAAGTACTGCAGGCAAACACGTGCTTTACACAATATTAGAGAACAGGACAAATATTTCAGGGGTTGTGAAAATATCTTTTCATTGTGGTTTCTTTGAGGGTTTGAATACCCAAGTTAGCCAGGGAACACAACGCAATGAATGAAATGATGTTTTCTCCGAAATCTAAATAAATAAATACATTTATAAATTTGCTTAGGATTTAGGATTGTTAGGATGTGAGCAAAGGCCCGAACTGCAGACTGGGAACAAATGAGAAGCTCATGATTTTTAAGGTGCAAGGTCTTCAGTTATTAAAAATATACTTACTTCAGATTCAGAAAAGCTTTATTTCCACTGTCAATGAACAAAATTCACAAACAAGGAATGTGCTTCATTGATATGGTGCAAGACAAAGAAAAAAATGAAATGTATAAAACACCAACCATGCTGAGGAGAAGAAAGTAAATACTTATGTCTTGAAACTGTCAAATCAAATGAAGTATCCCAGCAGGCGCTGAGTGAAAACCAGCTGCCCGGGTGACTGACGCTCTTTCTGTGCATGTCACATCTGTCATCAAATCAAGTTCCTACGTTGTGAATTTTGTTCATTGACAATGGCAATAAATATATCCTGATTCCTGATTCCTGAAAGAAAACCTCAAAGGCAGAGTCTGTTTCTACGGTAGTGATGTTGGTGATATATCATTTGAAACTGTTTCAGGAACGCATTTGTTGTTTGCTTTTATTTAAATGTTTTTAATAAAACATAAAGGCGCCTATTTGGATCAAACTTAAAGCACAGTATTCACATGACATTAGGCTGGGATGGTAATTACACAAGCCCTGGTTGTCATAGTGATACTATGCTTTTTACAGGTTCTTATGTTTTTCTAATTATGAATTTGTTTGGAATAATAGTCCCTTCGGTATGTATTTACTATGTTTTTACATCATTCAAGTTGCAGTTTTGGGAAGAAAAATAGATAAATAAATGTTGAAAATGACAAGAAGTAGAGCTCTAAAACATAATCTCTCTGTGATGTCATGAAAAAAAAGCGACGTTTCATCCAAAAACAGGGTCAAATTAAATGAAACTGACACAATTGTACAAAATAAAGGTGTTATCAAGTATTGTCAAATCATATATATACTGTTTTGGTCCTTGTTTACAGCATGGTTGCTAGGTAACAGCTGTGGAATTGCCTCTATGTCACATCTGCTGCTCATGTCCAACCAGGAAGTGACATTATAAATGTCACCAAAATTCTCAAACTAGGGAAAATAGGCAAAATGTTTTGTAAAATCTTAGATATAATTCTCCGTGTCTAACCAGTCATACACACTTGAGCTGAGGTGCAAACTGGCTGGAATCGCAAATCAGGTGTCTTAATGTTACTGTATTCATGATTGGGTCAATATCTACATATGTGGATTTTTAAAATTTGCACACCTTTGACCTCTGTAATATTAAGTAATCACATCCATCATCAAAGAATTGGCATTTCTTAGTGTCTGGGATCCCAGCAGGGGTCTAGCGGGAGAAGAATCAATTTTGTGTGTTGGACCATTAAATAATTTAGATCGTAAAAGCTCATTTCCCACACACGAGTATGGCACAAACCCATCAACATAATCAATGGCTTCACCTCTCCGTGAGTGGGCCCCCCGGGGGAAATTAAAATGCAGATTAGAAAAGTACAACAGGTGGAGGGGAAATGAGTGGTATATATAAACTATTGGTGGTATCATGGCCTTACTTTTACATCAGTAAAAAGTATTCTCTCTACAGTACACTAAAGTAAAGGTTCATTGTCTGCGTAGGAAAAGTTGTCCTCTTCTTCTGACCCGTTTTTCTTTGTTGGATGTGGAGCTGGGCTTGGTCACGAGTACCAAGTCAGAGGAAGCATGTTTTTGCCTTTGTTTGCAGATTGTACAGTTTGTACTGTTCTTTATAGACAAAAAAAAAGTGTTTAATTTATTACACATCATGAGGTTTGGGGAAATGTGTGCTTTCCGCAACCATAACAACTTATCATGTTGTTAGTGAAACTGCATAGGCTCTATTTTCTTTAGATTTATCTTATAACTTACATGCTTTGTTGATAGAGAACATTTATTGAACATAATTGCCCAATGGTGCGTTCACATATGCTTATCCACCACATCAAAACTGGGATTAAACTGGGACTAATTCCCAGAACTAAACATAAACATAAACAAGGCCAAGGCTAAACCAGGACTAAAACAGAACCAACCCAAGTCTACATATTAGAATGGTCTTAAACCAGGATCAAACAAGTGGAAGCAGTCTACGTCCACTTCAGGGTTTTATTGTTTCTTTAGATCGTCTCATTTGTAAGTTGCTTTGTCATGACAGTGGCACAGGTAAAGTTGTCCTCGGGAAGGCAAATCATTCTGCAACCACTCGCTCCAAACTGTGCGGTTGTTTTGTCCATGAAAGAAACAGCTGCTCTGGTAATTACGCTCTATTGAAAAAAGTATCAATGCAACATGACCTCAAATTGTACCTCGAACGCATTCAAATATAACTTTAGAAGACACAGACAACAGAAATTATGTGACAATAATAACAAGTCACATATCTCGTATACAATGTGTTGAGAAAGAAATGAAATAGTTAATGCTCAGCTCTAAGATCCAGGGTATGTAAATGTATTGAACTGTCAAACTACTTTGAAATTGAAAGTGTAACGCATAATCAAAACATGGTGTGAAAACATGAGCCATTGTATTTTTCTGCAGTCATCACCTGGAATGGCGTACCAAAGCTATTTGAATTTCATCTCTTGCAGAGACATAAAGAAATGTATCTGTTTTTAAGTATGTTTGTCCAAAATGGTGTTGTTTCCCAAAGGCTATGTAACACCAAGACGAAGATTAAATGTGTGGCTCTGAGACAACCCACTTTCACACAGTTTCATTTGGTCGAATCGAATTACTCTGAATCTTGAAATCTTGGGTTTTTGGTTGGAAAGTTTAGGTAAACAAACTGCGGTGGATGTGAGCTTGAGGGAATTGCTACGTCTTAAAGGGTCAGTTGTTTAAGACCTTGTATTTTCTGCAGCCGTGTTTGTGACAGTTCAGTCGTCAAACTCATTTAAAAAAGAATATCCGAAGACGAGACGTGAAAGAAAGTATTGTTCACCTTCCCAAACTGAAATGAGGGAACTGAAATATATGAAAGATGGCGTGGGTAGTTGGAAAAAAGAAGTTGTATCTGAAGAATAGTTGTTATGTGGTGTTAGACTGTTTAATGCTAAATTATTCATTTTATTCAGAGTAAAAACAGCATTATTGTATTTGCTGTATCTGAAAACGATGGCGATGAAGTATATTGAATGCAGAACAGATAGAAAGAAAGATGGTTACTAGGGCTTGTCCCAGACACTTTTGGTGCGACACAAAAAGGCAAAGTTGTTACACATTAGGGATATGTAAAGATTATGTTTAAATGCATTACATTCAATTTATGTAACTGAAACAAACACGCTATACTATACCTATCATTTTTATTCTAGTGCACATTTGATTATAATTGAGGGTCTAGGTGAGAAAGACGTTCCATCCAATCGCAATCAAGCTTTAAGTGGGAAGTCGGAGGGAGCAGTCTCCAAGCAAACCTTAAACACACTTGACCCATATTCTGTCCTCTTACAACTCATCAATATATGAATAAATAAAGGCTCATTCCTCACCTTTGATTAAATCAGACACCAAATGGTTTTGCTGTTTAAATTATAAATGTGACTGAAACATCTCTAATCATCAGTCGAGTTTTGAAAACATTTACCCAAAAGAACTTCACATTTTCTGACAATGGGTTGCGTTCGCATTACTCCGATGCTTATTTTTTGTTTCCGAATTGGCTCCACAGACTTAATATTATTTCATCTTATGACTTTGAAGGGAGAATAATCACATCTTTGGAAATGAAAAATGGTACCACTTTCTGACGCTATTGTGAGAAAATGCCAGTTTTTGTTTTTGAATTACAGAGATATTAAGTCAAATACCTGTGTAATCTGACAGTAAATAAGGTAAACTCTTCCAATTCTAGCTCAAAACTATAGGGATTCTAGTTTTGTGCTGTTGGAAGCTGTTGCCTCCATAGGGCACTTTACTGCTACTCCTCCAGGGGGCGACACAGCGCAGGGGAGCTACTCTAGGTATCTTTTCCTTAAGCTAAGAACACTGTGCGAAAGCAGTGAAAATGAGGCTTGCCAGTCCAGCTAATGATCGCGGTGTAGTTTTTCTTAGCGGCGCTCTTCTATGAGTCACTCCTTTGTCGTGCTTCAAGTCCGTGAGCAAAAGTCTAAGCTGAGAGGGCGCTGACGAATGTTGACACCAGGGCTTCTGGTCTGGCCCAAAACCACATCAGAAAACACGGGCCCCTTGCCAGACTCCAGTGATGCAAAGCAGAGCAACTGGGACAGGCTAAAAGATGTCTGACACCACTGCCAGTTTTAGAGGGATTTTCTACTGTAGGTGTCAATGACTAAATGTTCTTTGTGTTGGCAAAACGTGTAGGAAACTGTCTCGTGGTCTTTTCAGTCTTTCTTCTAAGGAGTACACAATCAGATACCAAGAGAGAGTAAAAAACCATAAATCAAAGTAAAAACAGTCAAGTACAAAGAGCATTTTACAGCTCGATAAACTTGTCTGCACTGTTTCGCATCTACTGCTGCGTCTTCAACTTAGACTGATATTTCTATTACAAGTCTAATACAAGATAGAGCTGGTACCACCATTACTTGTTCAACAAAACAAATTATTATGCTGACTTTCTTTAATGTAACTGTACTACTGCCTTGATCACCATGTATATTCTGACTTTTCTGAGATTTACCAAACATGTGTCAATTATATAACTGAAGACGAAGAAGAACGAGATGAAAAACTATAGATGATACTTGCCCTAGGCCTACTACTACTACTACTACTACTATTACCACTACCATTACTTCTAAAAACCACTACTATTACACTGACTAATGCATTCTGGCTTGGAGTTTTACTAAACATGCTTTAAGTGCATATTCAGGTTAGACTACTCATTTCACTTAAACATAGTGAACATGATAATATGCTGATGAAGATGCACAAACTAAACTAAACTAAACTATCCCACACTTTTCCCCTACCTGCTGTTTTTACCCTTAATCTATTAAAGTTTCTTTTTTATCACATTTTAGCATTCTTTTTTTTTTGTTTTCTTGTTTCATAATTCTTTTATTGTACCAAATTGTAGGGCTATAAACAGATTTCAGTCTGCATGTGCAATGAAAAGAGGTTTTATGGCTCAGACGAATTACAGCAAAATGGTGCCAGAACTGTTGTGTTCTTGATGAAAAAAACATTTATTCTGTCTGTTCGTACGTACACTCTATCAGCGTTTCTCTGTCAAATGCGGTTACAAATGAAAATCTCTATTCAAAGCTTTTGTAACATCTAAACAATGAATTGATAAGAGTGTTATCATTATTAAGATTATAAGAGTTTCTTTTTTTCTAAGTTATCTGTTTTTATTAGAGTTTTTTATAGAGTTTTTTCATAAGAGTTTCTTTTCTAAGTTATCTGTTTTTATTGTTATACTTCTGCATAATCTGCTTCTGTACCCTTTGTTGCAACACTGAAATGTCCCCATTGCGGGACAAATAAAGGTTAACGTATCTTATTCATTGAAAGAATAATCGCAATAAAAGTATCATTAGTTGCAGTTGTTGTTTATTATTGGTTATACAAACTCCCACTTCAGTTTTCGTTACGATCATTTTATATTCTTCATATTTGGCTTTGGACAATTCCCCCTCTCAATAAACCTCTTAAACACTATTCTTCTTGCCCTACTAATACTACTAGCACTACTACAACTACTACTACTGCTCCTATACTATTACTACGAAACACAAATGAACATCTGGGTGGCCCAAACCAGACAAAACACAGCCAGAAAAGTCACTATTTCAGATCATTTCCAGTAGAAAATCTCCAGCTGTCAAAATGCAACCTCTCACAACTTTTACTCTTGTTTTCCCACACAAAAACCTAAGAAAATAATAGCATGACGACAACTTTAATGCTTCCAGTCGTCAGCTGAAGTTTTTGGAAAATAATTGTCGACGCGGTGGAAAGAAGGCGGTGGGAACTCCAGACGTTGTACACAAAGAGCCCTTTATATTGCAAAAAAGTTGAACCGAATCACGTCACAACACAAGCAGGAAACCACACCACTGGAGGGGCAGAGAGAGGGAGAACGAGTGAGACCTGGAGACGGAAGAAAAGAAATGAGGTCTGGTGCGTTTAATGAAACCCAATATCCTGCCTCTGGCCTAAAAATAAATGGAGCAACGAGCACATAAACATGCATATGCCAAATCTGGGACGTGTTACATAGAGAAGACCACAGAGGCCGATTTAACAGAGAAAAGCAGGTTCAGTTTGCAGCTGTGAGAACAAAGAGTGACCCCCATGTTTTTGCAAAGACTGGACCACTTGTAGAAAGTTAAATCGAATTGGACGTTATCTGTGACTGTGAATCCAGGCGGGTTTTAGGCGATAATGAGTTGAAATATGTGTCTGGGCTCACGCTGTGCTCCATGGCGAAAGAGGAAAACATGGTGAGCAAGTCTTGTGACAGTCACTGAGCAAAAGATTTCATCTAATAACGTGAAGATACGAAAGATATTAAAGTTCTCCCAGTCAAAAAGCTATCTTGGCTATTAAATATTAAAATGTACATGTTCAATTTAATAACTTGGAATTAAAAATTAAAATGAGCTTTTTCTTGTATCTTATCAGAAAATGGAGGGAGGGATTACACCACTTTATCAAGAAAAGAGTAAGAAGATTAGTTTTATTTTATTTATTTATTTTTTATTTAATTTTTATAAAACATGCAAAAATCTCTCTCAGTCAATTATTTTTATAGTAGATGTTTCGGGAACCGCATCTGCTATTCTAACTTTTAACATCATTAACAACACTTTTGTTCAGTTTGTTTTTTGTTTGTTTTTTGTTTTTAGTTTGTTTTATGTTTATATATTGTATGGCTAATTCTTTAAGTACCTCGAAACCATCCATGTTATTGTCAAAGGCATCAAAAAGCAAAGTGATGCCAAAACTAGTATCAAATCAAGACATTCATTCATTAAGACATAAAAAAAAATATATATATATTCCATAACCAGAACAAAATATGACCTTTTCTGCAGTTTTAGAAAGATCTTGGGTTTTATCAGAGCTTTATCAGAGAGATTATGTTGAAAATCACTGTCTATTGTCGGATTGTTTTGAATGTATTTTTTAATTATTATGAGGGTCCTGATTAACAAAATTGAGAAATGTTAGTGTCGTGACAACATTAAAACCTTCCACTAAACCTCTCTATACAAAGTCATTTATTGAATCATGCAGGGACTTGCTGGACCTATACTTTCTGGTTTATTTGGTCTGAAAATGAGAAGCGTGCCTGCACTCCCCTTTCCACCTGCAAAACGCTTCTCCTCGCATAAACATATGAATGAGGTAGTCCCTGAAATCACTGTAATCCCGGGACTGAATGGACCATTGACTCGCCTCTACACACACAATTAAATGGTAGACTGGGCCCGCGCAATTAACCACAAACTTGGGAGCAGCAGTTTCCCCTGTGCAAGCGGCAGATAGCAGAAAATTACGCATTACTGGAAGGTATATGGCACTTATTTTTGTTTAGGTTGAGAGTTAGCTTGTGCAGTGAGCCAGCGACAGGACACAAGTGGAATACATTTGAATAAAAAGGTTTGGAGGGTGTTAGAGAAGCCAAAGGAAGAAAAGCAAGAGGACACTTGGAGGAAACTATACATGTTTAAGTAAGAGTAACTATTTGGACCAGATACTTTGATACATTAGAGAAAATAAGCAAATAATTAAATAAATAAAGTTTTATTTTTTTATGGAAAATAGAACTTCGTCTGTTGGACCATTCCACAATCAGAATCAGAATCAGAATTCAGAAAAGGTTTATTGCCATTGTCAATGAACAAAATTCACAAACATAGGAACTTGTCTCGGCATTAAGGTGAAAAGGTCAAAAGGGCATGCGTTAAGAAACAATTTAAAATGACTATAGTGTAAAATAGAAATAAAAATAGGCTTACAATGTACACAAAAATGTACAGTTAAATGTACAGATGTAGAGCAGATAATGCATGAGTGATTGATTAAATTGTAGTTAAAGTCGACCCCTTGAACAGAAAAATTATCCTGTTTTATATTAGCTCTAACTAAATGTTTTTTAAACTTATACTTTCCTCTTAGATCATATTCAGCTTATCACAATATTTTGCCGGCACAATGTCTTCTCTAACTTTATACATGATGGTTTTGGTTATGTTTAAATGTAATTTGTTTGCGTCAAACCATAATTTCATTTTATAGAGTTCTCTTGTTACATTTGTAAGAAGTTGGTGCAAATTTTCTCCAGAACAATATAAGGTCATGTTATCAACATATATAGGACTAAATTGAACAAATCCGACACTTTACAAAGGTCATTTATATATAAGACAAATAATTTAGGACCGAACAGAGAACCCTGGGACCCCGCATGTCACCCTACACTTATCCAAATTTTCATTACTAAAGTATACAAACTTTCTAACCAAGAATAAGCGTGTCCTCTAAAGCCATACTTCTCTAATTTATTAAGTAATATTTTATGATTAATGATTAAGCTTTTTTAAGGTCGACAAAAACACCCACAGTGTATTTCTTATTATCCACTGCAGATGTAATATTATCAGTTAATCGCATTACTGCCATTGTAATTTGTTTTTCAATAAAATGATCCATTCTGTTAACAAAAAGCTTTTCTAAAATCTTTGAAAATTGGGAACAAATGAGATTGGTCTATGATTACAAAAATAAATTACGATCTTCACTCTTGAACATTTGTATAAATTTAAAGTGAATGGTTCAGCAATGAATGAATTATATGTTGAACTAATAAAATGTCAATATATGTCCCATTAATTGAAGTTTTTTTTTTTTTTTTCTAAAACCTTTCACAATTTCCAGTAATAATTTTTTGTTCACATCTTATACAGACATAATACATACTAATGGGAATACTTTTTTTTATTTTTTATTTTAAATAACATCTTACTCAAGTAGGAGTAACAGAATGGTCTACTAAGGACTACAAAACACATAAGAAAATGTAATGACTACAACCCACCATCTGGAAATAAATAGTTAAAGAAATAAAACATGCAAAATCTGGTGAGGGAAATAAAACTGATGAGTGTGTGTTTGTTTTAATGTGAGAAATAGTCCGAACATGTTGATGATTTGCCTGGAATGTTCCACAATCTGGAATAAAACTGGTTATCTTGCGATTCATTCAATAACAAATGCTTTTATTGCTCAGACATAAACATGTCTGTAACTTGGCCTGGTGGTGTCCCGTGCTTGTTCCCATGAATAATCAATATCATACTGTGGAACATTCCTGGGGAAAAAAAAAAAACGCACACAAAAAACAAAAACTATAAGATTTCAATGAAAAAGAGATGATGGTACACTTTTAAACATAAAAAGAATTAAAGGAAATATATTCAGCTAATATAATTTGCATTTAGTACATCTTTTAACAGCATCTTGAATAACATATGTCGAAATTATATTTAAGCATAAAAAGAAAGAAAGAGGAAAAGCAAATTCCAGGCCATGGAAACAAGTTCATCAAATCTAACTTCCCAAATCTTTTACTTCGTATATCTTGTATAGTAATTGCTGTAATGTGGATGAAAGGCAGTTGTTAGTCATTACAATATAATTCCGATTAAATAGTGACATATTGTATTTGAATATTCATATGAGCTTCACTATTTCTGTATTTCTCCAGGCTTGAGTGTGGGAGCAGTTGTCATGTGTCACAGACTTCAGCTCTGGCCTAATGGTCCATGGAGCTCTTTCAGGAGACTCAGACTGACAGTCGACAGAAAAGAGTAAAAAAAAAAAAAAAAAAGCTGACGGGAAAGTGACATAAGTTTAAGACCTCATTTCAGCCATACTCACTTTCCCACTGAGAGTCACAACCCGACATTTTAAACTTTTGCGCAAAACAGTCCAAGAAAAGTCAGTGCATCTCCTGGTGAAAATATGATGTACAGAATAATTTGGATAAACACAGGCTGGTCTAGTCAAAGGGTAAATGCTTGAACCACAAAACCCTTCTGTACAGTCGTAAAAATGTGTTTTGATCTATTATTTAGTATGTATGCTCACTAAAACTGAGCATTTCTCTTCAATTTATTAAGTGTAATTTAATATATTTTTGTTGAGCCCAAACTCGCAATGGCAGGGCGTCCACAAACAGAAAGATAGAAAATCGAACAATGAAACAGTCAATGGTCAATAAAAGACGCTGGTTTCTCTACTTACTGCCTCTTTTGAGTTTCTTCTCCAAAATGCAAAAGAATTGACTAAAAATTTTAATCAGGAGGTTGACAACGTTCCAGATGCATGCAAACACACACACGCACACACACGCACACACGCACACACTAACACACACTGTATACAACAATCATTTACGGCTGTACAGCTTAAAGAAATAACCTGAGAAAATAATACTGCAAAAATGACTGCAGCAGAGTAACAAACTGTTTATTTGACCCTAAAATGCAAATACTACGTTACTGTACAAGCCCTTGGTACATAAAAACACTACAGCCGTTCTTTCAACACCACTGCACTTTTGAATAAAGTGAGATTAGGTCCTGGACTGGAGCCAGTTTTGGTGCTTGCGGGTGCCATCTTGTCACGGTCTTAATGACAGATGTGATGCGCCTTATTAAACTAAATGAGGGCACGGTCCCAACGCCTGCTGCTCCTTTGCTGCCCTCAGAAAATCTTACAGACATCATTAATCATAGTCATGTGAAATACTGGTACGGATGATACTTAGAGTGTCATACAGTGATCTAAGGCTCCAGAATGTCAACGTTTCTTTTGACGTGTAGCAAAGAGACATTTCAGTTTATGGTGTTCATTAATATGAGACAAAGTGCTATTGCTGTTGCAACTTTGTCATACATATAATTTTGACTTCTTGGTGAGAAAGAGCTAGACTTCACTATGTAATTTACCTCTGAGGCAGGACTGTTTTAAAAGGCTTTGCCATCTGTTTGTCTCCATTGAGATGATATTGCTTTGACTGGAATATTCCACAGTATGGTAATAATCCAGCTGGCATTTATTCCATAGCATTTCTTGCTCAAAAATATCTTGAAAAAGAAGGATTCTTAATGTGAGTGGGATTGTCTCTCCTCAGATCTGACCTGTCTTGTGGTGTAACCTGCAATAACATCTCCATAAAAACAAGGTTTTCACCCTCCTTGCCTGGACAAGAATACACGGCAGTACTTTAAGTACTATGGTATAAATATAAGTATAAAATCAGTCTGGATGCCAAGCAAAGATCCTCCACCAAAAAATGACAGCTTTATTGTGTAAATAAACTAAAATGTGACTGAAAATACAAAGCCATGACAATAATTGCAGATCATTTTTTTGGTTTCAAATGCAAAGGAGATTCATCCAAATTGGCTGTTATTTTTGAAGATAATCAGAGCAATAAAAGTATTCCACGTCAGGATATCTATAGCTCAAATCACATTTCAGAATGTTACAGTTTTTATTACCTTACTTCATTCATGATGTTGTATAAGAATGAGTTGGAATGTTTTCACAAATATAGCACTAAACCAGTCACAAAAATCTGAAAGCATAAACTTGACCATTATGTTTGAAAACATACAGTTTTCAGAGCAAGGTAAAAATCACAAAGATATCAAATCTAAATAGAATATGTCTTGTATCAGAGAGAGTGAGTGGGAGGAACGTCGTGCTCAGACACCTGGAGCGGAGCAGGTATTATCGGAGCCAGTGCAAACAGACTCTCAAAGTGCAGCCGCACAGTCTGGTCCTGACAGGCCTGTCTGGGCACACAGGGTGTGGAGAATCACACCTTCAACCACCACTGCACACTTCTGACAACAACAAAGACCTAAATCCACTCCTTAAAGAATGCACAGAACAAAGGTTGGGTAAAGAGGTAGTACCCATTTCCTCCTGATGCATCCTAACATCCTGGTGTTCTAAGCACATTTCACACTTTCAAAGAGTCAAGCAGAGTTTTATCGTCATGGAAATGGTAACCGCTCCTAGTCAGTGCCGTGCTGCTCGAATGTACACATGCAGCGGTCTGGTTTTGACCAGAAGAGCTGCTTTTGTAATGTACTGTACTGAGAAAAACACATTTTACTCTTCAGGAGAAAAAACTCAGGTACAAGAAGCAATGAACTTGATGAACTTGCTGTAAAGGTTTAGCTCCCAGTATAATTGTTTGTCTACATTCTTCATTATTATGGCCTGTATCAACGTGTCATTTCTTTGTGCGGTTTTGTCTTACATGAAACATGTTTTACATTTCTGAAGTTTTTTGAAACCTGAGGAAGTCAGAGCCAGTTTTGACACTATATTATATAAGGGTCTCCAACTTTTCATATAGTTTGTGATGCTGCGGGTGAGGTATTTGTGTATCACAACTTGGCCACTGCACATGTGCCTTTACCTAAAAGTACACCCCCCCACATCAATCTATATTGTAAAAGCAGTACTTTGTGACAAAACCAGACCACTGTCCACTGTCTGCATCTGCTAATAAAACATTTTATCAATCGCCCCGGAGGAAAGAGCCATAAAGATTGGGCGTTGACAGTGGTCCACCCTGCCAAACTTGGCTGTCTAAACATTTTCTGAAGCTGTGCATGTGCCCGAACCTTCATGCATGTCAGCACAAGAGGGATTCTCCAAAGCTAGGAATGCTTGGCAATTTACTTTGCATACACTTTGCCATGTCTATATGTTTTACTTTTATTATTATTCATTTGTTTTTATGTTGCACCTTACTGCCAAACCAGGTCCTAGTTTGTGCATTTTGTTCACTGACAATGGCAATAAAACTTCTCTGATCTGAGTTAGATAGATTTAAACACCTTCTATTCCCTTCACGTTATGCAGCTTGAACAACTTCTGCAATATATTTAATTGACTTAATTATGTGGCACAGTACTCTGAGAGCCAGGATTCTAAAGGGCACAAAAATCTGTACAATAACAGGTGGCTGGTTTAATTTTATTTGGCTGTATGCAACAGCTGTATAGTGCATTAGGATGAGGGATAAATGCTTTTGAATCATGTTGTATCAGTTAAACATTTAGCAAAAACACTTTATTTTTGTAACTAGAAATAGAAGTAGATGCACAGCGACTTTCTAAATGAACAAATAGTGTGTGTTGCAACATTTTTGCCAACTTTTTTTTGAAAAAGTGAATAAAACATGACGCATGCGCTGACTTGAACGCGTACTTAAACACATCCCACTGACATTTACTGGACCCAAATGTATTTTCTTTCCTTATTTAAAGCTAGTAAAGCCATCGTCACAAATCATTGCTCACTTTAACAGAGCGAGCATGACGACTTTATGTAGGCAGTAACGGCCAGAGTCTGAAGCATTGTTGACCGGAGAAACATGTTAAGCACCACTCAGCCCGCGAGCACTTCATCTGCTTTGTTCACAGTGACGCCAAAGTATACAGCAAACAAAAGGTGTGACCTCGGGGATTATAGCAGGCGGTTGAGTGAGGTGGGAAACTAAAAATATGCTGTTGAAATATTACAATATTTTGTTGGGTGTTTGCCCATAAAGTTGAAATAACAAGTTACATTTTCTCAAAAAGCCAAAAAAGTTAAGCGTGGTTAATTGCAACCTGGAACAATGCATCTTTCATTTGAAAGCTAAAGCATATTTTGCACTGGCCCTGTCGCATCGAATAAACTGAACTTAAAAGTGAAGATTTCATGTGTGAGGCTTTATTTGTTTTGTAACCTTTTGCAACCTAAAGATATGATCGTCAATCCCTGAACAATTGATTATTTGCCGTTGCGTCGCTAAAGGACTTTGTGAATACTTCAAAAACTACTACCGGCTTCTCCCTTAAAACATTTGTTCAGTTGACAGAAATAAAAATCTCTCTCTCTCTCTTTTTTTTCATGTTGTACTTAAAAAAAAAAAAAAAAAGCCTTGTAATGTACATGCAAAGACTAGTACTGACACAATTGAAATTCTGAAACATACGCTCACATTGTCGGAGGTGAATACATTAACTGTGAAATGAACTCACGTCGCACTTCACGTCGGCAATAAAAAGAGCAACATTACAGGGAAACCTACATCACCCCTTTAATTATCTGCTTTGCACTTGTATCTCCCGACCACAGCGCTGTTATTACATGTGTGGCTGCCTTTTCTTCTTTTCACTCAAAAATGCGTGTGAAGACGTCCCAAACACTATTAAACGTAATCATAGGGGCAGAGCTGCCAAGAACAAAGACACGCGAAAAGGACAGGAACATTGAAGACGTTTTCATCACACCTGAAATGGGCAGGTGTGTGTTCCCGCTGGCATCAACGGGGGTTTTATGGCTTTATTTAAAAACGATGCATACATATATTGCAGGTAAAAAAAAATTATGTTTTTGAGGAAAGATTGTGAGACAAGCAAAATCCATTTAGCAACGAATATTACAACTGCTGATTATATGAACACATGAATTATTGACAAGAGAAAAAGCCTGTAATAATGAAAAACTTATGCTAGTTTATGCTGATTCCAGATTAAAGTAAAGAAATAAAGTTAACTACATTTGTTAGACGTTTGCTGCTCATCAGAAATCACTTTAATGTACAGCAAATATTTTATAGAATTTATTTTGGTAAATTAAAAAAATGGAACAAACCCCATGTACAACAAAGTACGTGAAGAGTTCAAAAACAGATTTCTCTTGGAAATAGAGGATTTTAACAAGGAGGGACGGAACAACATGTTCCAGTAAAACACATCTGGCTTTTGAAAACGCAACTATACAAAGAGTAAACTGCAAGCCTCCGATGGCTTTTTAAAATGACACTCAATACATATTCAATTTATGATACACTATTGGCACAAAAGTTATTGCAATGGCCTGTTATTATGTTATTGGCATGTATTACATTTTATGCTGCTTAATTACACTGCCTGTGCATCAAAACCAAACGAAACCGTGACATGCAGTGAGTGGCTTCTCATTTCTGAAACAAGCATGAGGAAAGACAAATCCCGTGGTCATGGAAAAGATGCCAGTGTGTTTGCGAAGGGTTCAAATCATTGGCGTTAAGCAGAGAAAACAACTAAGGGGAAGCAGACACTAATCTACTACAGATCGGAACCATCATCAATACAAGATCTCGATGAAAAAAGAATGCAACACCGGAATGAAGTAAACAGAGTGAATGTAATGTGCTGAAAGTTCACCGCGGTTAAGAGAAAACATCACACATTCTTAGCATTGTGTTCCTCTACAAACACCACAAAAGAACAAACATATGCTGCGCCGTGTGTTGTCAGTTTTCACATTTGTTGCCTAAACAAAGGAACTGTGTGTGAGGACATCCTGACATTACAGTGGATTTGGCCTTCAGATGGATCCAGGACGGTCGTGTGCCGCGGAAAGGCACATTTCATATTCAGAGTCCACACAGGGATGTCTTGTGGGAAAAGTAATTGCATGTAGTTCATACAGTGTTGCAGTTCATTTTAATTCTAAATCAATGGTGTGAAATAACAAAGTACAAATGTAAAAGTATGTTAAAAGTAAAACATACTTTCATAATGCATTCATTTTTACAGAGGAGACTTTTTCCTTTTACTTCAATATATACAATTTTGAACAGACTGAAAAGTAAAGTACTTTCATGTGGTTTGAGGGATCCATGGTAACAGTCTGCCCTAAATAGGCTTTGAGTTCAACCATTTTTTAGGAAATTGATTAAAATTGCCACTGTTCAAGCAAAAACGTGTACAATTCTTTCTCAAAATCACCATGTTTTGTGCAGTTCTCAAAGTCTGTATGAAATGCTAACCCTAACTTTTGACTCTTAAAGTACATTTTAAAACAGTTTAAAACAAAAAAAAAACTAGCTCCTGTATCTGTACTTTTACTTGAGTTATAAATTATAGAGTACTACTTCCATTACTGTTCAGAAGATAGATTTCTGAAACCACTCAAAGATACTTTTTTTGGTTTTGGTAAAAGAAAAAAAGGTAAGTAATGGAAACGCCTTTGTCTAATCTTATCCATGGATTATCTGCAACAGCCAATAGAATTTAAAACAAATCCCCCCGTTTAACCTCAGTGTCCCTTGAGCTCATAATAGAAATGTGTAGGCTTATATATCTATTCATCCCTATGATCTGCAGTCTGACCCCGGTCTAAACCTGGTCCTGGGTTTGTCTTTTTCCTCTTCTCCTCTCTTTTTTCTCTCTTCCTCTCCTTCCTCTGTTTCAGCTCCATTGTGGCGGTCTCAGCAGCCGACTCGTTTAGACAACGCCATCAGCAGCTCAGTGCGTTGAAACATACGTCCTGCTGTAAATGAGGCGAGTACTCAGCACCACATTAGCGAAAACCTTTGCTGTTGATTATTTCTACTTAGTATGTAAGGAAAAAGAGACAGTGAAAAGGGAAAATGCAACTTTTGTCAGTCAACATTAGCAGATGACAAAGTAATCCCTGACGCAACAAAATGACCAGTTTTCTTGTGTTTTTCATTATGATTTATAAACTATTAGAGTATTCAAAAATTGCAATTAAATTTGTTACATTTGAACGATATCCTTGTATAAATGAGAAAAGAATTTAGTCTTTTCTGTTGTTAAGGAATGTACAAATTAAGTTTAATATAAAAGTCGGTGTAATCCCTCATTCGTCCAGGCGTGTTCCATTGTAGAAAAAGATTCAGTGGTAGTCATCTGGAGTCACCAGTCTGAGAACTCAGGTGTACCTGAAAAAACAAAACAAAACGGTTACCTGAGTTCTCAGACTTGTTTCACAGATTGAGAATGACTCCTGGATGAGAGTCGAAACGTATAGTTTTTTCTAAAACAGAGTCCAGATGACTACAACTGAATCTTTTTCTACAATTTAATATAAAAGAGAAAAGGCTGTAACAAATGCAGTGCCGATGTCGATCGGTGCCGTTTCTCCTCGGAGCGAGGACTTCTCTGCACTCAGACGAAGCGAAACATAGAAGAATAAAAGCATGAATAAAAGACGAGATGAGTTATTTAATTAATCCTTTTTAAAATCATTGTTTGAAGAAGCCTAAAACCCTATTTATTCATTTCGACTTGATCTTTTTTGTACGTTTATGGACAATTTAATGTAAAGAAAACACCTCCAAAACAGGTAATTGCAAACCAAACAAATTTGTACATTAAATATAGATTTCAGATACTAATTATTCTGTGAGGCATCATTTCATTTCTATAATTACAGTGCTGTAGTAATTGGTGCAGATGACAGAATCATAAAATAATATTGTAAGTTCAGAAACAAGCTGCGGTTTTAAATATTGTACATGTGTCACTTTTTGTACAAAAACATGGCACCGACCCAAACCACAGCAGCTTCATACAAACAGAAAATGATAACCTTTAAAAGCTTGCATTAGATGTGAAAAAACACAACTGAGATGGTCAGTTTGAAAAAGAGTGGATGCAGGTGGGTGGAAAAATCAAGGTGAAATCGTTAAAAGTTGTTGAAGGTGAGTCAATGGGCTTTTGAGTGGAAATGATTGAAAACATGTTTGTGCTTTCAGCCTGAAAACAAACAAAAAAGTTTCACATTAGATTTACAGTGAAAACATATTAAAAAACGGCTCTGCATTGCATTCATGATTAGATTTTGTCTTTATACATTTTGTTTTAAATGTGTTGTTTAAAAATACATTTAAAGTTTTGTTGTGGTAATAATAAATTCCTAAAATTAACACAAATCCCATGTAATTATATTTTATTTTAAAAAAGCAACAACCAAAAACTAATAATAATAATAATTTACTGAAAACTACTCCATTAGGTTTAATTTATTTTTATTTTTATTTGAACAGTGTCTTTTGTGTATTATTTATGTTAGTTATAATGTGTATAATGTATCATTTATATTTTTTGAGTTTATGGGGAATTGACTATTATTATGTTAGATGATTATGTTGATATATTATTATTATGTTAGATGATTATGTAAACATATAAATATATAATGAAAATGTAAAGATACAACAATTCCTGCTGCATTAATGTCGGTTATTCAGTGCTTTTTACATGTAGTATGTTGCATTTGTTATTTTATGTTTACGCGTCTGATTTCCTCTCATTGTGCCTGTGTGTGGTTAACGCTGCGGACACATCCGTTGGTGCATCCAGGGCATGACTCACTCACCTTGAGAACAACATAGCTTTGAGCTGAGTCATGAGGGTGACACCCCACACACCCACAGACGCTCCTCGACCGGTTTCAACCAATCTGCCCCGGGGCAATCCTCCATGAAGAGCTCCACCAACAACGGCGTCTGACACACTGGCAATCCAAGGGCTGTTTTGTTATTATTGAAAGAGCTCGAGGGGCTGAAAGGTCCTTGGAAAAACTACACTGAAAACCAACATAATCAGGCATAACTGTCATAACCACTTGCCTTTAGTGGATAGTGGATTGAGGTTGAAGCGCTCGTCCACCAAACCAAAGGTCAGTGGTTCAAATCATATTCGGAGTTGTGCATACTGTTGCTATGTCCTTTGGCAAGACCCTTCACCCACCATGTGCCTCAGTAATGTAAGTGGAGGTGAAAGCGGCCGAAAGCAATGATTTGTGGAATTAATAAAGATGAATGAAATTGTAAAGCAACTTTCAGCTAAAAATTGCACTATAATTATGATTAAAAATATAACAACTCGTCTATTCATAGTAGTCATAATACATGCTTATTTATATTCGTCATATCACTTAAGCAATACAAGCATTTTTATACCTTAAGATGTAGCTCGAGGTGGGACCAAGTCAAGTTCCAAAGACAGTCAAGTCCAAGTCCAAGTCAAGTCCAAATCCTCTGCTTTGAGTTTCAGGTCCTTTGAAGTCATTAAACCAAATGACCAAATAAAGCTCATTATGTTTTTGTTTTTGTTTTAGGATAAGCATCAAGTTGTCTCAAGTCACAGGGCTCCGAGTCCAAGTCAGTTCCCGACTCCATGGCGTTCAAGACTACATCAAGTCCCAAGTCATTGTCCATTTTATCAAGTCAAATCCCAAGTTATCAAAATAGCGACTCAAGTCTGAAACTGACAATGTCGTCATCATAAATTGGCCATTGTCAAACTCACTGGAACATAACATAATCACTGGTTTAAACTAACCTGTGCTTATATTTAATGTATATTGTTACTTTCTAGCAGCATGACTATGGTTACACAAATGTCCCTGTATTCTTGTCCACTGGATAACCACATTTCAAGCTTAATAATCAGTGCAGCTTAATAATATAGTTTGAGGCTGTTCAATGGCTGGTCTAAAAATGTCCTCCGCCTGTGGTAAAAACGATGTACCTTAATGCGCCCCAAGTGTAGTGTTTAAATGTCACTGTGTAAAATGGAGATGAGGCGCAGTCACTTTTAGCAGCCATTAGAGATGAAGAGGCAGGACGACAAGTGATGGTCGTAAGGGGTCCATGGGAGTACAAAGTTGTAAAGTGGTTTATTAATAAGTTGTGTTGGTTACAGTGTTTATAGACAGTTTATAACAGTGAAAAGAACGAAAAGTGAATCAACAAAGACAAAAATGGCTACAATAACATTAAAGGAGCTGTACCTGATTTTTACAATTTCATTTTAAACAATTTCCGCAGACAGACTCCCCCATCACCACCGTGGACTCCTTCCGCTTCCTGGGCACCACCATCACCCAGGACCTTAAGTGGGAGCCCTCCATCAGCTCCCTCATCAAGAAGGCCCAGCAGAGGATGTACTTCCTGCGGCAGGTGAGGAAAGCCAAGCTGCCAGTGCAGATGATGGTGCAGTTTTACACGGCCATCATTGAGTCCATCCTCACCTCCTCCATCACCGTGTGGTACGCTGGAGCCACAGCCAGGGACAAACAGAGACTACAGCGCATTGTGCGCTCTGCTGAGAAGGTGATCGGCTGCAGACTTCCATCTCTGCAGGACCTGTACGTCTCCAGGGCTCTGGGACGAGCAGGTCGGAACACAGCTGACCCTTCTCAACCTGGACATGGTCTATTTGAACCACTCCCCTCAGGCAGGAGGCTACGGTCCATCCGGACCAGAACCTCCCGCCACAAGAATAGTTTATTTCCCTCTGCCGTTGGACTCATGAACACTTCTAACACCTGTCACTTTAACTGCAAATATTCAACCACTCACTGCACTGTCACTTTCTGCACTCAAAACTGTAAATCTAACTGTAACTCTTGTGTACATAGAAATGCCTATTTTTATTTTTATTTTATAGTAATTTTAAAATTGTTTCTTAATGCATGCCCTTTTTGATTGAATATATGTTATTTTATTATTACTCAGTGTTCTATGTTGCACCTTAAGGCCGAGACAAGTTCCTATGTTTGTGAATTTTGTTCATTGACAATGGCAATAAACTCTTTCTGATTCTGATTCTGATTCTGATTATTTACACACTTTCCTTACGCATTCCTAACATCCTAACTATGAGTTTAAAAGAGCGTTTCACAACTTCAGAGGCCAGAGCAGAGTTTGGCCGTCATGCAGACAGCACACAGTGGTTTATTTTTTACCCTAAACTGAGCTGCATTTATAATAAATCTGTACTGGGGAAAAACTCATTTTACTTTATTTAAAAAGTGACCGTTTAACATTCAAAGCAACAATATGTGAGGCGCCACCATATTTCAATAGCAAACAAAACATTCAGCAAAAAGCAACATCCACGTTTTAAGTAGTTACAGCTTGATCTAAAGTAATCCTCCAGCTGATCTACTTTCTTATTTTTTATTTTTTGCATTAATGTGTTTATTATCTATATGGTTATACGGGGGGGGGGGAACTCTCTTTCCCTGTCAAAAACAAAAATCAAGTCTGTGTTTTGTTCTACAGACACGGAGCAACGTTGCTGAAGACATTTTCTCGTGATTTGGTGCAATTCTAAGTATGTCTTGTGAACTCAAAAAGAAGATGAGATCTGGCTTTAACATACAGGTATCATTAAATCTGCATTGTGAACAGAGAAGAATTAGAGGAATTATATTAACCGGCGCCGTTTCAACATCAGCAACGATGAAATGATGAACAGAAAACTAAGACTGTCTAGCTTTGTTAACAATGATTGATTGTGATCCAAATAACAGGCTTTCAATGTCAATTACTATCACTAACAACCTTCAAGATCAATTTCAACATGTGATTGAGTGGTCTTTATTGCATGCCAACCCACCAGTCTCAGTATTACTGTCTGATCCGTGATCTTGGAGCCTCGTCCCACCAATTACATCTTTAGTTCCTTTTCACAATCTCAGTATGATTCTTGTTCTGTGAAATCATGAAAGAGCGTCTATTTCCCTGTAATTTGTTTGATATTGAAAATAAATCTTGTATATAAAAACAAATGAAAAGTTTGACCAATAACTAATCAAATCAAAATGTATTTGTAAAGAGCTTTTCATACAAAAGATGTAACGCAAAGTGCTTTACAGTCCATTAAAACATTCCTACATGGCCTCCCACACACCCAAACATCATGTACACAGACAGAGGTGGGGCAGATGAAGGACGCGCCGTCAGAATGGATGTATGAAGATATTGATACAATTGTATTTGTATTAGGAGCGTTAGTCGGAATGGGACAAGACACAATTTCCACGAGATGAGACACGAGTTTGTGTCCACAAGATTTGATTTGGGGATAGTTTATTCATTAAAACAATTGCCTCACTTTTATAAAATTGATTTTATAATTTTGCTGTCACTGCAGGATTGTTTTCTTTTAACTACAGCTTTAACTCGCACACGCTTGACCAATTTTGATTGAACCAAATGGAAACAAATTTCAAAAGATCATTTTATCTTTCAAGATCTTGTGGCACGAGCTCATGTCCCATCCCTCAGCGTTAGTCATTCCTTTGTCTCTATTCATGGCTTTCTGACATGTCACTTGTCTTGGCATTTGTGGGACTTTTAACCATTTGAAGCCCCATCGTGTACAATTACAGCCAAATAATAACAGGAATTAAAATCCACTACAGGTGTATTTATTGCACTAAAAAACCTTGAAAAACATTTACCCTTGTTGTGGGGGCCTATCTGCTGAAGGGTCAGCCTCTTGCTTGTCTCCATGGAAATGTTCTTGCTGCAACTTGAACATTCCAAAAGATTGTTTAAAATTGATCTAGCACCATGATGAATGTTCCAAAGTTTGTATCTCCATGGAGTCATGACAGTGGTGCTGTTATGAATTGTTGATTGCTATAGCAACAGGCTTAACCCATTACATTATATAAAATAACAATTGTAAAGATAACAATTTGTTGAGGACACTGCCCATCTTGCACCAGCCTACAATTTCAGTGTCTCCCCTGAAGCCTCTGAAAATCTGTTCAATAAGTGTTTTTATGAACTCTCACAACAAAACAAAATATAGCTTTTGCTATTTCAAGAGGTGATAGGGAAGATTACAGAGCAGTGGTCTCTGAATGATGTGGTGAAACAACCTAGTGTTCAAACCCTGTGAGATCAGTGAGATCAGGTTTGGATGGAAACAGTGACGAGGAAAGTTCAGTACCATATCAATTATATCATACGGTATATTATCTCACAGTAATGAGATTACAACCTGTTTAACCACCGACTTTTGATTGGATTAATTTGGGAACAATTGAGTGATATAAAAATCAATAGAATCTTAAAATATATAAAAACATTGATTTTATAGTTCATAAATGATTATTAGGAATGAAAAGATCAATCTATAAATTGCTTCAGCCACATTGGAGTAATTACAGGTAAATTTTAACTTTTGCCATACTGAAGACTGAACGAAAGATTTTCTGGATCATGAAAAATATACCTTTTACTTTGAATTTTGAAGTTAATTAGAGAAGTTAAAATCTATGTAGATCATTATTTTATATTTTTACATTTTTTATTCCAAAAGTATCTAAAAAGTCTGCTGACTTTCAGTTGAAACTACATTTTCTTTTCATAGGTGCCAAAATGGCGACGCGACGCTGCTGTATCATGTATCACCATTTAAGAAAATTGGGGAATGAAGAAAGTTCGGAGCAGGGAGTGTGTATGGGAAAACGGGCATTCTTGCAGCATGGTGTCTTGGAGTGGGTAAATAAAACATTTATAACATGGATAAAAGCTTGCATACCTCTCATTTATAATTTTACACACAAATTAAGAAACTGGGTAGCTGACATAATAAAATTGTGACAAAAAAGCCTCAATACAATTTTTCAAAGAGATTGCATTATTAACATAATCATTTCAAACTTATCTGTTGAATGCCGCTTCAGTTATCTCCTGAGGCACTTTCTTATCAAGTGGTGCCAGAGGGGTCCGACTGAAATGGACTGGGTTTGAAATATAATCATTGATACAGTAGATGGACCAAATACAGGGTTAATTTTATCTATCAGTGCAAGTTTGAAAGCATTTGAACCGTATGGTGGTTCTCAAACTGCGGTGAATATAAATGGTAAAAGAAATAGTAGCCAGTCCGTCAGTGGGTATTCAAAGGACGGAACATGAAAGACTAGCTAAACATTCACAAAACAAACACTCACGCATATTCATAAACCTGTGTACACACACTTTGAGGCTATGAAGGATACAAAAAATACAATTTCAAATCAGAATCAGAAGGCGTTTTATTGCCATCGTCAATTAACACATTTCACAAACATAAGAACTTGTCTCGACATTAAGGTGCAACATAAAACACTGATCAATAATAAACACAACATATATGAGATCAAAAGGGCATGCATTAAGAAACAATTTGAAATTACTATAGTATAAAATAAAAATAAAAATAGGCATTTCTATGTACACGAGAATTACAGTTAAATTTACAGTTGTGAGTGCAGAAAGTGACAGTGCAGTGAGCGATTACAAGAACTCAACCTTATGTCATAAAAAGATATTCAAATTGTTTTGCTATGTTACCATACCAATAGCATGTGAAATAATGTTTTGAAAAGTAAAACAATAAAACATATATTAAAACAATTTAAAAATACTGCACGGTTAAAGGTGGTTGGAGGTGTTTTAGCGCTGTTGGCGCCTGGGGCCTCTTCTGCTCCTCCACGATGGCGAGTCTTTTTCAGTGGGTGACTTGCTCTGACACTGACCTGTCTGTGTTTTTCAGTTCATCAATTACAATGTCCTGCTCTATAATTTTGCTCTTCATCTTTTTCATTACTCTAATGACGTTGGCAACCTATGTTTGAGTTGCACTTCCAACTGTTTTTCTATCTTTTGGACAGTAATGTTGACCTTTTTTAATTCCAAGTCTTTTTCTTTGTGAGCTGGGCGGAGGCCGTCAGCTTTGGATCCTCTGCCCACCCTATTCCTATCCCTTTAAGGCCCAACCCTACTCTGTAACTCTCCTGATAAACTTAATCTTCTGGCTTCTTTCCACCTGCAGTTATAGGTTTAAGACTAACGTCCAAGACCGAGGCTACTGGTGCTCATGTCACTTTCAACCATTGTTTCTACCATTTGTACTGTTTAGGGTTTATATCTATCGGATAGTTTGTATTCAATGTTTATACTATTCTTACTGTATTGCATTGTATTGTATTGTATTTTATTATGACTCTGCACCCAAGTCCTACAGGGCCAAGACAAATAAAGGGACACTAAAGCTTAACTTAACTCATCTTTAACCTTTAAAAAGGTCTATCATTGGATGCTAATGCAATCAATCACATGTCTTCAAGTCAGTCTGGGAAAATGATAATATTCTGGAGCCATTTTTCCTATATCCATTAGCATGAGCCCTTACAAATAGCAAATTATGAATGCCTGTAATCAAGATGGTTTCGGGTGGTACCAGCCACGTCGACCACATTACGTGAGGTCAGAGCCTAGTCAGTAATGATCATCGGGTGTTTACTGCAGACCCTTTGCCTATAGCCATAAAAACAATGATCTTCTTGACCATTCCAATACCAGGCCTCAATATAACGTCTCAATTTGTTTTCCGCATGGTAAATGTTTGACTGTTTATATACATTTTATTAAAAAGCATACCTTTCATGAAACGATCACATTGTCATTTTAATGGGTTGATTTCTAACCCAAAATCTTTATAAGGTGATCCAAATCAGTGGTTCTCAACCTTTTTTAGTCAAACCAAAATAACTACCAATGGCCTTCGTGACTACTAAACATAAACAGAAGGCTACCCCCTATGTTTGATTTTATTGTGAGGATACAGATCTAGATAAATAACGTTGGTAGGACAACAAATAATAATCTATATTTACCACTGCAAGCCTTATCTTCAGTTTCTCCCTCATGGACCCCCTGAAATAATTTGGGGCCCCCCTGGGGTTCAGACTCCCAGGTTGAGAACCTAATGCCATGTGAATATTATCCTTTTAATCACTTCTTGTATTGTATTTTAATTGAGTTATATTTTACATAAATAAATTTTCACACATTTTTATCAACTGATATTATCTTCACATTATTTTACAACTCTTAAGAGTTGTTTTAAGAGCCACAGTCTTTAAGTTAACTCATGTTAAATGTACGGTTTTATTCATTGTTTTTCAATCAGACCTTGATACTGGTTTGGTCTTAGTTCAGATCAATTTAATTCATTTCAGAGGACTTACATGGCACAGTCATTTAGAGTCTAGCTCTAGCTCTGCAAGAAGTTTCAGGGAACTTCAGTCTCCATCTGTCCAAAACAAGCACAGTAGGTAAAATCCAAAAGCAAATGTAGTCCTAACCAAGCCTATGGAGCTCAAGATCTAAGAAGGGTCCTCAGGTTGCCCAAGCAGCTTTGAAGGATGGATCAAATGTAAGTTTCCCTACTGGGACATTAAAGTGTCTGTTTTATAGTCTGCACAGCACTTTGGAAACTTGTGTCCTGCAAGCTTTAGTTCTGGTTTAATTGATATTAGTTATTTTATGAAAGATGGACTTGTAAACCTATTTATTTAAAGGCGGAACTTGGTGTTTACATTTGTGAATAACTCTACTCCGCTGTGTACATTTCCCACATTCAGCGAAGGTCGAGTGGTGTCATGTAATCTTCTCATGTTGAGTGGATCCACCCTTCATTACTCACTGCAGCTTACACCGGCCTCTTTGATAAAGACTTTATACGTTAGATTCACGGTAATCTGGACATATCTGTATTTCATCATAAAGTAGGTACATGTCCTATTTGTCAGAAAAACGTCCCCCTCTTGTCCATCACGCTCCCTGGTTCTGCAGCATTAGCCCGCTTTGCAGTTTTCATCCTCATGTATTAGCATTTGAATGTGCAGATGGTCTTCACTCAGAAAGAATGGGTTCTACATAAAGGAGAGCTGATAAGATGCCGTTCTATTTGTGGTCTGAGCCGTCACCGCGCACCTCAACGGCATCCACAATTTAAAATCCCATTTGAATCTGGCATTTTTCTTCATATTTGTTTGAACATTTGTCTTCAAAATCAATATTGGGCTTGTGGTGAAAGCAAACTAAAGGTCAGAGTACAATGAAATAAATAAATCTTATATGATTCCAGAGTGGAGTGCGTGTCTAGGTGATTTCATTTGGGTTTTCCCCCATCAACCAGCTGAAGATGAGTCCCCGGTTGTCCCAGTGCAATTGAAGAATGGGTCAAATGCACAAATATTCTGACAGGAAATTTAAATATAGTATAATTTAGGACAGTATCATAAGCCATATTTCGCCTAGCCTGTGTCCCCAAGACCAGTTCGCTTTGCAGTGTCTCAGATCGCTTCTGGTAATGGCGGTCTGCGTTTCTGTGCACAGGTCCGGGTTTGCAGGGGTCTACGTTTTCCAAATCGTACTTTAATTATACTTTTTATACACGAAACAACGTCTGGTTTATCGTCAGCTTTTTTTGCACTTATTTCACTCTTCTGCACATCTATGCCGCATTTTCCCATACCTTCATGAATGTGTTGTGTTTGGTAGAATTAGATACGTTATGCACTGGAAATCCACTGGCTAGTACCACTCACAGCCCCCTTTGGACCCCTTGAACAGGCCGGTACAGTTTACTTATGATAGTGGAAACACTTTTAGACCCTCCCAATCTGCTCCAATGTGAACCAATGGAAATGTGGCTTCACTGTTTTATATATTCATGCCGTGTAAAAATAAAATATATATTTATGGTGCATATTCATGTGTAACCTTGTTATTTTTAACGCATTAAGTGCCAAAACAATGCAAAATCTCCATCTCATCTACTTTTCAGTAGTTTGGTTGTTATTCTGCTAAAGTCTTCATGTAAAACTGCTGAAAAGGGCTTTTTAAATTGTTGACAAGCTGGAATCCCTCAACAATGTGCGGAATATAAATCATTATTGAGAGGTAATTACTATAAAAACACATTTTATTGACATGCGTAATGAATTGCAAGCTTGGATAGCTAACACACCAGTATTCTGTAGTTCACCACATGCTGCCGAATGAGCTTAGACCAAACGTTTGTCCTGGCGCCAATGTGAAGCAAACTTTCCATTTGCCGCTTTTGCCGTAATCGGATGGCATATATTTTTTTCAAAGAGTGCAGAAGGCTTTGCAAGGGCGTGGACCAGTTTTATGTTCGTCAATGGCTAATCCATGAGTTGTAGTGTAAATATCATGGAGAAGAGTGGAGATTTCCATTTAAAAACAGGGTAAGGCCAATGCATGTTAGTGATTCATAGTTTGGCTCAGGCACTTTACTACCAAAGACCTCGGCAGTGAATTCTCCGGAGGTTAAATGTGGTCTACACTTAAGAGCCAAACAAAACAAGTGGATTCAGTTTTCCCTGTTGACGTACAGCAGCACACGCCCATTGGGACAATTTTACCAAAGGTTTCATTGGATTGCATAAAGTCATTGCAGACTTCCAGTACCTCACTGCAAAAGGCCTTTCTAAACATTTATTTTCACAGAAGGCTTAGCAAAAAAAAAAGAAAAAAGAAAAAGTGATTGATTATGTTTTTCCTCTACAATTTCTATTTGATCAATTGGCAAACCAGAGAAAGGTCGAAATAACAATTAGAGTTGAACAAAGGCTGATTAAGGGCAGAGTCCAGACTCCAGTCTAATAAAGTTGAAAAATGATGTAGAATCAAATCAAGATTATATGGGCTTGTCAATTGAGCGGCCTCCTTCACAAGTTCACACCAAAATTTGCCATTGGAGAGATTGGCTTTCTAAAGGCAAACTGCAGCGTAATTTTTTTCCCCCAAACCGTCTGACGCAGGACTCACCTTATTCCGTTGATTGAAGCCCAAATTGAACTTGATTTGTGCAAAATTATCAATGTTCATGTGCACTAACTAGTCATCAATGCATCCTTCCTCTGGGTGGCTTGAAAAACGGCAGTCTGTTTATAACTTAATTACTGTCAGGTTCATCGGTCCTTTGTAAAGTCACACAACCGTTAAAAGGGCCACAGATAATGACGTCGCTCGTGGCAACTTCCTGGAGTGGTAAAAAGGTTTCAAATGTATACTGGACATTGCTTTAGAAATCAATGTATTTTTTCCAAAAGGCAGTTTCAGTGTGATGGAAAGGGTTTCAGCAGCTAGCGTTCTTACTCTCCTGATCTTAAATTGGTCCTGCTCAAAGATACAAGTTATACATTAAACCTGCCCTAACCTTTTTTATAAGTCTGCCAGTTTTGCTCTTACATTGATGGATAATTTGGATCAGAGTCGAAACGTCTTTAAAGTGTTCATTTGAACCATTTGTAACATTGTACTATCAAAAATACACAGTCAAGACTAGGCTGAATATTGATGGTTGTATGTTTGACTATGTAACTAAAAGCTCCACCACCTGCTTGGCTCCATGGAGATATTGTTTTGTCTGAAATATTCCATGCACTGTATGGCATTAAAATGTTAAATTGCATATATCTCAATCAAAAATCTTGGAGGGAGGGAAGCTGAACGTAGGGGTGTTAAAAAAAAAAAATATTCACCTAAATATCATGATACTCTGAGTCACAATACTGGTATCAATACTCCAATATTGGATTGCATTGCATTGTTGCCTGGATTTCAATTGATTTCCATACTGGACTGAAATTGGCCAATTTCGCCCAAGTACAGGCACTGAGCACTGAGCCTCTAAGCATCTCTTGACCGTTCTGTCAAAGTATAAAATACCACTTTAAATAAAAATATTTGTAAGAAGTGACCAGTTCATGTTAGAAACAGTGTGCCCTGTATAATGTATATTACTTTCACTGACTCAATGCTGATTAATTCAATACTTTCACTGAGAATCATTCTGTATCAATACCAGACAGAGTCTATAGTAGCTGTGTCTTATTTTATAACCCTAACCCTGACTCATCAAAACAGAGAAAATAATTGTTTTCAGTTGTGAAATGCCAAAGTAGTAAGTAGTCGCAAAGTAAAATTGCAAGAAATCCTCATTGTCATCAGCATCGAGATTTATCGTGGAATAACGTATTGTGACATGTTAATTGTGATGCATATCGTCTCGCCAGATTAGGGGCATAATATACTGTATGTCGGCATATGTATGTATGTATGCATGTGTATACAAGTAAGTGTACTGTATGTGCTATTTATTATTATTATTTTCTTCAGTATTATTACACTTTTCAGTATTTTCTTTTTATAAAATGACACACTAGCCTACATTCGTCATCATTGCAACCTCCATCATTTTGTCCGGGTATGTATTTTGATTTGCTCTGGATCGTTGTGTGCATACAACAGACGTAATGACACAATGTCATCTGTACGGCAGTTTGTAGATCCTAAAGACTTCTCGTTTTTCAAGGTATTTGACTTGGCATATGTGAGAAACTTTTCAATTGAACTTTCTATGCATTTATCATTTTCATCATTTTCTATTGTCTGTCCTCCAACGCACCCATCTCCAAGAAACGGATGTGCAGTCATATTTTTCTTAGCAATAAAACACATGCAATTGAATAGAAATGGAATAAACACCCGACATATACTGCAAGTTTAATGTACATTCCGGGCAAAAAAAAACACAAACACGGCAGCGTAGGATGTAGATATTGTGCAACTTTAATGTCCGATTCCTAAATCTTCAGACATTGAATTTAGTTTTTATGCCATTTTATGTTGGACATTGTCATAAATGTCATTTTCAAAGGTTGTCAGGAGGAGGGCTGACATTTTACAACAAGCCTTCGACTTTCTCCAAAACAACCTGGTACATCAAACCTGGTACTATCTGTCCCTGTCAGTAGTGATGTTAGTGGTTGAAGTTCACCCAGGCGACAGGGCCCTCGTGCGGGTGGGCTCTGCTGTGTCTCTGCCCCAGGCTCCATAATGAGGACTGACTCAAGCACAGATTAAGAGCAATCTGGCGAATGTTAACTTCAGCGGCCCCCGGAGCAAGCAAGACCGATAAAATATTTGACCATGTGACCATGAGGTGAATTTTTTGGATAAACCCAATTAAAACAACACAAGGTTAGATCGTCCTGAAAGCCTGCAGCCAAGGTAAAGCGAGGTAAAAATGTGCTGCAAACAAGTAGAGACCTTATTAAGGCTCAGCTTGTGAAAGAACATTAATATGATCCAGGAAACAGGAACGAGTAAGAGAATTCTCAAGCACATAAAAGGGCAATGAAAATAGAAGTATAATACATTGGAGATTAGGGCTGTAGTTGACAAACGCTGTAGTTGACTAAAGTCCTGTCGATTGATAAGTGGGTGGGCTAAAGAGGGGGTGTAAAAATAGTACTAAACAGATATGTATCTCTTTGTATCTGACCCAAACTGCACTCGAAAGACAACAAATGCATAGGAGTTCATGCAAAAACAACAATTTATGCAGAAAAAAATTATTAATATGAATAAAGACCAAATATACAAAATCTTTAGCTAACTCACTTCATACGTCCCCTTTCTGCCATTGTCAAATATAAATCCTTATAATAAATTAAAAAGAACATCTTGATTGACTAAACGACTAAAGACTGACAGCCCTAGTGGACATGTTATTTGGTTAACATTAGAAGTAGGTTTGATGTATGAAAAAAGATTCTTCAGGATCAAAAGCTGTTCATCTATTTTCTAGGTTTATAATAGTAATCAGAACATAATATTGTTGTTTGTTTTGATTGGTAGATTTTTTATCTGATTTGGCCTTGACAGTCAAAGAATAGAAATGAAACATTTAGATGTGTTCCCATGTGATAGCAAATGTAATTATAATCACTTTGTTCCTATACATAACTATTTATACTGTTTTGTTTTGAACAATTATAAATTATTCTTCTCTCCCATAAAGAGTTTATTTTATATAATTCAGTGAACAAAACACTTTTGGGGAGGAGTTTTCTGCGTTTTTTGTCCTATTTAAACCTTGATGTTCACTGCAGTGACTTGATGTGTGCAGTGTGAACATATACAAAATATTGAATTCGTGTTTTTATTCATTTGAACAAAACATGTCCTTTTTCATTTTAATTGAATCTTTGGATGGGATTTTTTCCCATGCGTTTTTTCATCTTTGTCTTTAGAAGTAGTAAAGAATTCGCCAAAGGGTTTGAAAACTAGTTAGATTTAAATACAAACGTTTGGGTATAATACAAAATTGGGTAAATGCAGCTTTAAGGTAAAAAACATGAACTCTGTTCTGACTTAAATCTAAATATGTGGCAGTAATTTTAAACAATTACAACATTGTAATGGAGAATTGCAAAACCTTCACATTCCTACAGTAGTACTTTAATCCTTGTGGCATTGCCCATGTCGGCGCAAATGCAGCGATTTGACACTCCGTTTGTCAGTTCGACCATAAGCCGAGTGGATTCACACAAGATGGATCCCACCCTCGAGCTGTGCCTGGACTCTACTCTTGCCTTACAACAACAGCTCTGCTCTTCTTCCCCATCTCCATCTCCATACGACTACAGGGCGGCTTCAGCACATAATTAAATCAAGAAATTTCGTAGTGGTTTTGCGAACAGGCTTCCATTTAGCTCTCTCTGGTTTAAATTTTCTCTTTTAGACTTTTGTATGCTCTTGATCCCCCATCCAAACCACAGCAATGACTCACGCTATAAATGAGATGGTAGAGGAGGGGTGAATGACAAAACAGGGACAGATGAATTTCATGAAGAGGTTTATGGCAGCAAAGCATGATGGGAGATTGAGGGAGATGGGTCTTGCGGGTGCTGGAGGATGGCCTATGGGGCTATGCAGTTGCCTGGAATAACAAATAGTCAGTCAGAGCAGAATAGAAGCGCGCATGGTGGTCCCACTACCGTAAAACCCTTTATAGTGACTCCTGGACAAAAAAACAAGATGAGATCCGAGCTGAATCTGGAAAAGATTTAAGAAAAGGTTCAGGGGGAAGAGAATATACAGTAGCATGCAAAAGTGCCCTGTCAAGATGATGGAAAATGCAGGGAACTTTTTGTAATATGATGAATATGTTTACAATATAGTCTTTGAGTTTTCACTCATAGTCGTACATTTAAAGTAATCCGCTAAATTATTCAGGCTCAGGACTCAACATAGGCCATAGCATACATAACATGTATCTATTTACAAAGTCTATTTTTCTGTTTCTGGCTTGAATCTTTGACCAATGAATAAATTGTTACAGTAATAATTGAATAAAACCCCTTTGGAGTTCTATATATTTAAGAAGTACACTATGTAACTTTATTGATGGAGAGTCCTCGACCTGCTTGTCCCCATGGAGGTGTTATTGCCCAGTCTCAGAATGTTTCACGGTATGGAATTAAACGGATCTGTTCTTGTGTGTGAGTCACGCACACCATGAGGCTGAGTTACAGGTCAGATCTGATGAAGAGGCAACACTGCACAGCAAAAATACATTAAAACATGATTTACAAAAAATGCAAGAATGTAATTAAACTGATGTAATCCTCATTTGTCCAGTAGTGGTCTATGTTAAAACAAAGTTTCAAAGGTAGTCTGGGTTAACTCATTCAGAGAATCAGAATCAGAATCAAGAAAGAGTTATTGCCATTGTCAATGAACAAAATTCAAAAACGTAGAACTTGTCTCGGCCTTAAGGTGCAACATAAAACACTGAGTAATAATAAAACAACATATATTCAATCAAAAAAGGGCATGCATTAGGAAACAAATTTAAAATTACTATACATAAAAATAAAAATAGGCATTTCTATGTAACAAGTTTACAGTTATGTTTAAAGTTATAGTGCAGAAAGTGACAGTGCAGTGAGTGGTTGAATATTGCAGTTAAAGTGACAGTGTTTTTGAAGTGTTCATGAGTCCAACAGCAGAGGGAAAGAAACTATTCTTGTGGCGGAGGTTCTGGTCCGGATGGACCGTAGCCTCCTGCCTGAGGGGAGTGGTTCAAACAGACCATGTCCAGGGTGAGAAGGGTCAGCTGTGATTTCTCCCAAGGTCGTAGGAGGCTATTGTTGAACTGAGGGGAGGTTGTCTTTTATGTCTTAAGCGGTTTTGTGATTTCTGTCATGTCTTTGTGATTTTAATGCATTTTTTCCTGTTGTGTGAAGCACTTTGAATTGCCTTGTGTACAAATTGTGCTCTACAAATAAACTGGCCTTGCCTTGTATCTCAGACCATTCTGTTTTCTTCCTTGAATAATGATGGCCAGACCTAAATAAGTCTTAACGACACAAGCAGAAAGAGTTATCTTGTCAGATTTGTAACCAAGGGCATGGTACATTTCAGTTAAAACCCCCCGCTTTGGGCAGGACCAATATGAACTCAAGAGAGTATAAATGCTGCTGCTCAAACCATTACCGTCAGATTGAAAAGAACTTTCAGCAGGAAGTCGAAACGTCTTGATTTCTAAAACAGTGTCCAGATGATTGCCTTTGAAACCTTTGCCACCAATCATAAGAATGTATTAATACAACATGTGTGAAACTTTCCAGGCAAAGAAATACCATCTCTCTAGAGACAGGAAAGTCACATTTAGTACGCCCTAATATTATGCGTGTCGAGTGCTCTTACTGATTTAATTTAATGAAAGAATCACTCCATTCTCTTCAGCACCATTCTTTATGCACACACATCTCTTTATGAAGGCCTAGTTTGCAAAAAATGAACTTGCTTGAAATGTTTTGGCCAGGGTCCTTGAATAGCATATTGCATATCAATTATCATTACATATCATTATCATTGGTCAAAATAAACATATTTTCTCTTTTTGAAATTCTTTTGAAGGATGAAAGCGGCAAAAAGACAAAACCAAAAAAGTGGTGCAGATACTTTAAAATGTGTCACAAATCAAATTCTATTATACTATTTATTAAAGGTGCACTATGACATTTTTCTGGTGGAGGATCCGCCACAAGCCTTGTCTCCATAGAGATGTTATTGTTTTTTTTTCTGGAATGTTCCAAAGTGCGTCATTAAATTTCGCCACTGAGAAATGTACGCTGAAAAATTACGCTTCTGTGAAGACCCCGTTCACAGTAAGAATGCATGTTTTGAAAGGCAGTTATGGAAAATAAAAACACCTGTAGTCGAATAAATTAATACATATTTTTTGCTAAATAAAAAAAGAATTTGAAGCCTAGAAACAACATAAGTAAGCCCCATTGAGAAGCTCTTCAACAAATTTTGTTTTGTCCCCAGATGGTTGTAGTTGCAAACCAGACAAACTGCCAGTTTGTTTTACCAGAGGCAGAACCAAGGAGATCCCAAAACACTCCCACTTTGGCTATTCTGTTTCAAAGATTTTCTAAAAAGTCAAACTAACTCACGTCTCATTGCATTCACGTCATGTTTTTACTTTGTAACCTTATTTCCTTGAGTTATCCAACATGGCGGCTGTTCAGTAGCTGCGACAGATTTGGTTTTCTTTCCTGTAACTCAAATCACCTCCATGTCAAAACTGGTTTACTCCTCATTACAACGCTAACGTTGAGGTTGTGAGAACAAAGAGGACGGATTTCAATGGGAAATATTTATCAAGAATGGAACAAGCAGTGGTAAAAGTAACAAAGTACAAAAGTAAAAGTATTGTACTTAGGTCAAAGTCTGAACTATCTCTATTTTACTAATCATTTTTACAGTAGATACTTTTTACTTCGCTACATTTGAGAGCAGGAATCTGCACTTTCTACTCCACTACATTTCTGAACTGACTGACAAATAGAAAGTACTTTTCATTTAGTTTGAGGTGTTATTTTAGCCTGTTATGGTGACATCTTGCATAAGTTTTAAGTTCAGCTTTGAGCAAACTACATAAAATTCACTAGATAAAAACATTTATTCTAACTGCTACTGTTGACCAAAGATCAGCACAATTCTTTATCAAAATTAAATATTTTAACAGGTCTCAAATCTGTGTGAAATACAGTGATAACCTCTTCATGAAGACCCTCCACCAGAAAAGTTACGTAGTGTATAATTATCAACACAAAGCTGTTCGTCTTTACTCACAGTGGGAGGAGTAAGCAGTGTGTTCACTTCAATAAAGCATATTACTCAAGTAGAAGTAAACTATGGTGTGATGAAACTTATAATGTATTCATTTAAAAAGAAATAATCTCAGGAACATGCAAGTCATAAGCAGTTATTTCCACCTGGTCAAATAAAGAGCTGAAAAGGACATGTCTTTCATTATGGTGAGTAATGATGTAAATAAGAAGAGATAATGGCACAGTCAAAACAGATGTGACTCATAGACTTACAGTTAACAGAGCAAGGGCAAGCCCATGTTTATTTAGTGTCTACAACTATTCTTTTGTATTCTCATTTATACAATTTATGTAAACCATTCTGAGGTAGTTATTTTTGAGTATTATGAAAAAAATAAATACGAAATGACAGCTGGATGATGTGAATTTGGTTTATGTGAGTTTGTTTTGAGGTCGAACAGAAAACACTTTTTGAATACATTTTTAATGAGCTAAATGAAGCCAAACATTCAACTCTTTAGTAATAATTCGCAAAAATAATTCTAACATCCTTTTCATGGCTTTCAGCTCATCGTTCTATGCATCATTTTGAGGGCTTTTCCCCATTAAAAAACATAACATTTTGTTTCCAATTGCCAACTGTCCTAACGTCATCGTTCTGGCTCGGCGATGCCTATTCATGGATCCGTCACGTGACTTCTTCCTGTTGTAAAGGACCATTTGAGGACTTGCCAATTCAAAACATATTATATATTATATGAATTTAGTTGTTAATTGCTATAGCAACAATAGCCCCAGTTCTCAATCATTCCGAAATATATGGGTCAGTGGTTTCCAGATTCTAATGTGGTCATTTAAGACTCTTAGAGACATTATGGTATATTTTTAAGGGTCATTTAGTGACTTTTGGCCATAGAATGTAATCAATTCAAACAAACAAATCTGCATCAATAGTCTTAATAAATATCTATATCATGGTGCGTTGCCTTGCAACTCGGAATTCCTACTCGAAAACTTGGAAAATGCCAGAACCCGAGTCAGAAAATCCAACATAACTGCCCCCTGCGTTTGATGAAAAATAAAGATGAGCTTTATTAATGATAGGGTTATTTTCCCTTTATTTGCTCTCTACTGTCCACTTGCTTGATAGAGTTGTTATTGTAATACGCTGCTCATTGTTTTTGCGACTTGACGACTGGAACACGGAAGCTCGTAAAAAAACATCACCCCCAGGTCCGAGTTCTGACCTCCGAGGGCAACTGGAACACGCAGCATTAGGTCCATGAATAGATTGTTGGGATTTAATCTAGAACACTAATCTTGGCACAATCAAACTATAAAATAATAACAAACAAAAAAAACAAAAAAAAAAAACAGTTTTCATATCACCTGCATAACTAAACCTTTTAAGGGTTTGAGATTAAATTATATTCTGCAGCAACAGTAAAAAAAAATGACTTATGTATCTGCTTGTGCACTTTCATACAATATACACAGTGTTTTCCACTACTTTCTGACCTGAACTGCTCTGAAGGGGAGGTTGCCTGAGGTAGCTGCTGTGCCTTTATTCTTTTATTGGACAAGTCTGGTGAGTTTCAGCCGACCTGCGCTGGTCCCGCTGACACAAGGCCAAGTTGGATACGAGGAGAAAGGGACAGACAGAAGAGCCATACAGTCTGACCCCCAACAAAGAACATGAGGCTTAAACTAAAGGTTTTAGATTCATTTTACAGTGTTGATGCTTTTGATGGCTTACGCAGCATGGAAAGCTACATAATAATGATATGTTAAACCATGGCTTCTGGACAATCGGACATGTACGCATAACTAACCTACTGTATACGTTTTAACTAATGTCTTTTACATGTCTCTGTCTTGTTAAGATTGACTCTTTAACCTGTGTATTGTGTACAATGTTTTGCTTTTAGCATGTTCTAATTTTACTACTTTAACTATATATTGTGTTCACTTCATTTCCTCTATGTCATGTGTGTGGAGTGTTTTGGTTTTGTATCAACCTGTGAATGTGATATAAATATTTACTGAGTCATCAATGGGATTTTAGTTGCCCATCTTTTAATTTTTGAACATTTTAATTTTGTTTTATTTTTAGCAATATAATGTTGAGTAGGACTAGAACAGAACCAAACCGAGTCTACATCAGGGCTAAACTGGGCACCTGACTGTGCTTAGAAATAGATGTGTGCAGAATGTGGCTGAGAGCATTGAGATTCTGCTTTACATACAAAAAGTCTCAGGTTCAACTTTTGATCTGTATGGAGTATTTCTGTGCAGGGTTTGCATGTTCTTCCTGTGTCTGTGAGTTTCCTCTGATTTCCCCATGAAAAGCACAACAGGCAAAACCCTCATAAAATATTCCTGAACCTTAAACAGCTATTGCTAATGCTCATGCTCATTATCATTTTTACGAGTTCAAATTTGTCTTTCAATGCCATACTTTTCAAGACTATAATTTGCCGATTCAGCACTTGATAATTACTATAATGATATGACCTGACCTCATATAGTTATAATTTGATAATTTTCTGTGAGATTATGGCTCTGTGTAAATGAATAGCCCTTTTAATTTCTTACAGCAAGTTCAATTTCTTTGTGTTGTGTGACATTTTTGTCAAATAATTTCTTGTTGCCTTTTTTTTAAAAGTCCCTTAAACCTTCACACAGCCTCTACCTCAACATTCTCATTCCCACGCATTGATCGCACCCCCCTCGGCATACCCATATAAATTATTTACTCCATGGATTATAATGTGATTTATTCGACAGTGTTCAGGTCAATGACAACAGTATACAGTCGTATATATGTGTACTCTTTCAAATGGAGATGTTTGAATGTTTAAATATTGTATTACAAGTGATTCAGTGATTTGGCTTCGATTTTGTTTACTTTAGTGTCCTGGGAGTGTTCACTGACATTTTGTAAAAATCTGATATAATCCCGTTCGCTGTGGGGGACAAACAAACAGGATCCTCCTGAAAAGATGCCATATGCCCAATGACAAGAATAACAAACAAGACAGCTAGTTTTCATGGGGAAGCAAATTACAAACATAAAAGCACAAAGCGAAAGTTAATTATTACTAATACATTCATAATGAGGGTTCCAACACACCACATGTGGCTCCTCCCAGTGAACTGTGGCAGGAGTCTGGTGTGGTGGTAGAGAATCTTCCTGTGAAGCAGTAAATCACAGGTTCAAACCTCAGGGGAGACAGCTCATACTGTAATTAGTCTACTCACATGTGTCTGCGTTCACAAACATGCCCCTGCCCCACCTGCTGCACTTGGCCACAAATTAGTAGTACAGGCTCCTGAGGAGGCATGACTTCAGAAGGGCCAAATGTGGTATGGGTGGATCCCTCAGTATCAAACATGGACACTATTCCCAAAATACAGCCTCTTCTGTCCAAAAGTGGAATTAATTCTAGTTATTATGTTTTTATAGTTTGACTGCTGTTTTATTTTCGTGTATGCTAATTTATATTTTAAGCCATTGAAGAGATTTCATCCGTCTATTTAACGGGAGGCTATACATTACTTTAGTTTAGTAGTCTGCCCTGCTGGTGTTTATAAATGCGTACAAAAAGCCTTGGCTCTGACTTATTACATACAAGTGTTAATTGTGGCCAAATGTCCAAGCGTGTAATGCAAACGTTACCATATTTTATTGAGCCCTGTGGGGAAACTTGTCTTGCGTTTAATCCATCCGTCAATGCAGCTGGGGAAACCTGTCAGGAGCAGATGCTTGGTCAGGACTGCTTCAGCTGGGGGACTTTGTATATTGCACATTTTTTTTAGGTTGATGGGGAAATCAGAGTATCCAGGGCAAACCCACACACAGAAAGTAAATGCAAATAGCAATAACCCAATCCACCTGAGTTTTAACTACGAGACCTTTTTGCAGTGAGAGATAAGAGTACTAGCCTCAACTGCTTCACAAATTAAAATAAATATGATGCAAATGACATTAGAGACCAGCTTGATGAGCTTTTAAACTGACACGGAAAGGAAAATGTGTTATAGTGATTTGTTTATAGTGATCTGTTTAGCATAAGTTCATAATGCTTTCAAATCTCTTTGTCTGTAAACACTGAAAGGCTCTATGCAAATGTCCTGTGCGAATCTTAAATAGTCTGAATTAAATGTGTCGTGCCAGACTGCTGTGTGACATTTGCAGGCTCCTGTATTGTGTCTGCATGTGTTAAGCAGGATGCCCCGGAGCGGAGAGCAGGGTGACTCACGCTCAAAGCCTCCAAGTGCGCAATGGCATGGAGAGAGAGAGAGGGAGAGAGGGAGAGAGAGAGAGAGCGAGAGACAGGAAGGAGGAAAGAAGGAGAGAGAGAGAGAGAGGAGGAAATCACAGCCAGATGATACAGATACTCTCCACACGCAACTCACAGCTCATCCATACTAGAGGATTAGACACAGGGTTCAGGGTGAAATTGGAGACATTGTACAGTAGCAGCAGAGAATTTGCTCTTTTTCTCTTAGGAAAATTTGCAAGAGGTTTTAAAAAACTACTTTGTGCAACGTTACACCATTGTTTTTTGTTTGCTTGTTTTTTTTCAGTCTGATTTGATAACATATCTTCAATAATTGCTATTTTACAATCAAAATAGATATTTCATGCAAACATTTAGCAACCTATAGGTTTAGCAACCTAGTCTAATATGTATTGATTGAACAGACAAAATATTATAACTTTTTCGATGCAGATTAAAGAAACAATCAATGCTTAAACTAGATACACATTTGTGCAGGTTATAGTCTACAGTCCTGATCTATACAAAACTAGTGATAGACCACTAAAATTAAATAAATCCCTATTATAGTGTTGAAAACTATGTTGATTTGTATCAAAAACGTACTTTTCTCTTATTTAAATCAGTACTGAGCCATTTCCTTAGTATCAAATTGGCATTTGAGTTCTAGTATGGTGACAACAATACATTTCAGGGCTTTGTAACTTTAAGATGACTTATTTTGAGGGTTCCTAGGTCACCAAAAACATCTGGAGCACACTGACTAAAAGTTTCACCATTTATCTGTTTATGCAACAACCTATCATTTGGTAATGGCTTTTATGATGTCTGGTGGTTGGGGTGAAAATGTTGCACAGCCCAAAACACATTACCAACTATGTTTTAAATTAGTCAGATTTGAGAACTGGCTTTGCTGCTTTCTTCTAAAATGTCTCCATATACCGCAGATGTGTTGCCAATAAATCCATTTAAAACCAAAACCCAACCAATGACTCTCACCATCTACTTAACTCAGTTTTTGTGTCAAATTGAACTTTATAAATTGCAACCTTGTTCAATGTTTCCCTTTTTTTAAACTCAAACGGATGGATTCAAATGCAATTTTCTCACGCTATTTGTGTTGTGTTCAAAGGTTCCATTCATTGCCCGTAACCATAACATTTGTACAGCCATGTAATTACACCAAATCTGAAAAAAATTAGCTATTAGCTGACTCGCAAAGTCTATTCCTTTGTTTGCCTCGCAGCTTAAGTGCATATGGAGTTGACAGGTAGAAACTGCTACAAAAGTTACATTTTAGGAGCTGTCACGCTTAACTGATAATGAATTATGTAATTATGAATTTCATTTTGTGACCATAAATTACAACTGTCACACAACATTACAAAGCCAAGATGGGAAAGGAATTTAATACTTTAACTTCAATAATTCAATTCAATAATTGTGCTTTTTATGAGTTAAGTCATTTCTTTAATAAGCAACATGTTTAACAAGATGAAGTGTCTTTCCCAAGGACACAGTATGGGAGGTGTCAGGACAGAACCAACAGCTTCACCTTCATGTTAGTATTCTTGCTTTTTCACAGTGTAACTTTTTAGCCAAAAACTAAACCAAAAATATATATATATTTTTTATTGTGTTTAAAACAGTTCTTCATTTGTATGCAGTGTCGCAGACACTGAGGGCTTAAGTGTCTTGCCCAAGGAGATATACATTTTTCCAAAGTATTATTGTGTATTTATGTCGCACTTTTCATCCTTCAAGGCACTTAATGCGCTTTAGGCAACTTGGGTGACATGTCTTGCCTAAGGACATGACACCATTTCCTATAACCACCCCTCCTGCTTAGCCTCTGAGCCTCTGATCGGGCATTGCAGTAGAATTCACCTGAGGCGGCTGCAATGGAAGTGCCAGTGGATCTAACCATTTTACGATATTAATATTAATGCGTGTCAAGAGCGGGATTCAATCCACCAACTGTTGGATCAAAGGATAAGCACTCCCACTGAGCTACTGCCGCCCCAAAAACTGACCTGACGGTGAGTGGGTTTGGATCTCCATCAACATGTCTCTTACTTGGCCTGGAGGGGTCTCTGCCTGCTTGATTAAATGGAAATGTGGTTTCTTTAGCTCTAATACTCACAGTAAGGCATAATGTATCCATCTCCATAAAGAATGTTCTGATGGTATTGACTTTATATTTCCATGGAATCATGCAGGGGACTTTCTACCTCCATATTGTTCCATGGTGTCACTTTAAATTGATAGGAACGAAGGTTTTAAAAAGGGAAGAGGAAGGTCTGAGGCAGTCTGATACAATAATACAAATCCTTTAATCGAACAGGGACATACCAACGCGTTTCGACCCCCTACGGCAGGGCTATTCCCCTCTGGGTCAGAGGTGCACAGTACGCCACTACTGTAACAAAAGTAACAAAATATGCTGCACTGTTTCAATAAATTGAGATAATACAATAAAATAACTACTGATAGATTAGATTTTTGTGAAAAATGACATACAAAATGCTTTTACCAACAATGCTTTGCAAAATTGGTCATCCACTACTGAACCAGAATTAAACAAGGACTGGACTAGTACCAACCAGGTCTGAATTTAGACTAACCCAGACTCAAAACAGGACTAAACCAGAATTAAACAAGGACTTGAATAGTACCAACCAGGTCTGAACTAAGACTAACCCAGACTCAAAACGGGTCTAAATCAGAATTAAACAAGGACTAAACCAAGACCAAACCAGGTCTAAACTAGTGCTAACTCAGAATCAAACAAGTAAACAAGTAAACAGGATTATTAGTTTATTTAATATTTGGAAGATGGGCCGGATTAAATCGCTTGGAGGGCCTAAAAAGCGCTGCCCTACGATTTCAAAAAGTTATCAACTTTTTTAAACAAAGGCTTTCGGGTTATTGTTTAGCTAATAACTGCTGGTAAAAGTGTAGTTAAATAAAGTTAAGATAAATAATGTTGAACATGAACAGCTGTGGATGTAATTAAATTACTTTGAAGTATTAATGTGACGCATTACTGTGAAAATGCTTGTAAATTATAGTTATAACAAAATAGTTAGTTACTTGTGACACCAACAACAATGCTTAAGAAGAGAATGGAGCTATCTTCTTTCAGGATAAAAAAGAAAAACCCTTCTTCAGTCAGGTCACAACTCAAAGGTAGAGCTCAGCACTTTGTATCCATTTTGATAGTTGGTGCCTTTTGAGACAATTCAAACTTTATTTAACTTATTTGTGGTTTTTCTCTTTTTCAATATCATTAATGAAACAGAAAAGCACATACTTGATTAATTCATACAATACAAGTAATTTACAATGATTTTCCTGACTTTTTTCTGATTTTACTTTTTTACCATGCTTAAACCATGCCTTTTCAACAGTGCGGTGCATGCAATTTTATAGATTTTTACTGGCTAACGGCCGCAGGCCCTCTTGCAGGAAGCGCAAGCGTTTGACACACTGTAGAAGAAGACGTCAGAGTTCAGGGGATGTGTTCACTGTGGGCCGTATTTTGCCCGGTAGCCGGCGGTAGTGTTGACGTGAGCCTTTTCCAGGGGGCGGAGTCAGGGCGCAATTTTGCTATCTTCCTGACCTTAGCGCTGGCATAAAGAGGCTGTACTTGGCTGCTGGAGGCTGGAGTGGGACGTGGTGCTAGTCCATATATGGTGTTTAATCCAATGACTGAGAACTGTGGCATTCAAAAGCACCACCTGTGTGGGAGATGTTTGTCATGGCCTCATTTACAGGCAATGAAAGAAGTAAGCTATAAAACGGGTTGATTTCCCGTTTTTCAATGAGTTCCCAAAATAAAAAAAATATAATAAATAAAATTAAATATTGAAATGCATTCTAGACCCTGCCCCCCGTGAGCCCCAACAGCTGTTTCCACGCAGTTGCTATGGAGATTATTATCACAGACAGCTCAGTTGAGAGATTGCAGGAGAGGAGTATGTAGTAAGCTACATAAAGCTTTGTGTTTTATTATAATCAGTCACATACTCACAGAGAAACGAGCCGAACCAGGAAGAGAATTCAGATGCAGCAAAACGCAATGTTACAGGCGGAGCGCGGACGTTTATAACCAGTCAGCCGTTTATAACGGTCCAAACCTGCCCCCGCAATGAGAATTTCTTATACCGGCCCAACCTGTGCGTCAAAACACAACCCATGCATCACTAGTGTCCACGCTGCGCCGTGTGTGCGTGTGCGCAGTGTGTGCGTGTGCGTGTGCGCCTCAAGTTGCTTTACTCCACCTCATAATCACACCTCTTGTTTAGAAGTCCACGCCCTGCGCTGTCATCAATTGCGCCAACTGCAAGGTTTGACGCAATGAGTTTTGCTGCGCCCAAGTTAACGCTACCACCGGGGGGGAAATACAGCCATGTATGTTAAGCTTCACAAAGCTTCACAAAGCTTCACAAAGCTTAACATACATGTGTGTTTTCTAACAATCCGGCTCATATTAGCGGAGAAATTAGTCCAATGAGGAACTGAATCTAGATGTGGCTGAAGGCAGACACACATGGAGCGCAGACAGGCGATCTGCAGTTTAGAACTTGCCGCATTGAAATGCATCTTGGTCCAACCTGACCCGCAGACAACCAGCGCATCACTATTGTGGACCATCTTTATGTGTAAATATCTCATGTTACAACTTGTGCACGGCTTATTGACAGGTGCGGCCTATCTTTGTACAATTTATTTTTTCTTTGTAAATTTTGTTGGTGCAGTTTATATTCAGGAGCATACTATAGTTCGAAAATAACGGTAACCAAGTTACTTTCATAATGTAACTAATTAAAAAGTAACTATGTATGTATGTACGTACAGTATGTATGTTATATGAACTAATTACTTTTTTGAAATAACTTCCCCAATACTATTTGGCTTTTAGGTTAGTCGGCAAACATACCCCTGAGTATTTGAGGAAGTGGAAGTAATTTTATATGGGTATTTTAATTGAAAAAATATATATTTAAGATTAAAAAATATATATATATAATAATAATCTAAAATTGAAACACAAACCATGCAAAGCTCCCGCAGCAGAAGAGCCCCTCCTTCTCAGAGCTAAAATTACTGCTTTCTCTGGAGGATAATATATTTCAGGCCTTCACTTCTCATTGATTGAGTAGGAGACGTCTCAACATCGTTTCGTTCTAAAAGTCAAAACATATTCTGCAGGTTATTTGTGAAGATACTATTCTGCTTTAATTTACGTCACAAAGCAAACTGTTTACTCATAATAGCTCCTTTTTATGGGATTAACGTTAAGCACACCGGTGGGTAGAGCAGCCAAATTACTTAAGTAAGAATAGTGTTACTTCAAAATAATATTACTCTAGTAGAAGTTCAAAGTAGTTCAAGAAATGACGCAAGTAAAAGTAAGAATGTAACCGGAAGGACAAAAACTACAGACCATGCCAATTAAAAAAACTAACTATTTTTTGTCTTCTTTTTTTTTCCTTTTTCTTTCTTCTCCTTTTTTCTTCTCTTTTTATAACTAACTAACTAACTCTACTCTACTTTACGTAATAATGTTGCTGGAAAACTAGCAGTACTCAAGTAAGAGTAAAAGAATGTCTGGAAAATATATGCCGGGAAAACCTCACAAAAGCCAATGCCAATGTTTTTGTACTATTTATGCACAAATGATCAAGTTCTTTTGAAATGTTTGTGTTTATGTCTAATTTAAGAAATATTGGAATTGAAAAAAAAATGCATTGTTATTGGTTCAGTTTCCCTAAATAATACAATTTTGTGTTTCAGATGCCCTTCTTGAACTCTTAAAACAAGCTTGGGAAAAGAATATGAATAGATTTTGTAATGGTTTCATCTGAATTTTATGTCACACCCATGTCAAATATTCATGTTACTTTTAGCAGGCGTAATGCTTTGTCACTTAATGAATTGGGTCAGTGAAATACACCAGTGATGCCTCCACAACTCAATAAAGGTGGCCTTATTAGGTTTATTATTTTTCTTTGTAGACAAACCTGTCATTGATGTCTTAAATCAATTTTCACTCATTTGAATTCTCTTACTAATAAATTGATTAAAGGTTGGTTTATACAATACGCAACACCTCCAACCTTAACCTTATTGTAACCTCACAAATGCCCTGTGAATACCAAAGGGTATTGCTATTTTAATAAAATAGCTAATAATTTGATTCAAATTAAAATAATCAATCGATATATAATATGTGTGTGTGTGTATATATACATAATATATATATGTGTGTGTGTGTGTGTGTGTGTGTGTATATATGTATATATATTATATATATATATATATATATATATATATATAATATATATATTATATATATATATATATATATATATATATGTTTCAAAATGGCAGATGATAAAATATTGTTTTTTCAATCAATCAATCAGTCAATCAATCAATCAATCAATCAATAAATATGTCTTCAAAAAAATGTTTCCCCAAAACTGAATTTCAAATCACTATTTATTAAAACCTAATCATTAACAGCACATTTACACCTGCTTATTCACCTTATTCCCAAAGTTCGCCTGAGCGCCGCCATCTGAAGTAATCCTCCTTCCGGATGTATTGGTTAACATTGGGCTGCTGACCTTGAGAGATGTTGTTTTCAGGCTCACGCAATCAGTGCATTGTTGATTTGTTTGTTCACATGAACATTGGACATTTTACACAAATAAATCTACTTAATAACATATTTTGCGGCGAGACTTTTCCGTCTAACAGAGTTCCTGCTCAACCGGAAGTGCCAATACATCGGGAGAGGAGATCTGTGGCAAAAAAAGGCAAAAGTGGGCGGTGAAGATCTGCACTGTATTGAAGCCTTAAATGTCAATTGATGGATCATGAAAACAAGTCTTTCTTCCCGATAAAGCCGGCACATCTGGCACACATGGACCAGAGAGTTGTAATCCAAAATATGGTTCCCATTTATCTTTTGTTATAAATCAGATCAGAGAAGGACAGCCTCAAAATATAAGGCAATACTGTCAAAGGCTGACACTTATCCTTACGAACAAGCTACTAATGCGACACATTGGATTGATTTGAACTGCAGTATATAGAGGAAGGAAGGAGGAAAAATGAGAAGGACTTTAAGTAGTTCATGTCTTCATTTATTAAAGGTGCATTATGTGACTTTTCTGGTGGAGGGTTCATCACCTGTTTGTTACCGAGGAGTACTGTTGATGAGAATACTGCACTAATCGAAAACAAGACCTATGAGTCCACCAAGATAATAGCGAGACAAGACCAAGAGTAGACTCAGACAAGACCGATACAAAATCAGACAGGACTGAGTCAAAACCTAGACAATACAGACCGCTGAGGGTCGAAACGGAGACAACTGAGACAAGACCGAGGTAAAACCGAAACCGCTGAGGGTTGAGACCATGACAAGACCAGACAAGGCCGAGACCGCTGAGGGTCGAGATCAAGACAGGACTTAGATCACTGAGAGACAAGACTGAGATAAGCCAGTGCTAAGACCTAGATAAAACCGAGATAAGCCAGAGATAAGACCGAGATATGACCTAGATAAGACCGAGATAAACCAGAGATAAGATCTCGATAAGGCCGAGATAAGACTGAGATAAGGCCAAGATAAGGCCGAGATAAAGCCGAGATAAGGCCGAGATAAGATCTAGATAAAACCGAAATAAACTAGAGATAAGACCGAGATAAGACCGAGGCCACTGAGACTGAGACAAAACCAAGACACATTGACACCAAATCGAGACCATCTTAGTTTATATTTAATTGTATTTTACTGTGGCTGTGGGAATTGTGTGCCATTGTTTTTATAAATATATGTCTCCAGATATAGGCTTCAATTAGGCCAAACAAATTGTAAGATTCTCTCTGTGCCCTTTTTATGAACCTTCACCAACATTTTGAAAACCACTACTTCAAGCCAACTTTCACTTGCACTTTAAAATGAAGAGTGTTACAATATCTTACAGGTTATGATTATGCCGTTTTATATTGTAGGCTTTGTGCAAACCAAAAACACCAAAGAGACAAATACAAACTACAGCCCACATCTCTCTGTTCTCTGCTTGGACTCTGTTGCATTAGTTTAGATTATCTGTTATTTTCAGTTTAGTTTTATGGTTGAGGACTGTGTGCGTTATATGCAGGGAGGCGAGACAGAAATAAACCCCAACCCTTGCTTGGATCTTTAGTCCTGGCTCTGACCCCAAAGTCTTTGTTTAGACCTGTATAACCATGGTTTAGTGCTACTATAGAACACTTTTCGTACTTGAACAGTCTGAATCACTGCCTTAATTCAAACATGCTGTGTTCAAGTTCAGTTTAACAACTTGAAAATTTGCTTTAGTGATCTTAGTAACCCAATACCCAGCTGTCACCGAGCAAGGCATGCAATACAATGGTGGTATTATAAACAAAAAATGTTTCCAATTTGTGCATTTTTGACCTGCTGAACTCCTGCTTGTTCACATCATTTTTCGTAGTTTGACAAGGCCCCCAGTGTGACTCAACCATGTTTGCATTTTGCACTGCATCCATTCAAAGCAGGGATTTTGTTGCTACAGTAGTTGTCAGGTGTGGTCCGGGTCAATTAGACAAGGATGAATAGTGGCATGTCATCTATGTATTGTTTAAACATGTAGGGTTGAGTCACTTGGATTTATTTTGAAGTTAAGTTGTGCAAGTTAGCTGTGTATAAGCAAACAGCTCATCATAATTATTGATTTATTGAAAGATCTTTTTCTACTGAGTGCCAAGCTTGTTGGCTCTGATGACATTGATAGGAGAACGGTGAGTCAGTGCACAGAGGTTAAACTACTTCACTGAAACAATTAACATAGTTGGCCAATATTCAAGACTGAATATCTGTGTGTGCCTAGTTTCTACAGTTTCACAATTTAGGGGAAGTATATCAAAAACTGAATATGTCTTAGCTGTATATGCGACAGAAGTTGTTTCTAGTCACCCTCTCAATATGATTGCCGTCACAAAATCATGCCATTATTGGAGATAATTAAACAGTCAATGAGGTGACGGCTCTTTCCATCACAGGGGAGGATTGTTATGTTTTGTGCCTGACTGCCCACTGCTCTGTTGGCCTGCTGTTACTGTGGTATCGGTTGGTTGCATCTGGGACCGGCCATAGATAGGGTGCTGTGGCCTGTTGCTGCATGTCGGTCATATAGGTCTACTAATGTGTTAAATAGTGTTGTTTGTTGAGGAGAGACATGCATGTACCTACAACTTTCTGTGTGTATAGTGTGACAGTAAGTTTCTGAGAAACTATCAGAACAATTCACAATGGCATCGACTGTACTGTGTCACACAAATCGGCATGAACAGATGATATTTGATAGAATTAAAAATTACTGGTGCAGCAGCAGCAGTAACAACAGCGGCAGTACTAGTATAGATCCAGGATGTTTTCTCTCATTTGTCCAGGAGTGGTGAAAAGATGTTCAAAGGTAGTAATCTGGTTTGAAATGAGATGTTTCGGCTGGCATCTGGAAGCCATTATTAACTGAGAGTACTGATCTGAGAAGCTAGAATGTATACTGTCCTAAAGGGAGGGGAGCTAGATTAGTACTGCCCTAAGGGGTGGAGTTGCACTCTGAAACTTACCCTGAACTTCTTTACGTTAAGTGTATCAGGGTCAAAACAGCTTGTCCTTCCTGTATGCAATTGGAAAGACTAAGTTAAACTGTTGATTACCTCCAAAAGTCTGTTGAAAACAAGTATCTCGAAGCTTTTCATCACCAGGACAAAAGTCTATTTTGCATGATGGATTTGTGACCTTGGTTAGTGGACAGATGATGCTTGTTTACCAGAAGCTAATGAGAGATGTTATGCTATTTTAGGGATTGAGTGAACAAGTCACAGAAAACCCCATATAGCATAAATAAATACTGTAAAGCAGGCAGCCTGATATTTTGTCAGGACCTGATGCTTATTGCGATTTCTTTTCTAAAAAATCCTCTCCACAATCTCCCTCTGCACTGAGATGTTTGCCACAGAGGCTGAGTGGTTCAAGAGCTCTGTGGTGAGAGAATTCCTCTCTAGAGTGGTCCCTTTGCTCAAATCAATACTTAAAATGATTGAGATCCTCAGCAAATTGTGCTGGACTTTGTTTTGCGGGACAGTGGTTTGGTGTTTCGTGTGTGAGAATCTGCCAATTACTGCATTCAAAACAAGCTTGCAAGGTTTCAATACTTGGGCCATCTCACTGCTTTACTGTCTTCTTTATCACACCCTGAAGTTGTAACTAGGTTTTATAAGATTGAATCGGGTGGATTACACAAAATAAATATTAAACCCAAAAATATTGTGTATCCTTTTTTATTGAACAATGAATCAGTATAGCAATAAATGTGCCTTTTTATATGTAAATGCAGGAATAAGTGTTAGGGTAGGAGTCAGTCTAGTGGTTGAGGACAATCCCGGTGTGCCGGATGAACATCTGCCCAACCTCAGTCACAAGCTCATTGGTCTTTGCTCCACTTTCTCCGGTCGTTGTGAGGACATTCTCCAGTTCAATTGTGGTCCTGATCTGTGGAGCCTGATTTGGTCGATGAACAAATGTAGTTTTCTGCCTGAACATCCTCTGCTCCTCCAGCTGCTCCCTGGTCTACGCCACCTCTCTCTCCAGTCGTGCACTGTTCAGAGTCTTCAGGTGAAGCTCATTCTTCATCTCCTCCAGGTTTTTTCAGAGCCTCCTCCACAGACCACATACATGCCTCATTCATCACGTTTTTCTTCCAGCAATTTCATTATTTTCCGCTTTGATTGGCACAGTACATATTTCATGTCTTTCTGTACATTTTTATAGTGGCAGATTTCGTCCTTCAGTGCCTGGTTTCACTGTCGTTCTTCTTTCAGCTCATTCTGAAGAGCTGTGATCCCCATCATCAGTTCATCCATGCCATTTTCAGCTTGGACTCTTGAAGCTTCTGCAGACCTTGTCAGAGCTTCTTTCTCCTGCCTGAATTTCATAATTTCCCCCTCCACATCGTCGAGGAATTCTTTGGCAAGTGTCTGCATGTTCACATTTTGGAGTCTCACCTCCTCCTGCAGCTGCTGATTCCTCCCTAACTCTTCTTTCAGCTCATATTGCAGATTGGTGATCTCCTTCCTCAGCTCCTCCATGTTAATTTCACCTTGGACCTTCTCCACCTGTTGTTTGTTCAGCTCTTCCTGCAGAACTCCACTCCTCTCTCTCTCCTCATATAACTACTACTGCGCTGAATCCGTCTAATGCTGCAACAACCTACCAAACAGACTCTACAGAACAGCACTGATCAAAACAAGAGCACAGGTGTGAGATCAGACAGAATGGTACCCTCATGTTCTGTCTGGTGGAATCAGAAGTAATGACATCACCCACAATTGTCACTAATCATAGTACTATTAGTTTTGATCAAAATATACAACAAAACCAAACTTGAGAGCCTTTTTTACGGCCAATTAAAACCATTATTGCTTAGAAGGGAACCATTCTTAGCAATTCACTTCACACCATTCACTTTAACTGCAACTATTCAATCACACTGCACTGTCCCTTTCTGCACTACAACTGTAAATTTAACTGTAATTCTCGTGTACATAGTAATGCCTATTTTATTTTAAATTGTATACCAGTTTATACTAGTAATTTTAAATTGTTTCTTAATGCATGCCCTTTTGATTTCATGTACCGTATTTTCTGCCCTATAAGGCGCACTGGATTATAAGGCGCACTGTCAATGAATGGTCTATTTTTGAACTTTTTTCATATATAAGGCGCACCGGACTATAAGGCGCATTAAGCTAAACAAAACAGTCCCAACCTTGTTCAATGGAAACACGTTCTGACACAGTCTGATACGCTAAATCAAACGTTAGCATATTCACAGTCACTCAAAATGGCTCAGGTATAACATGTAAAAAAACACAGTCAGATATTGCTAAATCAAACGTTAGCGTATTCACAGTCACTCAAAATGGTCAGTACAACACGTAAAAAACACACGTGATACCGCTAAATCAAACGTTGCTTATTCACAGTCACTCAAAATTGTTCAGTTAACACTATATCACGTAAAATAAAAACATAATACACTCACTTTTTCAGTTTATTCCTCGTCCACAAATCCTTCAAATTCCTTATACACACACTGTAATATTATGGTGACGCCACAGTATTACTCCGCGACGCTCGCTACGGTAAGCCGTAATGCTGCAAGCGGTGCGGCTTTGTAGTTTACCAAAGTTGTGATAAAACATTTTGACGGATTTTTGAGCGCTGTGTACCACATTAAAATCGGTTCGAGGTCAGTAAGCACAACCAGAATTAATCCATATATAAGGCACTCTGGGTTATAAGGCGCACTTTTTTTTGAGAAAAATAAAGGTTTTTAAGTGCGCCTTATAGTGCGGAAAATACGGTATGTTGTTTTTATTACTGATCAGTGTTTTATGTTGCACCTTAATGCCGAGACAAGTTCCTATGTTTGTGAATTTTGTTCATTGACAATGGCAATTAACCCCTTCTGGTTCTGATTCTGATTAGGATCATTAGGATCAACTTTGAGAAATCACTGCAACCACGATAGATTGTTCCAGTTTAGATCTGGTGGTACTCGGAAAGCAAAATATTATCTTAAGTGGTACTTTGTGTGAAATGTTTGAGAGTCACAAGCCAAGTCAAAAGTCCTTAAATGTGGCCTATAAACAGGATAACGAAAACCCATGCATAATGTTTAGAGTATATTACCAACTAAGATTGTCTTTTCAGTTTAAATATGGTTAATACTGTTTTACTTTGATTGTTTATTTGTAAATAATGTAAATCCCACTATTGAAAAGAGTTGTGAGGGAATTTTAGAAAGTTTAGACGTATAGATAAGGATTCAACTGCCAATGGTATGTATTTTCTTTGTAAGTAAGTGTAAAGAGCCAAGTTTATTGCCTTCCTGTTGCAGCTGAAATAAAAAACAAGTAATTTATGCTGCAGCCAATAGGTGTGTCACCAGGGGCGAAAGTCTCAGTTTGGTCCAGGCTAGGGGGTCCAAAAATGTATGAAAATGATAACGCCTTTAACGCTTTAAATGGGGTTGTAACATTGTTAATATGATTAATATTAGAATACTAATGTAAGTATTTGCAATTTAAACAGTCAACATTTATTCAGAAATCAGTTTATTAACAAATTACCTTTTTTTTTTAAAGTGCTATCATGTTTAAACAGAGTATAACAATATAAAAATATTCAGCAATAATTGGTGTAACAATCTCTTATGTATGTAACTCTAGTTTCGTTACAAATAAACCTTTTTTTTCTTTCAAAGTACAATCATGTTTGAACATCAATATCAATAAATACAGTCAGACACTAAATGTAAAATTTTTTTTATTTTTTTTAAAGGAAAATTACTTAAATGATCAACAACACTGTTCAAAGAGCATTACTTTAATAAGCTAACACTATAAGACCACTATGGGAGTTTACGTTACTCATAAATATCCTACAAGATATATTAGAAAAAGCAAGGCATAAACCAAGACACTTGTAGTAGGATTCAAGTCAAAACTTGTTACATCTTTATTATTATTTTGTAAAATGTGATGCAGAGGAGAAGACTTTTTTTTTTTGCACCAACAGCTGGCTAGGATGAAGTGTGTTTTTAACTTTGTAGAAGCTTCATAAGTCCTCACAGGACCAATCCAAATTCGGGTCACGCAGGAGGCGCTTGTAACAGCCTTTAATTACTCAAATATTGGAACATCAACTTCCGAGTTCAGTTATTGTACCCAATGAGCATGTACTCATCGTTTTCCTCTGGCAGGATACCAAAATCACTAAACCAAATGAACTTACCTGATACGTAGAGTTTAGGTTTTTGGCTTGTGACTACGATGCCCACGACATTAAGCTATAATAACTCTTCAAAGTTTATGGCAATACATTTGCTTCACCATGAAACTTGCTAGGCGTTTTAGTGATATGAGATTGGACCTTACATCCGTGCGTCTTTTTGCCATTTTTTTGAACATTGTATAATAAACAAGTTTGTATCGTGATTACAGCAGTCATGGGAGGTGTATGAGTAAAACTGAAGTCCTGAATGATATTTACGAGTAGCTCGGCTATGCTGGTCTTAGCTAAATGCAGGTGCCAGTTCAAGAGAACATTTTCTCATAAGTTCTACTTCGGCGGTAAAAAATGTAAACAAATGTAGCGCCGCAAAAGCACGTGAGGCAGCAGTGCACATCACCACACAACGGACTAAACCAAAGCGTCACAACTGAAGGGGTAGATTGGTTCTCTTTAGACTTTCAGACCTATATAATAAGAGTGAGTGGTGTGTGTGTGTGTGTATAGTCATCATATACAGTCTGATAGATAGTTTTTAACAATAGTTCAGTATATATAGCACTTCTATAAACGGTTATGCGAGGGGAGGGGGGGACACTGTGAGGGGAGAGGGGGACACCAGTGAGCAAGCAAGGGGGGGTCTGGAACCCCCCGTGTTTTCCGCCTATGTGTGTCACATATATCTGCTTTCTCAGTTCTGTTTTAAGGGTCTAAATTTCCCTTAGGATAATGGGACTCTGAGAAAAAGGAATGAATGAAACCTGAGATAGTTTAGAACTCATAGAGCACAATAGATACAGTATGGGTTTTTGCTCATGTAAACTTAAAATTAACAATGGAATATTAGCTCACATGTGTCAAACTCAAGGCCCGCGGGCGAACGGGCGGGCAGACCCCTAAGGGGTTAACCCCTTACGCTTACTAAGAGTATTTATACCACATTGAAAACTCTCAAGCTGCTTGATATGCTGTACATGAAAATATATTATATAATTTCCAATCAAATCAATAATTCTGGAAAGCGTCAGGGTCAGTTTGTACTCCAAACTCACAAGTAAAAAATTACCCAAAATGAAAAATGAAAAATGAATAGGACTTTTATATAGATTCCGCCTGGACATTTTTGTTTTATTACAAGTCCCTAAAACAATTTTTTGGTTAATTTATCTTCAGCTTTAAAAGAGAATTGTCCAAACTCAAGTCATAAATCCATGTTCTTGTTCCTGTTCCTGCTGCGGCATGAATATAGTCTTTCACCTGCTGCAGATTTGTGCAACAGTGTCCACAAAGAACTATTGCTAGGCTAGATAAAGCTATTTGTTTCTTATATATATATTCTATAGTTTTTATTGTTTTATTTTTTACGTTATGTTTGGCCCGCGACCCAGCCTGAGCATCGAAATTCGCCGCCCAAATGAGTGTGACACCCCTGATGTAGATGAAGTAGATAGAATTGGTTTGGCCCTGTTCTAGTCCTGGTTTAATCCTTGTTTTGGCTTGGTTTAGTTCCAGGTTTAGTCCCAGTTTACTAACAATTTTCATAAGTGTGAAAGGCTCAGTGGTCCCATTGGTCTGGGAATCAAACCCTTAGGGCCTTCTTGTAAAGAAGCAAGAGCACAAAACCCATACAAAACACTGCATGGGAAAACACACAGGGTAAGACAGTATGTGTATGTAGAATCGGGGTGCAAATGTATCTGTCTATGGGTGCATTAAACAGATAACGAAGATAATGATTTATGCATAAGGATCACATTGAACACTATTTTTGTATTTTCTCTCCAGTGTACATGAAAAGCTGAGATAATTAAACCATATAAATAGTTATCTGTTTACAACAAAAACAAAAGGTAAAAACAGCTGTGGTGTTAATTTACAAACACTTCCAATGTTCTTCAGATTCAAAGTTTGTGTTCTGTAAATCTCTACAGGTCATTGGGTCTTTTTACTACTTGTTGAGTGTATTGAAGTAAAAAATCTGTCAAAGATTTAAAGATGCACTGTGTAACTTTGCTGGTGGTGGGTGCGCAGCCAGCTTCTTTTTTTTTTTGCCTGGAATGAGCCATAATATGGCATTAATTTGATCTAACTCAAGGTGCTTTTTTGCTCATAAATACCTAGAAATATTTTTACATACATTCAAAACATACATTCTTACTCTGAGTGGTGTCACCTCTCCACAGTTCAGGGACCTCATCTATAAAGGATTGTGTTGACATTTTGCTGAGCAAGTGCGCAGTCTAAGCAACACCACACAAAACTGTTTATACTGATTTATAAAACACACACTTCGGGCTTTATAGATTCCACCTGCAGCTGAAAATCTGCATAAGTTAACCCAAATCACGTCATGCCCTCTCCACACTTTCAAAATGCCATAAAAGGGCCAAATGACTTATGAATGAGATTTTCATATAAACATGAGCCGATAATCACTGTGTTTGACCAAGACAGAGAGGGAGGGGGCTGACACTGCACGCAGCAGTAGTCACATCAAAGACTTTATGACAAATATACATAAAAGTGATTGTAACCACTGTCTCTCTCATATTAACTTTTAAAATGACAGAATTGTGTTTTAGTTGCCTAAACTTAATACTATTTAGGCAGTCTATTTGGCAGATATGGTTTTTGTTGTGCTTCAGACTCAAATGTTTGCATGTGTGAGTCAGCTGACAGAAGAAGCTGCAGGCCTTGTTTGAACACAAGTTAAAAATGTTCACTAGACGAGTCATAAACTGGTTAAATGAACATGCGGAACAACATTACCCTTAAGCATAGTAAATTCATCATGTGGACAAAGTACGCTATCAAATGATTGTTTAATAAGACAGCGTAGTCTTTTGGCTGAGTCTTGGCTCTTGGATTTTAATCCAGTTTCAAATAGAAAGCAATTAATTTAGGCAAAGTTTATTCCAACATTCAAAGCATAGAGCCTCTCCTTTTGCAAGAGACATCATAAAATATTCCTGAAGGTATGTTGACCTCCAAAAAGGACATGGGTGTTATAGTAACAAAAGGCCAACGTCCGACGTTCCTGTCACATGACAATGCTCGGAGGTCATCTGCAGGTCATGACAAAAATAAATATCATATTATCAATAAAAGACTAAGAAAAACCGAGCAGTTTCACATCCCCCAATACAAACGATGAGTATTGTTTCACTTAAATAATAATAAAAGTGTCTTTACAACATGTTCATTTGCATCCAATCCATCTTTACTAATGTCTTAACTGCATGGTGACAGTGGAAGCCTATGACTTCCACTGTCATAGGCTGTGCAGATTTTGCGTTGTGTATTGAAGAAATTATTGTTAGTTTGGTGTGTTTTCTTAAAAATCAATTATCACTAGATGTCATGTTGGCTGAAAAAAGTAAATTCTTCATAACATAGACCTTTTTGGAAATGAAGTTTGTAAAAATGATTCCACAATTTAATAAAAGACTCATTACACAGCCGGACCTCTTTGTACCTACACCCTTATTGTAAAGCAGTTTAAAAACACCAAATATACATAATTCCCTTTGATAAATCCAGACAAATTGTCTGCAGGCTGCACATGTGTACTTTTTACACCGTGACAGAAATGCTAATCCTCACTCTCATTATTGGTATGTTGCAGGTGACCAAAGTAATTGGCCTCACTAAAGAGCTATTAGTCACTAACGGTCACTAATAGCTCTTTGGACCAATGGACTGCCTCCAGATAAGTGGTTCCACATCACTATGCAAGATGGCAGAGCTGGGAGTAGCCATAGAATGCACTGAAAATATTAATAAATATTACTATTATATTGGATATAGTATTACTAGTATACAAGATGTTATTCAAGTGGGCATGAAAAGTCATATTCAATTATGGAAAAGTATTTGGTCAAATATAAGCAAAATTTAATTTTATCTTCTTAGATTTGCTTCTAAAAGGGAAAATAATGCAAATAAGTTATAAATGTACTTATATTTTTGTGTTATTTGTCTTGTAGGCAGAAAAGTACAAGTTGATATTAAAAAAGGTGTTTTAAACAGAATACAATAACCTTGATTGTTGAAGTTTCGAAAATATTTTATCAAACAACATCAACAATGAAATAATAAAACTTTTCCTTTAGTCTAATCTTTATTTCTTTGCAAATTAACAAAAAGAAAATTTAACGAGTGAAGCTAAAATGTTAACCGCATAAATATAAGATTTGCAAAAATGCATTTTACACAAGGCTTGTGTGTTGTTTTTATTTTTCTCTTAATAGTATCTTACGAAAAATTTATCAGTCAAGTAATAAAATAAAAAAAGTACCTGCAAATATGTTTCCTGTCCTTTTTTAACCTGCACTAACTGCAGCAGCAGTAAGAATGCCTGGCAAAAGAACATAAGCCACATAAAAATTGGTGCTTTTTTTGCCAAAATATGAAAGTGTTTATGAATTTGAGCGCTTGGGTCGTTCACGCTGATTTATGGACTCCTCAGTGCTTCCAGCTGTGTTGTTTATAGAGTCCTCCGGCGTTGGTCGTACACATTGTTTCATTTTGCATAACTCATCAACACTGTTAAAGGTGTTTTTGACAGAATGGAGACAGTTCAGCCAAAGAGTTCACTGAGTTTCATCACCTTTTATCAATGTAGTACGACATAGTACCACATTAAACCAATTCAAGAAATGCAAGATATAGGTTTAATGCCATACGGACATGTAAGGTGTTTCCTGTAGTACAAATGTTTCGAGAAAATTTTGCACAATTGCCATAGCAAACTTACAATTGAAATTACAATATTATAACTTTGGATGGTCTAAAGCAGTGGTTTTTAAACTGTGGTACCTCTGGTGTAACACAAGCTGCCTCTGCAGTGCAGGGCCCTTTCCAGTTTGTGTATTTATTTTATACAGATATTAAAGTGCTTGTCCTCCTTTGGGGTAAAACTTATTTAGAACCACCCTATCCATGGTTTAGTGCCATTTTAGACCTGGTTTAACCTCACTGTAGACCATGTTTACCCCTTATTTATTTCTTAAATAGACCCAGTTTGGATCTGGTGGTACTCGGAAAGCCAAGTATTATCTTAAGTCAGGCATGTCCAAATTACTGCCCGGGGGCCAAATGCGGTCCTCAGACCAATTTGTTTGGGCCGACCAGCTTCCTGCTAAGTTAGTCCAAACAACAAAAAGTAGTACTTTTTACTGAGAAATTGGAAACATTCCAGCAGTTTGATGTTATACCAACCTCATATTAATGTTCCAAGTCTTATTAAAGGTGTGGAGGCTTATCAAAACTCAAAATATCAACATTTCGAACTATTTGCTTCATTTTTGGGTGGTCTGTGGCCCTCTGTATTAGTTTCTAAATGCGGCCCTCAGTGAAAAAAGTTTGGACATGTGAAAATGTGAAAAGTGTAAGAACCACTGATCTAAAGTCCATAAAATGCGACAATAAACAGGAAACAGAAACGCATGAATAGTATATGTTCAGAGTCAATTGCCCATAATGTCAACCCCACAATTGAAACGAGTAAGGGCATGACGGAAGTTTGGAAAGTTTAGACATAAATTTGCAAACTGAGATTCAACTGCCAGTTGTACTTTCTTTGAAAGTGCAAAGAGCAGGTTTAATGCTTGCTGTTGGTGCTGAAATACAAAATATAACATTCATGCTGCAGCCAACAGGTGTCACATTCAATTGCTTTTCCAGTTCTGTTTTCAGAGTCTAACTTCCCCTAGAAATGTAAACACGGAAAATTGGACTGTATTCTATAATGTGCAATTTCTGTTATTTATGCTCATGAAGGTTGTTTTATTATGATTATCTCGTCCATTTGGGGATAGTAATGCGACTACAGGAAATGTCTCGGGCTTATACTCATGTTATGTGTTTCAGTGCACTTGTTTTGAAGAGTATTAGTTACGATTCTGGCCTTTCACAAAATGGATCACAACGGTTTGCTTTACTTCACTTCATATTTTGGTATGATCACACCTCATGTTTAGAATTAGAATTCCACACACTGTGCTCTAAGCAGTTGCACTGACGCTAGATGTCAGGAAATTCGCTCAACGCTCCTGTGACCGCTAAACTCGGGGGAAAAATAAGGCCCACTAGGTTTAAACGCTCTGACCACTCATGGAGCAAAAGGATCGAGGAAATGGGTTTTTGCTCATATTAACCCAAAAAGACCAAACCCTACAGAGTATCGTTGAAAGAGCCGTATTTGCGGGCTATAAGCCGCTACTTTTGTCAGATGTTTGAGCATGCGCTTATTTAGAGGCTGCGGCTTTTCTGCTGGGTTTTTTTCTTCACCGCTAGGGCCGAACTAACGCGAATGAATCAAAACTACAGAAAAGTTAAGCAAAGAAGCAGATGTTGCTTTTTTATTCGCTAGCAAAAATAGAACACGGACGACAAATTACCAACTAAAATTATTTTTTCAAATTCTTGCCGCATCATTATGGAACCCAAACGAAGAGTTCGTAACGAACAATTTTAAGCTGAAGGCCATCGATCTTGCTAGGAACGCGCGCGGCTGCACGCAAGCTTAACATCAATGAATGTACGTGAGACGCGAGGCGGAGAGCACGCTGAGGGGGACAGCGGGACGAAGCATCATGCGATGCAAAAGATCAAGGAAAGAGTTCTGCGCCTATACAAAAGGTGCGGCTATGTATTGTTTTATTATCGTTTTTTAAAATAGAGCAATGCGGCTATATATAGGGAGCGGCTAAAGGTCCGGAAAATACGGTAGACGACTATTGAGGAACAAGAATAAATGAATAACTCAATTTATAAAAACGTACAGATATAACCCTATAATATTACGCCTAGGGTTGTTATGATTAATAATTTTTCAATTAGTTATTGTGATTTTTGGCCACTATAGGTTAATCGGTTTTTGAAACTGTGGTTATACCGCAGAAATGTCTCCAGACGCAACGGAGTCACGGACATATGTATGTATGTTTGTGTGTGTCAGACGGAGCCCAAGCGTGTCAACAAGACTGGATATACATGCTGAATGACCGGTCCGTTACAACACGGAGGTCTACACTAGTGCAAGTCATGGGCAGCGTGCCTGTGGCGCTGAATGACCAGTGGACCTGGTCCACACTAGTTCGAGTCAAGCGAGTACAATCTAGCCACGAGTGCTGCCGTTACGCGCACTGGAGTGACCACTCAGCGTGAGCCGAAAGTGAAGCCACAGAACAACACAAGCTCAAAGAGAGGAGAGAGAGGGGGCGGAGAGAAGAGACATAGGTAGTGCCCAGAGCGTAATCTTACCTGCAAACGCTGTTTTAGTCTTCATAAACATGTTTGCTTTTGACGTGAGCCAAAGCAAAAGAGACTTCTCTCAAAGTTTCTAGCCCCTCCCCTGAGTGTTACCATGGAGCTCACCTCACTAATAAACTGATATAATGCTTAAAAGAGCTACAATCAGAGGCCAATAAGCTTACATTTTTATATATTTGATTATTTATTTATTTTTCATTATCTGCTGTATTAAAGGGTAGGCAGGTTAATTTAAAAAAAAACATTTAAAAAATGTCTTGCAAGTTGCAAGTTTAAACATAAAAAAATACAATATAAATGTTTCCTGTATTTTTCCAGATAATCATGGCTCTCAAATTTGATACCGTGACATAATATACGCCTTATCACAAAAACTCACATTTGTGCATGTGGTTATGACAAACCGTTTAAAATCAAAACTGTCGCCAATCTCGCTAACCCGTCACTCAGGCCTGAAGTCTAATGGCCGCCATTAAGGACAAATTAAGAGGCCCCCATGACCCTGTGCACTTACGAGCTAATGCCCGCCTCCTGCAGCATGTGCCAGCAACGGACTGCACATCAAAGACTGCATTTGCAGGAACAGTAATCAGGAGCGGTGCAGGCTATTACCAGGAGCACAATGACCCCATGCTACATTGCCTTTGCAATGGCTACTTTTAGCATCTGAGAAATTTTACTCTTACACAGTTCATTTAGCGGCAACTATTTTACCATGAAACTACTGTTTCAACATGACAAAGCTACTAAATAAGCTCTCACAAGATACTTTCAAAGTACAGTACATTCTTTAAAGGTCCATTATGTAACTTTTCCTGTGGAGGGTCATCTGCTTTACCCTGACGCTAGCAGTGGTGGACGAACTATTTTATTACTTAATGGTTCTAGATGTGCTGCAGGCTTGTACTTGCCAGTAAACCTTTAACAAATTGAAAATGAGGCTACCTTGTTACCTATTGGCCGTGGGCTCGTCAATCAAACTCACAACGTTCCTAGCGTAACTGACTACACTACGTGCTTTGAGGTCGTCATTTACGTAAGCACCTCTGTCTAAGTAAAACGCAGTTTATTCAAACTGTAGCTTCCGAGCAGTAAGCTAGCTACCCAAGTTTGTTACAATGACAGACAAGAATCCACACTTAGCCGCAAAAGAAAGTGAGTATTTGAGGTCGCTGAAAAGAGGAGACGAGGGGAAATTCGCGAAGCCAAACTAAAGTGATTCTCTGAGATTCTGTCCAGCAATGCCGTGCATTGAAGCAGACGAAAGGTCAAAAAATAGAAGCGTTGGTCACAACATTTCTACTGGACAGATATGTTTTATTTATCATTTGAAAGCTTGAGTGAGTGCATGTGCTATGCTTTGAGGTAAAATTATGTGGTATGTGGAAGTTTGTTCGTTCACCACGGGCTGTAGGAATGCAATTTTCTCTCAACCTTTGATCGACAGTTCCTCGCAGCTGGTTCTTGACTCATCAGCTGAGCAGAACTTTGTTCGGCAGGGCTATCTGTCGAGTTGGCTCTGATTGGCTAAACCATGATTCTCAAATCTACACATAAAACACCTTCTTATTCTCAAACCTGTTAATGATGAAAGTCTTTTTTGAGTGATGAGACGAGCCACAGTTCCATGCACTTGCTTGCTCTTTTTGCATGTCGCCATGAGGCTGAGGTGAGGTTTTTGCATTAGCGTTAGTCATAGATTGGAGATGTGTTTGAGTTTTAGATATTTTTCTCAAGCATAAATGACCAGTATATTAATATTGGATTTTATATTCAAGGAGAGCCGTACAGATGAGAGGAAACTTGCCTCTGTCTTGATGGATACATGACCCGTAGTGCTGCGGACACGACCCGCCACAACAGAGCGCAGCGCTGCGGACACGACCCGCAACACAGCGCTCCGTACACGACCCGCACACAGAGCGCAGTGGTGCCGGAAAATAGTAATGCAACACATCAGTGGGGATCACAGGGGGAGGAGTTTGAAGTATGAATGCCAGAGACGAAACAAACTTTGTTCTTGTTCTCCCAGCAGAAACAAACAAACCTTTTGCTTCTTATGGCCTTTAGGCCAGCAGTGGAGGACAGGGTAGTGTCACGCATGCGCACCATTTGGAAAAGGACTAACTAAGTAAAAGTACAAATACAGTGTACAAGTGTAAGCTAAAAAAAAGAAATGGCCCTGTTCTAGTCCTGGTCCGGGTCAAGGGTCCAGGTTTGTCCAGATTTGAGCCAATTTCAGTTTAGTCATTAAAACTTGATCTAAATCCATACTGAATAGCTGGAGACTCCTGTACCAACTGCCTACAATGATTATAGCTTATTTTAAGTCGACTGAGACCCACTGCATACATTAACCTTGACAAAACCACCTTATGTTCCTCTCTGTCATTTGTGTGTAATTAGGAGTTCGCACCTGCATCCTTCACTGCCGTAGTGTGACTACAGCTCTGTTATGACCTGACGCTGACGTGCAGAGCTGATGTCTTTGTTTGGCCTTAATTAAAAGGCATGATGTGACATGAGAACAGTATAAAAGAGGCAGACAATATGTAACTCAATCCATCAGATAAGACTCCAGCTGCAACCGCACACAATAATGTATACAAGATACTTACCCCACCTTTATTAACCTCAACCAACCTGTTAGATCATATATTTGCATGGGAATTATGCATTGGTACATGTTTTGTTTGTTTGTTTTTGCTGGTCATAGTACTATATTGGTCCGATGTGTCCATTTAATTTATATTGTGGATTAAAAAGCTGTTTTAAGCCATTTATTGTCATCTGGTGGGTCATGCAGTGAATCATCGGCCACATAATAGAAACTTAATAATAGAAAACGCAGATCACAAAACTATTATCTAGATTCAAAATAGTGTTTTAGCTTCACAGAAAGTATAATTTGTGGTTAAGTATGTAAAATATTGATAGTAAAAGTGAAAAGCTTTTGTGGTCTGAACATTTCTGTGATTATTTCTACAGTAAAATTTAAAACTCATCTTTCATTCACAAAAATCTTAATACAAAAATAATAAAAAATAAAAATAATCTCCTATTACATGAACAAAATAGGTAAAATACAACAGTAAATGTCTTTAAACCAGGCTCTGATATCACTCACATGTGTCGGGAGTGTTCTGTATTTGAGATATCCTGAGGTAAATCAGTTTCTCCATTGAAATCACATTGAGTTCCACTTCACTTTTGCTTCCAGTCGCCTCCATTCTTGATTTTTTTGTTTACAGGTTTTTAAAGGGTCTATTCGTCATATTGGAGCACTTATGTTTTATTTTCGTTCCCTTCTCCTCTTAATCTCTGGGGTACAACCCTTGGAGTTGGTGAAATTGGCTGCACCGGTCTTGTAAGTGAGTAAAAGCAAGCCCTCAATTGTTTTGTTTTTATAGTCCTTAAAGTGTGATTGCAGTGGAGAATTGCAGGATATACAGTGTCGCACCACAGTCAACTTGGGGAAAATAAAAGAAACCTCAGTTGCATATGATTCAATGTTGTAGCAAATTGTCTGTACATTTTATTCAATTGTGGAGGGAAAACAGTATAAGCTTCTGTGAAATGATGACATTCAGAAAATAACACTACGATCAAGATAAGTATGTTAAATGGGTACTTAGTCTACTTAAGGTTTAGGGTGGAGCAAAATTAATAGGGATTAAGCATGTGGGGCTATGCATACACTTGAGCACTTTGGCACATTTAGACTTGAGAAGACACTTGCCTGGGGCCTGAGGAGTCTGAATATAAGTGTATTATTTGGAGTTCAGAGGGAGTGCCATCTCCTGGAAAAACACAAGTTGTTTGGCCTTTTATTTAACAGCAGGCGGGGAGTGCGTCTCATTTTGTGACTGATGTCTGTCTGCACTGATGAGTGTGTCTTTAGGCCAGTAATTGTCTCTTTAATGGGACGTGGACTCATTTATAGCCAAGCCAAAATCACTGTCAATGAGCATTTAGTTGACAACATGTACCAAAGCAATTTATCGACATCCATTCATGTCTCTTCGATGTGATACTTGTTTACTTCAGATATTAATTAAGAAATGCCAAAAAGTGCCAAGCTGCATTAAAGGCCCTCGCCCTCTCATGTGACCGCGGAGAACAACATTTTATTTGTTTTGGTGGAACTAAAAATTATATCCCTTTCAAAAATTGTGGGGGCGCAGTAGAACCATTCAAAAAGAAAATTAATTATAGGCCTACATCGTTGCGTTTAGGTAATTTTTATATGCACATTTTGCCACAGAAATTGGATGAATTGAACGAATTGACATCGCATTTGAAATTGTAATAATTCTTCTCATCAAAAATGATATGATATTAGGTCCTTTTCTTTGCTTTTTAAAAACCTTTGTAATAACTACTGTGAATATTTTTTTTCGAGACAGAATTTGCTCAGGAAATATAAACATTAAACATGACTTAAGTTCCAATCTCAAAACAAGATAAGTTATAAGTTGAGAGTATAGTGTGTGTGTGTGTGTGTGTGTGTGTGTGTGTGTGTGAGTTATTTAAATGATTTGTTTCCGAGTATGGTTGCTTATTTTTTTTTCAAATGCCGTCATGCGCTACTTCCACCATTGGAAAATACTGGTGTGAACTTACTGGGATCCCTTCTCATTTCTGTTGACTGGAGTGACATTTGGGACAAAGGGCCCAGTTGTTGTGAGAGTCTGTGGACGTCCCAGCGCTGACACAGAGGCCAAAAGCTGCGCCGCAGACACATCACCCGCCTACGAGAAAAGGGCGGGCTGCACCAGGGTGACTCACTCATGTCCGCACAGAGACAGGAACACACGCAGAGCAGGGCACACGGAGCCCAAAACATCCGCACGCAGGGTGGAAAATATTAAAACTAAAATTACCACAGGAATATTTACAGGAGCCAGGTTGTGTCAAAGGAAACCTTTGCGTCGGACCATATAACAGGATCACAACTGCAAAAGAAGTTTTGTAATGTCTCTGAGATTAACAAAGCTATGCAGTATCACTTCAGAACTATGTATTTGGGCCAAAAACTCAATACAATAAATGGATACTTTTACATTTAGAACATATTTCTGGCGGCAGGGAAGAAGTCCATAAACAAAGAAATTGACCACACAAACTAAACCAACAAACAGGAATTAGACTGACATCATAATTGACATTCACAAAATGGAAAAAATGACAGTCTGACTTAAATTCAGACTATGGACCAAAAGGGACTCATACGCTTGACAAGATGTACCGTAATTTTATTTAATTGGATATCTTGTGCTTGTTGGCTCTCTCGCTGTGTCATGTTCTGTGTTTTATGTGTTTAAAATTGAAAACATAAAAAATATAAATGTCAGAATCAGAAATGCCATTTTTTATTGCCATTGTCAATGAACAAAATTCACAAACATAGACATTTGTTTCGGCATTAAGGTGCAACATGCAACAATAATAAAAACAACATATATGAAATCAAAAAGGGCATGCATTAAAGAAAACAATTTAAATTGACTATAGGATAAGATAAAAATAGGCTTACTATGTACACAAAATGTGCAGTTAAATTTACAGTTGTAGTGCAGAAAGTGACAGTGCAGTGAGTGATTTGATTAAATTGTAGTTAACGTGGCAGGTGTTTAGAAGTGTTCATGAGTCTAACTGCAAAGGCTTAATGAACGGGATGGTTCTGGTCCGGATGGACCTAGCCTCCTGCCTGAGGGGAGTGGTTCAACAGACCATGTCCAGGGTGAGAAGGGTCAGCTGTGATCCGACCTGCTCGTCCAGAGCCCGGAGACTACGGGTCCTGCAGAGATGGAAGTCTGCAGCCCGATCACCTTCTCAGCAGAGCGCACAATGCGCTGTTAGTCTCTGTTGTTCCCTGGCTGTGGCTCCAGCGTACCACACGGTGATGGAGGAGGTGAGGATGGACTCAATGATGGCCGTGTAAAACTGCAGCCATCATCTGCACTGGCAGCTTGGCTTTCCCAGTGCCGCAGGAAGTACCTCCTCTGCTGGGCCTCTTTGATGAGGGAGCTGATGGTGGGCTCTCACTTGAGGTCCTGGTGATGGTGGTGCCAGAGAAGCAGAAGGAGTCCATGGTGGTGATGGGAAGTCTGTCATGATGAGGGGGGGCTGGGGGCCTGTGAATTTCCTGAAGTCCACGATCATCTCCACTGTCTTCTGGACATTGAACTCCAGGTTGTTTCCGCTGCACCAGGACACAGCCGGTCACCCCCCTGAGAAGAGGCAGAGGAGAAAGTACACAGCCCTCTGAGCTCCTGTGCTGATAGTCCGAGTGTCTGAGACATTCTTCCCCAGCCGCACGCACTGCCTCCGATCCGTCAGGAAGTCAGTGATCCACCTGCAGGTGGAGTCGGGCACGTTGAGCTGGGAGAGCCTGTCCTGGAGCAGAGCAGGGAGAGTGGTGTTGAACGTAGAGCTTGAAGTCCACAACAAGGATCCTGGTGTGGTTCCCGGGAAGTCCAGATGCTGCAGGATAAAGTGGATGCCAGGTTGATGGCGTCGTCACAGACCTGTTGGCTCTGTAAGCGAACTGCAGGGGGTCCCAGCAGGGAGGAGGTGAGGGACTTGAGGTGGGACCAGGCATTCAAATGATTCATGACTACAGACGTCAGCGCACACGGCCTGTAGTCATTAAGTCCAGTGATCCAGGGCTTCTTTGGGACGGAACAATGATGGACAACTTGAAGCAGGCTGGGACGTGGCATGACTCCAGGGAGGTTGTTAAAAATGTCTGTGAAGATGGGGGTCAGTTCACACAGTGTCTCAAAGTGGCGGAGAGACTGGCGGGAGAGACACCGTCTGGTCCAGCAGCTTTTCGGGGGTTGGATTTCCGAAATAGTCTGTTTACATCCTGTTCCTGAACTGAGAGAGTGGTGGGGGAGGTGGGGGGGGATCAGGGTTGGGTTGGCAGAAGTGGCCCCAGTGGGGTAGGTGGGGGTGGCCTCAAACTGGGAGTAGAAGGTGGTAAGCTCCTCCAGTTTTCGGTCGTCTGCAGCGTTGCGGGCTCTCGGCAAGTAGTTGGAGAGAAGCCGGAGCCCACTCTACACAGAGGCGTGGTTGTTGTCAGAGAACTGCTTCCTCAGACGCGTATTATACTGTGGTCTAGTTCTCGACACCTCTTTGCTAAATCCATACTTCGCCTTTTTGTAGCGCTCTCTGTCACCAGCCCTGTGCGCTGCCTCCTTCTGCTTCCTTAATTACCTCAGTTTTGGTGTGAACAAGGGTTTGTCGTTATTGAAAGTGACTTTGGTGTGAGTTGGTATAATGCTGTCCTCACAGAATCGAATGTATGACGTCACTGTGTTCGTGTACTCATCCAAACTATCTGTGGCAGCTCTGAAAACCTCCCAGTCTATAATGTCCAAACACACACTTAGCTCCTCCACTGCCTCACTCGTCCACTTCTCAGAAGTTCTCACTACAGGTTCAGAGAGCTTCAACCTCTGTTTGTTTGTGGGGATCTGGTGGACCATTGCGTGAACTGAAAACCCCACAGCGGCTCGGGACACTGCGCAAAAGACCTTTCTGACTGTTGTGTAACAGTGGTTAAGCGTGTTCTGCTCTCTGGTCAGGACTTTAATAAACTGTCTATACTTTGGTTTTTCATGGCTGAGATTCCCCGTGTTAAAATCACACAGGATAATACACAAGGAGTCCAGGAAGGTCAAAATGCACATTTGAGAAATAATTATATTTATAACATAACAATAATTATATAGGTGTAATCCCTCATTCGTCTGGGAGTGTTACAGAACTGAATTTTTCTGCAATAATTATATAGAATTATAAAAGTATCTATGGAGTATAACTATGGAGAGAGTGGTTGATTTTATTGAACTGAGCATCCATGTCAAAACAGCTGCATAAATTCTCCATGTTGCATAAACGTACAACACTGAAAAGCGTTCATATGATGAGGTTCTAATTCAAATTCTGGATGAGCCCCCAATTTAAGAACTTCAAATCAAACCTAAACAAAGAACTATTTTCAACAAGAATTTGATTCTTTAAGCCAATGTCAGACAGACCAATACAAGATAGTACTGGCGCTTTGAGTCTACCGTAAGTAGCAATTCAGACAACATTCCCGACTCAATAAGACTTTTTACAGTGCGTTTCCAAAGTGCTTTCCTTTGTAAAACGCATCTTTACGTGTCTCTCCTTCCTGAATGTTTGGGTCAATATTTCAGCGTCTATTTAGTCTGGGTAAAAGATCCAGACAAATAAACAGTTTACAGGCATTTTTGTGGCTTGGCACTGTCTTTCTAAAGGGTTTCCACCATCCCACTATTGTAAACGTGTCCTATGTGTCATCACATTTGTCATATATACACATTCCGCATTGTTAACCACTATTTAATCACTTTCAATAGACACACGCACTCCCTGGCAACACAATATTTGGACATACATAGAAACTGATGCACAGGCAGCGGTACCCACCCTGGATTATTGGTGATTGATTAACCTGTAAAGCTCATCTCGTCAATGCAGCATGAGAAAGGTGTGTGCTAACGTCAAAGGGAGGAAGTCTCTGCAAAGGAAATATAAAACGGTTGAGGAAAAGGTGTCGTTTGCTTTCCCACATAAACTACAACTATACCCTCGAGTCTCGCCTTTCTTTGTTTTAGTGAGTTGGCAATTCAAAGCTATAAAAAAAGTCAAGAATACAAGCGAAAGGGCTTTTGTTACCAGCAAATGTAAAATAACGTTTAACCTCACAACATACATTGTTACAAAGCTAGTAAATGACAATTTGCTGCATTTTCTGTTGTTTTTTTAAGTCTCTTAAGGTGTCGTCTGCAGGCAGAGTTACAGGTCAGATTTTTGGAGAAGCGACCTGCTCACAGTAAGATGTGCAAGTATTTTTGAGAGATAAAAACACCCGTAATTAAAGGAGCTGTACCTGTTTTTTGGGGGTTTCATGTAATACAGTAAAATCTGTTTTGCTTCAGAACAAATATCGTAAAAGCATTTACTCGAGTGAAAATTAGTCCGTAGTGCGCTGTCGATGTTTGGTCTAACTATTCTAAGAAGTTAATCTTAATGTTTGTAATCTATAAGAGCAATTCAAACAAACTTAAAAGCTGCAAATATTACACATGATGAGGAAAGATAAGAAAAATTTACTATTGCACAAGGGTTCTTGAACAATGCACATGCCACCTACTGTGTGACGTTTATGTTCAAGGCTGTTTTTGGAGACTATTTCGTTTAAAAACTGGCAAATATGGTGCAATGTTTTTTAATAAATTTAACATTACAGAGAAGTCCATTTGATTTTGACATTTTGCCAATACAGCCAAGAAATCAGGAGGCAGGAAACGTGAAATTACTATGAATATCTTGGCCATAACATCCACATTGGACTCAGATGGCTTCTACTAAAATATTGGACACAACAGGATATTGCAAACACATGTAATCTGATATTTTTAAGTCATGAAGTTAATCCACAACTGTGCAACTGACCGAGATATAAACTTGGGTCTGAAATATTGAACAACTTTGTGGTGCGGCTGGTAGAAATTAAACAGTATTTGGTACAAACTGTAAAAAGCTCAGTGGATGAAAGCCGCCACTGAGGGCCTGTGTTATGTTATAATAAAGTGAGATCAAATAAACAGCGGGGGCAGGAGAATTGCACGTGTGTTTGGGTAACGCTAAACAGATGTGGGCCCACTATATGATTACTATAGACTGTGCCCACTTAGACTGGAAAGACAGGCAGACGACAAAATGACAAATTAGTCCCTCCCCTCCTCCCAAAATCACACTTTTAAGTATAAAGTAATGGCATTGACTCTTTAATAGGAGCCATATTTAAACATAGAAGAAAATGGATAGGTGGAAGTTTATTTCTTCTATACCTTGATATTTTTCGACTGCTTGTTTCCTACACACGACAACATTTTATTTATAGAGCACAATTCGTACAAAGCTTCAAAATGCTTTACAACGTTAAAAACACATTAAAAAACACAATACCGTGTAAGTCACAATAAAAAAATTAAAACACATGAACATGGTATTAAAAATATTAAAAACCAGATTAAAGTATTTCAGTCATGGGCGCGGCTAAACAAAACAGTCTTCATCTTAGATTTAAACACAGCCGGGGTGGGGTCTCACAACCTGTCTCACAACCTCGGGAAGGCTATTCCAGACGTTTGCCCCATAGGACTGGAACACAGATTCCCCATGTTTAGTCCTGACTCTGGGCACCAGCAGAAGGCCGGTCCCTGAGATCCTCAGAGTCCGAGATGGCTCGTATGGCACTAACATGTCCGAGATGTATTTTGGCGCTAGGCCATGGAGAGACTTGTATACAAGTAGAGCTGCTTTAAAGTCTATTCTCTGAGCCACAGGGAGCCAGTGCAGAGACCTGAGCACAGGACTAATGTGATCATACTTCCTGGTTCTTGTCAGGACCAGAGCAGCAGCGTTCTGGATGTACTGGAGACAAATGCGTGTGTAAGACTCTCCAAGTCTAGTTTACACACTATATTTTTAATTTTGGCAAGCAGTTGAAATTCAGGTCTGAGTCCATTATTACTCCTAAATTTCTTACTTTGTTTACAGATTTTAGAGAGAGATACAAGAGGTGATTGCTAACACTTTTTCTTTGTTTCTGTGGGCCAAAGACGATGATTTTAGTCTTTTAGAAGAAATAAACGTTTCGAGAGTTAATGAAAATAAAATTTATCTCTTTGGAACACATTTGAAATGGTTATGATGGTGTTTCGTTGTTTATATACCACTTTATATTAACTGCACCTTAATTAGCCTTAATAAAGCATGAATTAGTTTAATTCATAATGAACACATTTATTAAGAATAATTCAAGCTTAGTAGCTACTGAATTAATGGGTTCGGATAGTAATAAAATAGTTACTAAGCCTGAATCTTTCTTATGTTATGAATTAAGTCTTTGTTTATACTTTAGTAAGGCTGATAAGAGTGTAGTTATTAGTTTAGAGACCACCACATATTAATGGCTAACTAATTGCAAAATGCTTAGTGATTAATTATCTTTGTGGTGTTTATAAAGTACAAGTATTCAGATGTACTTTTTTTTCTGTTTCTGTTCACCCATTTAAAAATATAAGAGAGGTTTTTAATTTTCATTATAGGTACACATCAAGCGTGAGCGACCGAATGTTAAAAAGAAAATCCAGGAAATCACATTGTATGATTTTTAAACAATTCATTTTTGAAAACGGGTGGCCAATAAGTTTTGGGCAGCTAGAAAACAAACAACTCTTCTGTCCCTCACAGACCAGTCACTTGCTCTTTAAGAAGTTATTCCGGCCTCCACTCGTTAACAGTATGAATGGCACCTGTTTGAACTGATTCGATGTCATAAGAGACCCCTGCACACACCTTCAAACTGACAGACTCCAGTCTTCACCATGACCAAGACAGAGAGCTTTCCCAAAGACACCAGAGATAAAATTGTACAACTGCACAAAGCTGGCATGAGTCAAACTGCAATTGTAAACAACTTTGGTGAGAAAAGATCAACGGTTGGAAACATTATTAGAAATGGAAGAAGTATGACATCACTGACATCTCCCTCGGAGTGGGGCTCCATGCAAGATCTCACCTCGTGGGGTTCAAATGATCCTGAGAACAGTGAGAATCAGCCCAGAACTACACGGCGGAACTGGTCAATGATTTGAAGACAGCTGGGACCACCCTGGGACCACCGTCACAAAGATGACAATAAGTAACACATTACGTCGTCATGAGGTGAAATCCTGCATTGCCGGAAACGTTCCCTACTACCGTACACAAAAATCGTGTAAAGGCCCGTCTGAAATTTTCTAAAGACCATCTGGACGATCCAGAGGGAAATGTGATGTGGTCAGATGAGACTAAAATGGAACTGTTGGTTTAAACGCCACTCGCTGTGTTTGGAGGAAGAAGAATGCTGCATCCCAAGAACACATACTTACTGTGAAGCATGGGGGTGGAAACATCATGCTTTGGGGATGCTTTTCTGCAAAAGGGACAGGAAGACTGGTCCGTATCAATTGCAAGATGTATGGGCCATGTATTGTGACATTTTGGGTCAGAGAATTGAAGATGAAACGTGGCTGGGTCTTCCAGCATCATTACGATCCAAAGCACACAGCCAGGAAAACCAAGGAGTGGCTTGGTAAAAAGCATATCAAGGTTCTGGCCTAGCCAGTCTCCAGACCTCAACCCAATCGAAAACCTGTGGAGGAAGTTGAAACTCCATGTAGCCAAGCGACAGCCCTCCTACATCACAGCTCTAGAGAAGATCTGTGCAGAAGATGGACCAAAATACCAACTACAGTGTGTGTAGACCTGGTCAAGAACTACAGGAACCGTTTGACCTTGTCATTGCCAACCAAGGCTACATTACAAAGTATTAAAAGTAACTTTTGCTGGCTGCCCAATACTTATTGGCCACCCATTTTCCCAAAAATTTGTTTAAAAATCATGCAATGTAATTTCCTGGATTTTTTTTTTTTTTTTTTTTTCACTTTCTGTCTCGCACGCTTGATGTGTACCTCTGAAAGACAAAACCTCTCTTATCTTTTTTAAATGGGTGAACTTGCACATTTTTTAGGTTGCCCAATACTTATTGGCCCCACTGATAGAGAGATATATTAATATATATATATATATATATATATATATATATATATATATATATATATATATATATATATATATATATATATAAAATGTGTGTGTGTGTGTACAAAATGTACCCACCAATTAACATATCAATTTCTACTTGCTAACAACTAATATGACTTTTCAAATCTAGTGTGAATTTACATAAACATAACATGTTCTTAGCTCTAATAAACGCGTCTTTCTAGTATTCACATACACAAGTATTGCAAGCATGTGCACTGCTTTTTCAGACAGCAAAGCGAAGCAGAGTGGACCACCCTCACACAGCCAACTTATGCCAAAATGTTACTTAAGAGAAGATCAGACATATTTTGCACTCAGAAAAGACATCGCCAACAATGCAAGCACATTCAATCACCGGGCTTTTCTCCTGGGTTTGACATCATGCTGCACAGACACTAGAGCACTTTAAGACTAAAAACTCACTTTTATACTGTGGCGTTTAACACAAACTAAGCAAGCATATTTTCTTTGTAAAGTTCACTGTTTATGTTGATTGATGTTTAATCTTGTCTTGTGTATTGTTATTGAAACCAGTGACTGTCCCTGATCAGAACTTTTGGTCAACTGTGATTGTTCTTAAATAAGCTATAGAAATAAAGTTTGACTTGACTTATATAAATACAATCTTATGCTCCATGGGGAAAATGTCTCTTGTGGGAATCTCAAATAAAGTAGTATTTGGCGCTGACGGTAATGACAGTAAAGCCATGCACATGCAGCTCTGGCCATGTTTGCTGGATGCAGATTGATTATTGACATTAGAAAATGGCATAAAATTATCACCAGTGTTAATTTACCAAGCTTTGAAATTGGGGCACAACTCTCCCAAACTCTATGAACACACGCAAAGAGAGACACACTGTAATGGTCTATCCAATTTCAGCACTGGCAGCTATGTAGCTTAAAGTGACTTGTGTAGCAATGGTGTGGCTCTGACGCTGAACTTTTGGACCTAAAATAATGATGGAGTAGAATTGCAGCGGGATTGCGCGTGTGTTTGTGTAACTCTCAACAGATGTGGGCACACTGTATGATTATGGCCTGTGTACCCACTCAGACAGGAAAGACAGGGCAGCTGGTTGCCATCAACGCAAAGGCGCGGGCAGCCCCCAAACTCTAGACACACGAGGGTCCGCATATGTTCATAAACAGGCTGACAAACCTCTTTCTTTTATCTCTCTAATCTTGTGTTTGAATCTGAGGCCTACTGTCTGCTCATATGTCCACCTACAAACCTACGCCACCTACATTTATCTAAAGATCATACGCAGACGCATTACGACATGTTAAAATATGGAGTGCAATTTATGTAAGTCCACGGGATAAATGATATGTTTACTTCACCCACACAAGTATGAACAACAGACAAACAGGATGTTGGAAAATGGCCAAAAAGTATAGGATAAACGTTTCATTTAATAGTTTTATGCTTTGAAATCGTTTTTGTTTTGTCTCTGGGCAAGACTCTTCCCCAACACTACATGTACTACAGTCACACAGCATATTGAAAATTATGTTTACAAGTAAGTGATGGATAAATATGTTAAATGTACAGTTTTAAGCTAAGAAAAAGTATTGTTATTGTTTATTGCGATGTCCCTGTGCAAGTTACAACTTACCTACTGTTTATGGGTGTGCTCCATTTCGTCTTGACGTAAAACTGCTTTATTTCTGTTCTAGCTTTGTCCTTGACTAGTATGGGTTTAGTCCCAGGTTTAGTCCTAGTTTCGTCCCAATTTTCATGCGTGTGTATGTGAACGCATCCTGCTCATGGGTTTCAGCTTTGAGGACGGTTAACGATTCAAAAGATATATAGTTTTGCTTTTAATTGTTTTGGCAACGGTCCTAACGTTACATCATTCTGAAACCCATGGAAACCCATAGTTTATTTGACAATACACATGATGAAACTTTAAATTTAAAACATTAAGCTTAAACTTAGTTCCATCCAATTACTCAGAACTCAAGTCATTTTGACATCATTTACTTATTTATGTTTACTTTATTTGTCCCAATATAATTTTGGCAACTTGTAAATTGTAGGATGCAAAATGTTTAGTGTCTCTCCCCACCTCCGGAAGTAGCCTATTAGTACGTAGTGGTAGTAGTAGTCAGAGGTGGAAAGTAACTAATTACTGTTGTCACTTGGGTAGATTTTGGGGTAATTGAACTTTTTTGAGTTTTTAAAATCATCTTTACTGAGTACATATTGCAGACTTTTGAGAACAAAAGCACTTAACGGCACCGCATAGCCTGCTCTGATTGGCCAGAGCTCTGAGAATATGCAGACTGCGTTTTCAAAACAGCTTACCGTAATTCAGCTTTAAATGGTTTAGTCAATCAGGTTTTGTACAAAAGACTGATCTAAAAATATACCCAAAAAAAGTGTTACTAACTTCTGCGTTGAGTAGTGCACATTTTACTTTTAATTAGGTAACATTTGTGTCGCAGACATGTCACATTTTTACCACGTAACGGTACTTTTACTTAATTATCAGGTCTCTTTCCACCACTGGTAGTTGCAGTAGTAGTAGCAGTACAAACTCCTGTGAGTGTTTCCCGGCCGCCCTGCCTCTCTCCACTCCTCTCTCTCACTCTCTCACTCTCTCCCTCTCTCCATTCCTCTGGGTGTGGCTTTCAAACTGTGAATGATGTGGGCCTCTCACAGTTGTAGCGCTCAGTCTGGTCCACACCCTAAAACTTCAAGACGGCTGACTTCAGGAGGCGGAGCGTAGCCGCCAGCACAAACATTTCAACTTGGACTAGAGAACTACCACTGCGCCCTCGTGTTTTCAGCGGCCCCAGTTGGCTCTTTGGTTAGGTTTGCAAATGGACTTTTTCCGTGTATGTTTGTAATTCCCTCTACACGAGAAAACTTTCAGAAGGTGAGTAGACTTACAAGTGTGATTCTTATTTTCAATCAACCTTAAAATCAGTGTATTGTGAGTTCTGGGTTGACAACTGTACGGCGCTATTGACGAATTGCCAATTGAAACTTCAAAGCGCATGTGGAAACGTATCGGAAACACTCAAGATCTTGTTTTAAACGTTGCATTTTGTTGTTGTTATGTAAGATATTGAAGAGCACAAGCGTAACAAATCTTACCTATGACATAATGTTTAAAAGTAGCCTAATACTAGTTGACTTTACCCTCAAGTCTCATCTGAAACTGTACAAAGTCCATTACACGAAAACAGACATGTGCTGAATATAAAACAGGCCGCTTTGTCAATCCACATTATGTTTTTAGCCGTTAGTCACAAATTGAAACATATTGTAATAATAACATCAAGAAGTGCCATATGCCCAACAGCAGCTCCCAGCCTTGATCCTTCCTACTTTGGAAATAACAGGAAACACATGTCTCTGTAAAGGATCGACTTCAATTTAGCGTTTGATAAATCACACTTGCTAAGACGTAAATATTTGCACAAGGACAACACTTATCTCCATCAAGATAAATCGACGGAGTTGACTTATGTTAAGTTTGCCTTCCAGCGTGATTTGGAACGCACTAATTGCAAAACGATAACGAGTAGAAAAGGTCCAGCCGCCATTTTGATAGAGCCATTGTGTCATTTCGATGGCGTTTCTTGGTTATGGCGTAAAATGAGCCTCGAAAACCGACTGCGTTTTCTAACGAGCGGATATTTCTGTTCGCTTTGCCTATTAGCAAGCTTCCACTGTTCATTACTGTAATTCATTTAAGCGTTTTTTTCTTAACGTAATTTCACGGTAATATGGCGGACGCTGCATCTCCATGGTATTGTGGTCTGGCAGATGCAGTGTTTACTTAGTGTAAATTGCATTAGCGCTTCTATTGTTGCAAATGTTAAACTTTATGTCAAGCTTATTTTGATCTTTACTAATTGGTTGTCTTTTTCCACACTTGTTTAGGAAATAAATCTTGGTTTTATCTTGTCAAGTGCATTGTGCGCCTGGTACTTCGATCGAGCTCCAACAAATGCTGTAAAGTTTGTGCTTGAATCCATGGCCCTGAACCTGTATATTCACTCTTCACTCACAGTAATAAATCGTTTTGCCGCTAAATTGGGAAATTTTGGTTGCGTTCAAACTTGTTATTATTTGCTCCTAAATTTAGTCAGTTTTAGTTCTTATGTGGACTTGGTTTGGTTCTAGTCTTTATTTAGTTCTGAGCTAGTACAGGTTTAATTTTGAGTAGGGCAGGGCAAAAAGAAAAAAGAAAAATGAAAAAAAAAGAATCACGATTTTTTTCTCCCCTGATACTGATATAAACTCGATTTAAAAAAAATACATAAAATAAAACTGGCTTTACTGTTTTGATTTCATAAAATAAATTTGATAGACTTTCAATCAGTGCAATTAAAGTAATTTAACACAAAGGAACTCTCAAAAGTATTCTTCGAAGTGACATGCCTCTCGACTAAATTATTGAAGATTAGACATGACTGAATCTTAATCTCGAGTCAAAATTGATGAATTGCCCAGCCCTAGATTTGGGTTTAGTCCGGGTTTAGTTCCAACTTTGATGTAGTAAATTTCCAACACCCCACACCCTACATTTAAGAACAAAAATGTCCTTATGTTTACTATTTGTCTAAGAGTCCTTTTGAATTTGAAACGGAAGAATATGTTGCAGTATAGAAAGTAAATGCAGATAAAGGTAAATTCACTTTGACCTACAATGATGCCAACACGCCCAGTCTCGAAACACACCACATCTTATTGTAGTTCTTCTGTACATTTGCTGTTCTTCCACAAAAAAAAAATGAGAAACAAACTATAAAAAATGTGGCAATATATCAAATGAAATGCAGATTACACAGGTAAAAATCAAGCACACAATCCCAACAATGCCGATCTTTTAAAGCCGCTCAAGGCAAAAGTCATAACAAGACTATAATCATAAAGTTCCAGTATTGAAGGAGGTCTATCACGATAACCAATTCTGTTGCTACAGAAAAATGGCATGAAAAATAACAATATTTAAACATATTTAAAAACATGAACGGCAATGCATAAAAAGCAAGCTAAATGAACCTCTTAGGTAGTAATTAGTAACACACTGCAAAAAATATTAACACCTAGCCTTGTTTAAAATGACCTAAATTCAGAATAATAATCTTAATTTGAGTAGTTTTGACCAGATTAGATTTAATTGTTTATGTGACGTAGAATATTTCACTGGTTTCAATAATTTCAAACAGGTTACAGGATCATTTAGCTTTAATTATATTGAAAAAAGTCAGAAACACCTTTTTATTTTAGATTAAGTCATTTTAACGTATGGATTAGAATTTATTTTGCAGCGTAGAAGTTACTTTTTCAACCCTCTAAAGCTCAAACCTTAATCTACAAAAAAAAATTACTAAATAGCCCAACAAATGCAAAGAAAATTAGAAAACGATTGAGTTAAAAAATATTGATATTATTTATGGAAGTGGAAACAGTAATTATCGTGACAGTCTTCTAAAGAAAGTCGAATGCTGATTACGCAGATAAAATCACTCGCGCCAATACATAAATGCGAAATTATAACACTCCTGTCTTAACCGTGTGTCTTGCTTGTTGTAACCGGCCGCCTTTTGTCCTCGCACATTTTTAACTTTGACCCAGACATTCCCCCTTGACTTCACAAAAGGCCACTGACAAGCTGCGCACTGCTCCATTTGCGTTGGCTCGGGCCTGATCCTGTCCAGAGATCGGCTGCTGCTCAGAAACACACGTGGCGCTCCGACGTTGAAAAAACACACCTGCTCTGGGCTGTTGGGCTGAGTAAGAGCAGAGGTCACTTGAACTCGTCAGACGAAGAGCTGCTAACTCAATAACACGTCAGCATGACAAATTAGCTGAAGACAACGAGACGGAGATCACTATTTTTTCATTTTGGGCTTAAAATGAATGGTAAAAGTAAAATCAATGGTGTTGCATTGTAATAACTTAGATGCTGCATACATTTTAAACCTATTGTTTCATCAAAAAGGTTTTGGTTTTTTTATTGGAGAAAATAATCATATTGATTTTTCACCATAGAGCAGAGATAGAATATGAATTAATGTTTAATTGCAACGTAAAAGAAAAGAAAATGTATTGTATATATTTACAAATGAATTCATTTAATAAATGTATTCCTAAAGTATTTATTACTTTACCAGTCAAAGGCATTGAAATATAAACATGTTCAACTATTTAAAATATATTTTTGATTTGCATTAATAAATTGTTAGTTTCGCATTTACTAATACACTATTGATTTGTATTTTGAGTGAGGAGAAATTGCGACAGTTGCCATAGTGATTAACAATTTAACCCAAAACATTATATCTTTTGATTGGGAAAAAGTCCTCAAAATGTTACATAAAACAGGAACATGAATAAGATAGAACTATAAAAGATTACTCTGAATGATAGCTATTCATTTTACACAATCTCGTGTTGTAAAGCTCTTTTTGTGTGTTGTTTTTAAAACGGTCCAGCGCAGGCGTCGTCCATTCACTTTATGTAGCGCTTCTTATGTAGTCGCTCAGTGGAAACCAGGCTTTTAAAAAGTCCAGCGAGGGTCATTCAAATATATATGATACTCAGTGAAACCAGCTAAAAATGGCACTTTATCTTATTGGGCTGTTTACATGCCCGTGGCAAACTGTAGTGACGTACAAATATCTGGTGGGGGACACAAAATGGCGGATTTACGAATTGGACAGAAGTTAAACTGGGAGTTGTCAAACGTATGGAAGATCATTTGTTTCGTCACTATTGATTTGAGTTTGCATAACTTTGAAAAAACATGTTTCAATAATTTTTTATATATCTGATTTCAGTTTAACATTTCCATGTATTTTTCCCAGTAAAAACCTTTAATAAAAAATAATAATGCCTTTTAAATAGTCAATGCTTAGATTTTCAAGCCCTCAAATTCAACAGACTGTGTAAAAGTCACAGTGAAACTTTTCTCTACAAAGGATCGATTGCCAAAGCCTTGCTCGGCTTAATTAATTGTGTAACTTAATTATTTTACACTCTGAATTCAGGCGGTTGAATTAACGGGCTTCGAAATCTAATATTTAAAAGGTAGATTTGTCATTTTGAATTTTAAAACTGAGAAAAACACAAAAGTGAAATTCAGCGACTGAAAAAAAAATAAAAATGGAGCGAGAATTAAACAAATTATCTTCCATACAAACATCAAGATTCTGATTTATATTGTATAGCCACGTAAAATAACTTAGCTTAGACTTTCTGTTGCTTCAAACTTGTACTTGAGCTGATTAAACAGACCTACTCAAAGAAATCAAAACTTTACTCAACCGAAAGTTGATGACCGGTTACCAGTTCTACAGACATTTTCACCAAATTGTAGGAATTGAAAAAGTGAGGCATTTTAAGGACATGCCTAATCAATGGAACACTGGTCTCCAATTGATGACAAAAAGTCAGTTGGACAGAAAGAGCAAACGAGGAGCAGAGCGTCGGAGTGAGAGAGAGCATTTGTTCTGCACAGTCTTGTTTACAGGAAGCTCCTTTAAACTCGCACACATGGCTGCATTCACAGAAAGACTTTTTATTGCATTTTTCCGCGCCGCCGTAAACCCTGTATACCTACATTTATGTGTGGGAAACTTTGATTGCTGCTGCTACTTTTGCTTCACCTCCCCAATCTGCTCTTGTTGTTTCGAGTCTATCGTACGTTTACTACAATTTCGAGACGTATGCGAAGTTTTGAATGATTTTGTTGATTTTTCATGTAAAATTCTATACCGTGAGACTTAAAGTTGAATTCCACCAGGTTTAAGAACGTGTCAAATAGATGTAATTTTATTGTTTAAGTATTAGGACGATCAAACTGAGCACATATTATACCTTAAGTGTTTTTTTATGTTAAGTGTCTGTGCAGGACTTTAGAAACTGTTCTTTTTTCTTTTTAAAGTGCAATATAAATACTGTTGATTGGGAGTCATTTTACATTTTAAGTACAAGTAAAATGAGGAGTAGTAGTAGTAGTAGTAGTAGTCCTGTTAAAAATTTATGTAAGTAGAAAGTAAAGATACTCGCTCTCAAATGTAGTGAAGTCAAAGTAAAAATGTACTAAAGTAAAGTACAGATACCGACAATGTTTTACTTTTGTACTTTCCACACTGAGTAGTAGTAGTAATAGTAGTAGTAGTAGTAGTAGTAGTAGTAGTAGTAGTAGTAGTAGTAGTAGTAGTAGTTGTGATAATGAAAAAAACTAAACAAAAACAGCACATTCAAAGCTTTTATCCACTATTTAGATAACTTATTAAATATCTTATGGCATGGGAACTTCAGCAAACCAGAGAACAGATAAAACAAAGCAGTTACTAAATTGGAGCTACATGTAATATTTCATAACATAGTACTTTTTTTAAACATGGGGAACATTCATCCATTTTTCCAGCCCTGCCCTGTTCCACCACACTCCGGCCAAAGCCTTAAATAGCCCTCTTTGAGTCTCATATTGTGAGGTAAATACGCCTTAGATTCATTGGGTCTGGTACAAATTTAGTTGAAGGCAAAAATAAGCCAAAACCCCAACCGTATTATCCCGCCTGATTTATTTCACAGGAAAATGCAAACCCCTTCAATGACTTGTAATTTGGGGCTTCTTTTTTTTTTTTTAACTCTAAAGCTACACACATGTTGACAATTGTGTATAATTTATATTAGCTATGTTTGACTGTGCATTCAAAACAAGTCTCTGATCCAAATAGTGAACAATAATAATAATAAAAAAGAACATGCTTTGATCAAATTATTTGTATTTTTATTCAAGGAGTAGTAGTTTTTATATTGTTTTAACTTTATCAGCCACATATAGAACCACAAACTAAACAGTGCCAAGTCAGAAAAAAGATTATAGATTTGTAGGATTAAGAAGGGCATTCAGCATAAAGAAATCATAATGTTTGGAGACGAATCATTAACTTCAGCGATACAAACAGTGAAAAGTTGTTTTTGTGACCGTTTTCAGATGTAACAAATGCAATATGTGTCGGGAAGCAGCAGGTGATTGGAAATGGTAAATATCTCCTTATACCTAATATTTTGCTGTCTTTTTTTCTCGGTCTGTGTCGCTCTCGTTGTCGCTCAGCTGTGGCGCAGTGTCCCCGGGGGGCGATTTGAAGTTGAAGTGGCAGTGTCTGTAAAGCTCCTGTGTGTGGAGTCGGCCGCTGCACTGACTGGCGCACGTCATGTCTGGCCCTCTGCGCTGTTTGTCTGCTGCCTATCGCTTCCTCTTCCTGTCTGCCACTGCTAATCCGTTCCTCCTTTGAAAGAAAAAAAAAAGTCCCCACAGAGCAAACTACAAACAAAAAATAGATACAAATTGATTTAAACTTCGACCTGTAGCATTCTGGCTAGTTTTTGTCACTGGAGGCGATTGAAAGTATCTGCAAGCGAGAGAACATTTTTGGCTTGCTCCTCTCTTGTTTTTGTAATTTTCTCATCTGATGTTAATTATATAGTCAATATGTCCAACAGCACTTTTGGTAAAAATATACTGACTCATCAAAGTTGAGTATTATGGTGCTATATTACTACTAAATGGAGCTAAATGTTACTTTTACAATTACATTTAACTTGGAACGTGTGCGCGCAGACAGACACCAGCGTTTCATGTGTGCGTGGACCAAATACTGAACAGATGAAAGAGGAAGTCAAAAGCAGGGGGTCATCATGGGGCTTTTTTCTGTGGTGACTCTAAAAAAATAACAGGATTTGACTCGTGTTTTTGGTTTGCAGGGTGTTTTAAAAACCTTTCATGAGTAAAGTTTGGTAACGCTTACACAAAAGGCTTACAATTCTTAAAGGTGCATTTTGTCACTTTGCTTGTGGAGGGTCTGCCGCCCGCTTGTCTCCATGGAGATGTTATTTCTTCAGTTACAGGTGACTTTATTGCAAAAACAAAATGCTTAAAAACATGCATCCTCAAAGTGAGCGGACTCACCTCTCCAAGATCTGTAACTTGGCCAAGTGGCATAACCTGATTATCACCACGGAGATAAATGTTTGTTAAATACCATACTGTGGTACATTCCAAGCAAAGCATTAACATTTCCATGGGAAACAAGCATGTGGCAAACCATCAAAAAAGTTACATTGCGCTCCTTTAATTCATGAGTTTCAGAAACAACTAAGCAACAAAATATATTTTGAATAGGGGGGAAAAATCCTTAAAAAGTTGCATAAAACAGGAAACTGAAGCCCATGAACAGCAAACCAATGTTTTTACAGGTTTCACCAAAACCTTCTTTACTCTTCTACATTTTAGCTCATGAATAAATAGTGGTGTGTTTAGTAAATACTTTGCAACAGTAGTGTTTCTTGTGTCGAACAAGAGAGATTGATGTGAAAGTGAAAAGTATGTGTATTTTCTTGACGAAACACCAAATGTTGCACGTATTTCTCTTTTAAATGCATCCATAGCTGCAATAAAATGCGGGCAACCACACACCCTATTACTGTTATTCAAAAGGACGTGCCCACACTTGTGAATATAAGGATTCTATCATTATTTGTGCTGAGATGGCCTCACTGAAGAGCGCTGATCCATAGAATACATTTTTGAAAAGAAAGTACAAATTGTATTTTAAATAACATGATACCAAACCTTGCCTCAACTTCTTATGACGTACAAAGATTTCCGATCATAGCTGTGAATGCTGCTTTGGATGTTAGCTATTGTGAAAGTTATGAAACAATATTCCGGCTATGAGTCATCACCGATTGTGTTTCATAAAGATGGGAATCACAAGCCAAGTTTTTAATGTGTAATTTGCCGCTCTCCCCCCTCGCTCTGCGTGTCCTCTCTGTGTGTCCCTCCGTCTAAATCTGCTGCTTGAATTAGTGACTCTAAAATGTCCCAAATTAATGTAAATTGCTGTCTACTTGCGTAAGCGTTTGTGTGAGCTCTGTGCCACGTTGAAGGAACTTTATGTCCCCTTTTTGAATTTTCCAGCCACTATGGACGGGACGAGACACACTTCCTTCGAATTTTGTGTTTCCTTTCACACGTTTGGCCTCAATACTAGTTTAATGTCACCGTAGCACGACTTTGTTGAATGAAGGTTTCTCACAGTGGTGTAACTTACTATTACTGCTTAAACATTTGAGAATTTGCTGTAACGTGACAGACAAGATCACCATGTAACCTAATACGAAGCAGTTCAAATTACAAGCTTACTGTATCCGTGAGTGGATTAAAACAAGTCGTGAGTGAGACTTCAGTTACATCCAAACAAGCCCTAAAATTTGCAGTAAACTGTTAGTGGCCTTGCACAATGCACACCGATCTTCAGTGTGTAAAGTGTGTTTGTTTTTGTGGCTTTAATTGCTCATTTCAGTTCACTATTTATCAAAATGCATGTTAAACCTCATTGATAACCATCCTACAACCAATACAAAAGACAATATAGAGCAACAATCCAGAGTTTGTGAATCATGACAATTGAATAAACTGTTTTTGAATCCGTCTGTTTGGGTTTGACCGTTCACATATTGATTTTGACCAGAGTGTACTTTCTTTCAGTGACAATTATACTCCAGACTGGTAGCAGCCGACACAGCGCGGGCCGCCCTAGTCTGAGTCATGAGCCACTTCCTGCTGTTACCGAATGGAGCGCAGCCAGGACAATTGTGTCTCATTTAGCTGTCAAACCGGAGGCACCCACGGGCAAAGCGCACCCCTCCTCCTGCAGCCAAATGTATGCCTCATTGTAAAGGTGTCACCAGAGTATGTTTTTAAAGACTGGTGATCAAGCGCTTGTGGTTAAAGTCCTAAAATTAGAGGTAGCATGTTGTTTTTTGGATTCAAATGGTTTGGTTTTACTCGGATTGAACTGCGCACTCTGGGCAAATAAATATATGAAATGGCTCCAAGTCAGAATGTTAATCTTTGAGTACATTGTTAAGTACAACAACAATTTGACATGAATTCAGATGTTTAAGTTTATTTATTTTAGTATTGATACTTGTTCAAATGAGAATAGCTTTGATACTAGTTTTGCCATCAATTAGTATCTGATTTGCTATACTTTCAACCATCAAAGACATTAGATGAGAGAATTGCGAACATGCAGACAACTGCTTGTGACTTTCCCAGACAGTAGTTTCTTTGTCATGGTTCCACGTCAGAGCGAGAGAAGGGGATAACAAAGTGGATAACTGAGATATGTTCTTCACTCATTGTTTGAAATCGAGAGCAGATCATACCTCAGTGTTGCCGGATCGATTCCCAGCTCCGACGATTTGCTGAATGTCTCTCTTCGCTCTTTTACCCTCATTCCACACTTGTGTCAAATCAAATAAAGCATGCAGCAAAAACAACTTGGGAAACAGATCAGGTTCAAAGCTATAAACCAAAGTAAATTACGTGCATGTTCAGATTGCTAGCACTGTGACTATGTTGATTTCTCAGAGTTTAAACTGTTGCTGCTGCAGTGGCTATCGCAGTCTATAAATTCCCCTCAGGTTAGCGGATAAAACATAGAGACATGAGCTCAGGCATCAGACGGCACAGGCCTGTTGCATTACACTGATGGATTGCCACAGCGAGGCCTGGGGCTGTTATTATGAACCAGCTGTGGAGTCGCGCTACAGCAAAACTACAGCGACACAGCCTGGGAAAGTTTCAGACGTAGTGAGAAGAAAAGACAATTAATGAATGGCTCCTTCCTAAAGGTTGATTCAATTCTGAGGATTATCTCTGCAAATCGCCTATACTTTTATACTTTTATTAAGATAACAATAACAAATTAGACATGAGAAAATGTTGCTTCTTAATTAAATGTTCGATCCCAGTCTTCACTTATAAAATAGAACTGCTGTGTAGACTTTTTGCTTTTGTAGAACATTGAACCACACACAGCAGCAACATTTAGTTCAAAAAACATGTTCAAAAAGTCTCATTTACAGTTTCAAAAACGTATTTGAGATAAAATTATACACCTTGTGATAATGAGTTTCCATTGATTAGCCACCATCAGGTGTTCTAACTTTAAATGCAATTTTTCTAAAAAGGTCGTTGGGAAACATGAATTGGACAATTATTTTTGGGAATCTCATTGTGGACGTCACTGTTGAGCTTCTTAGACTTACTTCTCTCTTTTACTTAGGCCTTAAATGACATTAAAATTACTTACTTTACTTAATAAACTGATAGTGCGTCAACAAGAACATGGGATGATTTGTCAAATATGACTTTATTGCCAAAAGCATTTGATAAACACGAGCTCATCTTATAGTAAATAATAATACAATATTAATATTCAAAGTTACAACTTACATTATTTCTACGACCCAAAATCAGACAGCTATATTACCATAACAAAAGTTGTAAAAAATTCCTGGACTGGAGTCTTTTTTTTTTACCATAACATTATGTTCATGGCTTCCTTATTTCTCCAGTATTATTCTCTGATTTAGTAGTAAATTTCCTTTTCTAATTCCGCAGTTGAATGAGCTTCAGCGATGGTACATCTGCAGCGGCATGAATAAGAGAAAGGACTTCCATTACTCGGCTTGGCACTCGAATTATGAACCTTTCGTGAATGCCAAGTGAATCCAGGGCCTGATGATCCTTTTACAAGAATCAAACACACATCAAAACACATTTCTTGAAATCAATTTCAGTTCACAGTTCACAATACAAGAGTTGAAAGCATTTTAAAGGAGACATATTGTGTTTTTTCAGGTTCTTGGATCATGATTGAACATTTTGTTCATAGTAAACCGCAATATTGATCTAAAATGGTGCAATAATAGAAACAGGTTCATTGACTTCCTGTTCAAAACTGTAGAACTGACAAGCCCCGCCTCTTCATAGTGACATTTCACCATAACAAATTTCATTTATGTGTTATTATTTTTTTTAAAGTGGCTACGTGACATTTTTTTAAAAACTCAGCGTCTTAATTTTCCCATGAATCGCAACTAATCACAAGGATGCGGGCGGGGATAGGGGTAGGTGAAAACAGGAATTTCCACAGTTGCAGGACAATACAGGAATACTCAAACAAGCAGGAATCAAAACGCAACTTGGAGTGGACTTATGATGAGCAAACGCAGTTGTAGCAAAGTTAAAAGCTCTGAAAAGTTGATTTGGCGTAACAAGTCCCCTTTAAAACATGTTTGTGGAGGTCTGAGCTATAGGACGCGCACCTTTTATGCAACACTATGGAACCAAGACATTGAAATGACTTCGCCATTTTCTTCTTTCTTTCGTTTGCGATGAATCTTGTTTATTGCAGAAATAAGAGGTTGTCAGCTTTACGCTAACCTCTGCCGCCTGCTGTGAGATTTTCTTTGATGAAGTCTGAGCGCGCATGTGCCTGGCATCGGCAAATATTTATTTCAAGGCCGTTTATTGATAGAGGAGGAAACGTGAATCAGTAATCCCTGTGAACCTGCATCTTCCTGTAACTGATGTTTGGACTAAATGTTATTCTGCGTCTGTCGACCTGGATCCTCTGGAAATGAACATGTCACGACTGATAAATAAGTGGGAGTTCCTACATTTCCTGTGATGCAAATTATGATATTTTGTTTATTTTATTCTTCTGTCATCAGTCATTTTGGTGAGAAATCAGACTTATACACGTTTAATGATTGGTTTTCGGTCATTTCTGTAGTAGTTGACGCTGCATACTTACCAATATTTATACTAGCTGCATATTTACTTGAATTTTTAATAAGCTAAATATTTTTTTAAGCAATGTGGAACAAATGAGTCCTTTTAGGTGTGAACATTGACTCCTTAGTAGTGATTCGACGTAGTTGGAAAAAAAATAGTAGTAAATGAAGTACTTGTAATATTGGTTACTGCCGTTGGTTGTCATTACTATTTAAAGTAAGCTGTAAAAAACTTGCTTGACGACGGTATAAATTGTAGTTGTATTTATTAACAATGCACGCCATCTGCCCGTTTCTAATTAAGCTTCTGAAAATTTCCCTCAGGATCAAGTATGAATCTAATCTACATTTTTGGCATGATCGGAATGAATTACTTTGCTCTGGAATTGTAACCAAAACAACTCGCAGATTGAAAAACGTTGGGGCAAATAAAGCATTTAGATGTATGAATACACCACAAATATGAGGGCGCGTGAATGCGGTGTGGTTATATTTATCCATAGTTCGCCCAAAGATAACAAATACATAAATGAAACTTGTTAAATCACCACCAATCCTGAATCTAGATTTGACAATAATATCTGTTATTTTGACAAATGGCATGTGTGATTGGTTTGAGGCGTAAACAATAACTAACTCATTATTTTGGCAATGTTTTCTTCATTTTGCCAGTGCTCTTTGAGAATTTAAATTTTGTTATCGCAAAAGAGAGAAATCTCATTTGAAATCGAGTTTTTGACTCTTCATTCTAATTAGAGAAGCTTGACACTGAGCTTATTATGCTTTGAATTACTTTTGCCAAAGAACAAAATTTGCATTTGAATCTAGTTTAGTTTCACAAAACTCTGATATTTTCATATTGTCAAGTGCAATAGCTCTAAATTACACTTGATCATCTGTCACTGTGTGTTATAACTACCCACAAAACCCCCGATGAAACTTAAAACAGCACGAGATCTTTTACATGTTACAAATCACCATCATTTGAATAGTCCCTGGTTTAAATGATTCCTTTTGCATGAGTGATTTCTGCACACACAATGCCTGTCTACTGCGCACACATTAACTTGATTGATCACAAGCTATTGAGCTTTACAACTCGGCCTCAAACTCAATCCGTAAAAACTTGCAGTGTTTACCCAGGTGTGCAGGTGACAAACCAGAGCCATTACCTGCACTGGAGAGCATTTACCCCCCGATTAAATGGTGCTAAAGGAGGGATTGCCCCATAAACTGTTTGGGAGTGGGCACCAGTGTGACCCGTGTTGTCATTATAGGAACACATCTTTGGACACTTCCTGAATCGGACTTGACACGTCGGCCCCTCCCAGTCCGTCATGGAAACTGGATAACTTTTCCACAATGTTAATACAATTTGCAATGGTAATGTGTTCAAATTATTGTGATTTGCATATTGTTGATAGAGGTCTGTGATTCTTGAATGATTTCTTGTAACATGTCATTTTAAATGTTTTGGGCCAAGTCAATTAAACTATCTTTTAGTTTGCCTGAAGTGCCTGAAGACGGCTTTTTGAAACTTTGGAAAATTAGAAAACCTAGAAGTATTGTGGAACTAGAAGTAATTGTACAGATATAAATAGTAGCAAAATATCAGATTTTCCTGCTGGCGTGTTGTTAACTTAGTTTTAGCTTGAGAAATGGCAGCAGCAGCAGCATGAACTTTCAATCTGCCAATTTGAAACTAAGCTGTGTTTTCAAATGTTATTACTTTCCAATAGGATGGGGGACAAATTAGTGATACTGTATGCGTTTTAAAACAGTTTTTCACTACTTTTGCGTGTCTACACAGTGTGGTACTTCACTGTTGTGTTGCAGGGCTGGTGCTTCTGCCTTCAGGGAGGTGCTGTGGCTGGAAGGATTCCTGGCAGAGTGATTTGGTTTATGATGTAATAGAAATCACATTGCCAGGGATTTCCAACAAGCCACAGCTGAAATCTGCCTGACATCTGCCAAACAGCGAGCCGCCTGAAGGATTTACAGTCAAAAAGTCATTCTGCACCCAAAATTACGACTCACTGTGTCTCACTCGATCTGTGTCCCGAAGTCATAAAGCTGCAGAAAGTTCACATGGTTGAGATTTATGTCAAACTTACATCAACCTTTTACTAGCATTGATGCAAATGTTGAGTTTTAACTGGATTCAAACATGTAGAAAATGCAGTGCTTTGTAAGAATGATCTACCACTAGCCACAAGCTGCTTACTTTTTCTAGGAAATTAAACCTCTTTGTCTTCTGTGCAGTCATGCAAACAAAGGGGATGCATGGTATTCCAAAAGAGTAATAAAGCCTTATTATTTGTGTTACACAAGTAATCATAGTTATAAAAGACCCACATCAATGTTGCAAAATAGAGAATAAATAAATAGACAATCATGTAGGGCAGTAGTCTTTTTTTTCTTTCTTCTTTTTTTTAAAAAATTATTTTCAAGGACGCTTTTTTGAGCTTTTAACCATATTAAACTTTGTTTGTTGTTTTATGAATCCTGTTGCGAAAGTCCTCTCCCCCTCCTGACCGTCAAAAAACACTCCATTCTGAATTTTCCAGTTTTGTTGCGTCACAAGGCGAGCTCTGAGATCTTCCGTGCTCTTTTTAAGTCCATAAGTGATCGCCAGATTCACTCTGAGCAGTTCTGCCATCAAATCACAAGTATTCCAACTGTGTGGCTGCATTAGTATGTTGGAATGTACGAAAGCTAACATTTGTTTATCTCAGCTATGTAATTCCCTCTGTTACCAGTAGATGGAGCCCAAAGCAAATTCCTGGCTTGGGAAATGTATGGATTTTTTTGTAAGCCTAATGTTTTTGTTTTTTTTTCTGAAACATGAGATGCCAAAGTAAATATACGCAAGAACATGTTAAATACAAATAATGCATACAATTTTCAAATGTGAGCAGAGAATCGACAGTAATAGTTCTCAATACTATGTCCAGATGCCATGATACATATGTGTGAATGAGAATAATAATAAGTCTAATAACTTCATTCTTAAAATGCGACCTATGTTTGTGTGAGGAGCAGGACTTAGCTTGCTTTGTGAACAGTGCAGTCTTAAGTGTTCACAGTGGCTAAGTTCCGCTTCTTACAAACAACTACAGCAAATGTCAATACAACATCTACTGTAACTGCACGGTACATTTTTAATATAACACTAGACGCCAAACACAATGGACTCCTGGGGACTCAATATGACAAAAGAAAAGTCTTCACAGTGGTGGAAAATACACTGTTGTAATTGTGACAAAGCAGTGCCAATCAAACAAAAACAATCTCTACAAAAACATCAACATGTCGAGAATAGGGATGGGTGACAAAAATGAATATCTGTTTTTTGTTTTTTGAAGTAAACCGAAAAAAGTTGGACTTCATTTTGTAAACACCAGACAAATGTAAAATAATTTGGAGAATAATTATATATATTTATTTGAAAAGTATGACATAACTATTTTCATTTTTATTTTTAATCAGCTCTATTTGTAGTATTCTTCACTGTCTGTAAATGATATATACGCAATTTTTGCATATCTTCAAAACAGCTATCAGAGATGTTACCAACATTTTTATATATTACCCATTTGTAGTCAAGGAAAGAAACAATAAACTTTAAAACAAGTTTAAAACAGACGCATTGCAAATAAAAACACTACAAAACCAAAATCCACAGTTTTTTTCATGGTGAAAAAATGTGAAAATGTTTGATAAAACACAGTTTGGTGAGGTACATTATATTTCCCCCATTGAATCAATTATTGTGTCATTTTCTTGAGGTAGAAAGTTATCAGCATGACTCCAGGAAAGTTAAAACCATACTTCGGAACATTCTTCATAAAGATAGACATGTTTTATGCCACGTATTATTGCTAAGGGAACAACATGTCCATGGAAACAAGTGAGATTCAAGGTCGCTCACAGGTTTTTATTCAGTTTTGGTGCTTTAAAACCCCGAAAATAAAACACATGCTTTTATTATTTGGCTAAAAACGTCACACGCAGGGGCGTTAATTCTAAAAAATATATGTATATTTCCAAACAGTTTTAACTTTAAGTAGGCTAAATGTTGCATTTCTAATTTCTTGCTTTTGTTTTGGCAGGATGACGTGGTGGAGGAAGCTGCCAAAGACGCTCGGTTGATCCAAACAGCATCATGAGTGAAGGGGAGGATGAGGAGCGCATGGGGGGGGGTGCAGGTTACTCATACAGGAAGGAAGTACAGGAAATGTCCCATCGGGAAAACAAGTAGCAGCAGTGTGATTGTGAATCGTGGGCTCATTTCTTCTGTCTGGGTGGTCCTCGGAGACAACAGAGTAAACATGCAGTTAGCCTGACTTCTGCTGCAGGGGATGAATCATCTGTAAACCACTGGGATCAAAGGGAGTTGTGACTTCAGTAAGTGTAGCGAAGAAGGTTATGTAATGTTCTATTGTTAAACTGTTCCTTAACGGTGCATATTACTGTCCAACGCCCTGTGAAACTTAATTTTAACAGACTCATGAGACTTGCGGAATTCTATATTAAGTTATTCAAGTTCTTCCGCTAATAATGGAGCAAGTAATTTTAGCTACACTTAAAAGTTTCCAGATTCATGTAAACTATACAACTATACGGAGTGAAGGGCTGTGGTAGACAAAAAAAGAAATTCCGAGACCAAAAAGTACGCGTGGCAAAAGCTCTCAAAACGATTTAGCTTTATCCCTGCTGACCGTCTGCGCTGAAAGGACAACAAAACAATTGATGCAGAAAAGTGCTCAGAAACAGCATGTAAAAAGACAGACTTACCGATTACTCAAGATTCACTCCCAAAACATCAGATAGCTCACTACTTATAATCAAAATCAAATAATTAGTTGACCAACATACATTTTTGTCAACTGATTAATCGACTAAAGGCTTACAACGCTAATGGTGGCGTCCTTGCCCTAACTACTTGATCCAACTGCACGAAAGCGTAAACACGATTTTATATTCACTCTTTTGTGTCAGTCAAGGCTAAATAACATTTTGATTCTGACTTCAGTGTAAAGTCTTATTTTTTGTAACCGCAGATGCTAGATATAATGTCATAATAAATAGTCTTAGTAATGCGACTTGAACGTGCTCTTTCCAAACAACATTGCCATTGTTTTTATTCATTTATATAATTTTTGGTTAACACTGTATATGTCAATGTAAAATTAGATGAATAGTTGTCTTCTTATCTGCTTATTTGTAAATGACTGATTTATTAAGGCTTAGACTTGTGATTGTTACCATCCCATGCATTGACTACACCATTTCTGGCACCACTACATCTTCATTAGCCTTAGCAAATCATGAAAACAGATTTCATTCATAATTAACAAAGTGTGATTCAAGCACTAAACTACTTAAAATGTAGTCAAGCGTTCTCAACATTCTTATTATGAATTAAATATTTGTTAATTCTTTAATAAGGCTATTTAAGGTGTTTTCTTCCTGTTTTTCTTTCACTGTAAAGTACATTATGTTTTTAAGTTGTTATGTGCTGCCCCTACTGGTTCTTTGTGTCAGTGCACAACTAACTAAAGCTGTATGACATTACAGTAGATAAGCTCATGTTTCCATTGTTTATTTCCTCAACTGTAACCAAAATGGCTGACTTCAGCTATTGTTTGCAGCCCCTCCAGTTGGGTCTGTTGTACTGCACGTGGCTGGGCTCACCCTCCTGTGCCTACTGAGCTGATAACAGTTGGACTTTTAACAGGCACTGGCTCAGTTCAGCAGGAACCGGAGTTGGGCCTTCTAGAAACAAAAGCAAAAGTTCAACTCTGAGCAGCGTCTGAATCGTATCCGTCCAAAGCTTCAAAGGAAAGCCGCGCTGTAAAATAAATGGCTTAATTAGACCGAGTTTCTTGTTCCTGGAGTCTTTTAAATGGAGGAAATCTGCCTCTGTTGGTTTGGTGTTGATAAAAGATCACAGGGGCAGAGTTTTTCCAGTTCAACTCTTCAAAATGACTCAAGTTTTAAAGAGGACATCAGCTGAAAGTAAATATGAATAAAAACACATTTTATACTGTACAATTTGTGTTCTTATGATTGATATTTTATTTCGAGTATATGAGCAAAATATAAACCTGTATCTCGCATCAAGAGAGGATACGTATTTATTTTTTCAATACAAAACACAATAACAAATGTCTACATAATTCTTGTTTGGTTCTAGCACTTTAAAACTTAGTAAATGATGTAATGTTGTTCTACGTGTGATTTATTTTAATGTGTACCTTGAATGGCATTTAAGTATCGGTATCTATCCATTTACTGTATTTTGAGCATGATTTTTGATGTACAAATTGTCACACAAAGAAATTACAATGCTCGCTCAAAAGCCTTGCTGCCTTTGTTGTGCAGTGTCAACTAAAAGCAGTACAACTAAAAGCATAGCATACCATATTATGGATACAAGGCAGTCTGGAAATACAATGCACATTAAGAAGCACATACCGAACACAACATAAGGTTATCTGACATTGTGTGAGTTGTGGTATGATGCACATGTCGTCTTGTATCATTCGCTGTGAGTATGAAGCCTGTTGGAGAATGAGCTTTTCTGCCTCTATTGTCCAGAGTGGAAGCAGTTTGTACAGTGTCCTCTTGCCCCGCCCACTTTTGTCTCTTTTTGCCAAGAATAGGCATTTCCATTTTAATGGCACTTCCAGTCGAGCGGGAACTCTGTTCAGTGTGAGAACGAGGGAAAAGTCTTGCCGCTAAAATATGCTATAAAGCAGGATGTAGAAAAAGATTCAGTTGTAGTCATCTGGACTGTTTTAGAAAAAACTATACATTTCGACTCTCATCCAAGAGTCATTCTCAATCAGTGAAACAAGTCTGAGAACTCCTGTTTATAACCTACTCTGTGAAAGCCCTGCCCACAGGGCGGGACCTCCTGCTAATGGCCCATTTGAAACTTAACTGGATGGGCCTAATTTTTCTTATTGTTTCCTGCCTTTGGCTGCCTCACCTTGAGTGCCTGTTTAGCATCCGAATGCCCGGGCGTCTCCAGTTTCAGCAGACCAACATAAACAACTGGAAGTTGAATCTTAAACCTCCATTACGATTTAATGAAGGATTCTCTTTTTAACAAAGAGTCCCTCCTTAACTCCTCTTTCAAACCATCTTTTCTCCTGCTCAAGAATCTCCACCTCACATGTCTGTTCAAAGATGGTTGTGGCTTTGAGATGAAGATGTACAGCGCTTGAGGTCCTGAACTCGCATGTCTCTGTGTTGATAAAGCCTCTTGTGAAGTGGCGGTTTAGTCTCCCTATGTACGCTCTTTACAACTTTCTTCACTGCATTGGATAGAATACACTACATTGCTCTGCAGGTTGATTTGTGTAAAATGTGTGTAAAACAATGCACCGATTCCATTTGCGACCTGTAGACAACTGCGCAAAACATATTTATTCTCTGGAGGTCGGCACCCTATGTTAACTAATACAACCGCCAGATGAGTTTCTGGTATTAGGTGAAGACCCTATCCAAGATTTTTTAATTGATCCATAAACTGACCTGAATGGTGCTCATGTAAATGTTTTTTTCATTTCCTGGAAAGTATCATTTTGCATTTATTCAAGTGTTTTTGTTGCTCAAAATACCTTAAAGACAAAATTCTTACCATTAATCAGTGTTGGAAGAATACCCATTTAAGAATAAAGCGGCGTTAATTTGTATCAACAACAAGTAATCTAACTCTCTATTGCAGTTCAGCAATTTTACTTTATAATCACACACAACACACACACCACACATATATATATATATATAAATATATAATTATATATATATATATATATATATATATATAAATATATATATATATATATATATAATTATAATATATATTATATAGAATAAAATGTGTAATGTACTATTTCAATCTTCGCTGGTCAAATATATTTCTTCTTTTTTTGTTTCATAACGTAATAGCTTCTTGTAACATTCTTTGACCTTCAATTAATATTAAAATGCATGGTCTATAAAACTGATTTTACAGCTTGATACACAACCACTGGTCTAACAGCAAATATCAAGAAATGAGGGAATTCTCTTATCTGTGTTGTGCAGCAAGTACAATATTTGGTTTATGCGACTGGATCACAACGAGAAGATTAACAATGAATTATGCAATTAAAATGTGAAAATGTGTTAGCGATGATTTTTGGCAACAGCGAAGGGAGACACCTACATTTGACCTATTTTGCAGACAATTAAAATGGAAAATGGCAAAACAGACTGTGGAACAAAAAGGTGGTTTTAACATAATACATTGAGTTACTGATGAGATCTTAGAATGACTTTTTGCTACTTGAGGTGAAGCATTGAACCCTCAGTTTTCACGTTGCTGGAGCGGCACAAGCACCAGGCACTGTCCATGTATACGCCACATAAAAGAGGAATGAATGAGCAATAAAACGTCAGTGACAATAAGAAGAGTTCAATCATTTACAGTATCTACAATACACACAATATGCAGGGATCTCATGCATGGATCCCATTCACTTTGAGCTGCTGCACTAAAATGTCTTGAGTTGTAAATGCAGATTGCGTGACACCAGATTATCCACAGAGCAGCTGCGAGTCCGTAGTCAATCCAAAATAACCCATGTAAAAAGCATTTCAACGCTCAGTCTTTTCTTTGAGTTGAGAAAATCACTACATTCAAATGCAGTTTTACGATCTTTTCATGCACTTTATTTTTTGCCAATTAACGAACAGATAAAATGTGAGAGTTTAGATTACATGCAATATTTTTGACCATCAATACTATCTTTATGCTTATCTTCTATAGTGTTGTCGGTGTTAAACAAGATTAAAATAATATTAGTTTGTTTGTCTTGGTCTAGTAGTGTCAATAGAGGTGATGTATAAAAAAATGCACAAAATTACTATTATTGTTTTGGAGATATGCAAAATTACAATATCAAAACCAGCTATAAAAAGCTTGAAACTTGAAATGCATTCCTTCACGCTTGCACATTAAGATGATATTTCTGCACTTTTGTTGTTTTTTTGCAATACCTGAACCTCAACCAAAATACTTACAGCACAATGTTCATGAACTGACATAATATTGTCTGAAGATCAGCATTAGGGATAGCTGAATAAACATCTAGTTATTATTTGTTGTCAATATTACCCGTGCCACATATTTCTGACTTTACCTTATAAAGAGGGACAAGCTCCACTGTTCTACAAAACGTCTTAGGAGCATTACGTTTGAGCGTAATGGAAGCTAACTAGGCTTTGGGGGTATATTGTTTTTAATCTATTTTTTACCCATTTGGTTAGGTTTTCCGTTGAAATAAACAAGACACAGTTGGTGCAAATGTTACGCTAATTGGTTCCAGTGTGCTGCTGGTTTTTGGGGTGATTGCGGCGCTCCATGGCCTGAGTGGGATCTGACGTGGCTCTCGTCTTTGCACTTTGCACAGAAGGACTTAGCAGTTTTTCAATCGGGTTTCTGACATTGGTTGTTCTGTTCCTGTCTCAAGTGCTTGTATTTGGCCTTGTGTTAAGGTCTGAAGAGGAGAATATATTATTGGAGAATTAAAGTGTGAATAAGCAGTCAAGCGCAGGTCAGACAAGCTTGTCGTGGAAAAGCAACGGAAAGAGGTGTGAACGAGGCAAGAAGGAGAAGTTATTGAACAACTAAAGGACATCTTACAGTAAAGGAATAAATAACACTTTATTTCTATTTTAATAGTAATTTCACCCCTATTTTTCTAATTTCTATACATTGAAGCTTGACGTGTTTTGCATTGAAGACGGTGATGTTGGAAGGCTGGTTCAACACTTTACTATCGGCCTACGTGGGAGAAAAAGTAGTTCCAGCTCCTCTAGATCAATTATCAAGTTGTCCATAAAAATGGGAACATGTTTGTACTCATTGTCATTGTCATCCAGTACATCTAGTCCATGCAAATACAGGGACAGCGAGTAATTCAAGTTCAGAGTAGTAAGAACATAATTGAGAAAAACTGTTGCCTCAAAGAAAGTAATTATTATCTTCTAAATCCCAAGAGTTTCCTTCTGTGATTTTGGAATGTGCAGTACAATGGAAACCTTTAGACACTACTAATTATTGCGTGTACAGTGAACTTCAACCCATGAATTATTAAAATCCTCTTCTGAGAATGTTAACTTGCACACGTCTTAGCTCCTGTTAAAATGTTAAAAGTCATATTTCATTTCATCAAAACTTTTTCTTGTACATGTCAAAGTGGCCTTGGTACTTTTCAGAGCAGGATGACAGAGCCATTAACAGAGAGAGAGAGAGAGAGGGTCGGTCCACTTTTCTGAAAATCACTGGAAGATAATCAACACCTGGAAAAACACATCGGGCATATCATAAGAACAGAAGCGACGAGCGATATTTGATTAGTCAAAGGTTATGAAGGCACAAGAATAAGAACAAAACAACAAGGTTATTACATCAGGAGATCATGAAGATAAACAGTCTTCTGGATGAATAAACTAAACAGATTTCTTATTTTAGACTGTTTTTCATCTACAGATTAGATAAGGCATTTAATTGGAAAGTCTGAAGTATTCCAATTATTTTGAATCGTTGTCAAAACTGAATTTCTGTCATGTCAAATTCTCCTTCAATTTTCTTTTCTAATTGGAAAAGCAAATGAGCATTTTACAAGAGTGTGTGCAAAGATCATTTACTGCATATAAGAGAGTTTGGAGTCAGTCAAACTATTATGATGACTTTATAGAGCTCGTACGGAGTCTGCTGATGTCAAACTTCTTCAATGTGAGCTCAAATCAAAAGAAAGCTGAAACTAACCTGTCTGTGGCCATTACATTTTAGTGTTTGCGATTTACAAACCATATCATTCTGTATCTTTTTCAGTTTTACATTTGTATTTTTAAAATAAAAAGGCTTCTGTCCAATCTTTTTTTCCCCAAGGCCTGTGACATAATCAACACTTGACGTTATATTGATAATGTAAACAAATGTAAACTCCAAAGGAAGCCAAAATAATCGGCATAAAACGCATTTTAAGGTCATTTTTAGCTTTAGTATGGTACCGACTGCCCCAATATCAGCACTAGCTCCCTACTGGCAAAAACAATAACCTCCAAGTAACCAAAACTGCTCTCTTACAAGTACTCAAAATATAGCGAGTGTTACAAAAATTAAGATAGTTACTTTTCTTCTCTGTTTCCAAATCTGTCCCATTTACTGTTGTTTTCAATTATATTTCTGCACATATAACAACCCTATTTTGTTCCTAAGGTCTTACAGAGATTTGTGAGCAACAGGTTTCAAAAGTAGAAGTCCATGTCACTTCTTTTCCTTCCAAATCTAAACACCACTTGCCTTTAGATATCTAAAGTCAAGAACTAGTGAGGCACAGAGTAAGATGGCGTCTACTTTTTCTTCCAAGAGATACAGATAAGGCAGCAAATTAGAGAGCACAAAAAGCAATAATGTCTTCTTGGATGTGCTGTTTTTATATATGAAATAACCCTATTAGCCAGGCTTTGATATTATAACTCCTCTCTGAGAAGTTAATGGCAACTCTTATGTCTTTAAGTAGCCTGAGTAAAGTCATTTGTTTTAACCTCATCTGCATTTATATAACGAGAGAGGGGGAGATGGGAGATATTATATGGACTTGTCTGCCTTTGCGGATGTTGAGGTGAGTCATTTGTCTTTCTGGCTCCGGCCAAGTGGAACGAACACATCAGCGGGACACGGATTTTCAAAGCCCATCCCATCTCTTAGCCTTATACTTACACTCATATGACTGGAGAGAGAGGAGCGATTCTGAATACTAATGCAGTTTAAAGCAGCAGATTCATCATTTATTGTCATATCAATCCAGTAGTGTGCAGCGACTGCTACGGTTGGGCAAGCAGACTTGGGGTGTTCAATATTTAGTGGATACAAAAAAAAAAAAGTGAAAAATGCAAGGGGAGACTTTGAACCATGTGAAGGGCAAACACCTTTTCTAATGAGCTAAACTCCTATACCTCTTATATACCTCTTATACCTGCTCGGAGTGCTGAATGGATTCACTCACTTCACTAACAAATTCATTGCACAAATTTGTACTCTAATGTTGCTAAATGACTGCCTGTATTTCTAACTAATATTTTCTAACTAACTCTAATCATACAAACAAAGATGTGTCTCTAAAAGATAGTTTATAAGTCTGTTTGTTGAAATTTGGCGCTGCTGCTGCTTCGCTTCTCCTCTGCACATGCTCAGTTAGGGCAAAACCAGCCAACATCTAACATTCTCACACAGGTTTATTCAGCGTGGTTTGAGCATAGATGTGTTGTCTTCAGAGCGCAAGCGCAGACCTCTAAAAGAAGCTGTTCATGTAAGAGAGTGGAGCATAAACGGGCGGAGCGTGTATCGCGCTTCCCACGCAGTAATGCCCGGCAGCCTGTAGAGGCCACTAAAAGACACTGTGACTCCAACCAAGCTTCAGCAGCAGAAGTGAGGCCACTGTGTGGGGTCATTTTGCCAAAAAGACTGGTAAGCTAAACGGACATCTCTAGACTCCTATTTCTGGCAGTTTTTTCTTATAACGATCCTGATCAGATATCGGTATTGAATTAGAATATTCATAAACTTCTCCGTCCATGGCTGCTGTGTCGCCAGTATCAATAACCCTAACCTTATTCATTTGATCAATTTTTTTCACCTATCTATCTGTTTTCAACCAAAAGTGGGCGTGGCCGTAGCATTAGCCCAAAAGTACCCGTATGACCAGAGACCTCTATGGTAGAACCATAGACTGTAACTGCCTAGTAGAACCACTAGACTGTATGCCTATGGTAGAACCATAGACTACTGCCTAGTAATAGAGCTTGCTACCATAGGCAGTGAGTCTATGGTTCTACAATAGTGAGTCTATGGTTCTACCATAGGCAGTGAGTTCATGGTATGATGACACCATAGACTGTACTGCTAAATGGTAGAACCATAGACTGTACTGTCTATGGTAGAACCATAGACTGTACTGTCTATGGGTAGAAACATGGGATATATTAAATGACTTCCATGGACAGGGAACCAACACTAGACTCATTATGGCCACTCACAATGTGACAGACAGTTTAACATCAGATTCAGTTGACGTCTTTCCACAGTGAACCATACTCGTGTACTTTGGCATAGATTTAATTTAGAATGCCCTGCCACAAACACAACCATTTTAAATCCATGCAGCTGCACAGTTTCAGGGCAGTGGCTGTTTTGATCAGTTTTGGGAAACACAACCCACTTTTGTATTTTAATGTTTTTTTAATTTAATTTGACGTTCCTGCATAAACACATTTACCGTAATAAGGTTTAGTTGGTGCTTCGAAAAATGGCATGTTACTTCAAAGAAAAACAACCTTTTGAAGTTGTTTTTGTACCTGAAATTATAGTCTTTAATGCCACAATTAAGACTGAATGCAGTTACCAAAACTTCCCCATTCATCCTTAAGGGAGAGTTTAAATGATAATGGCAATATCAAAGAGCAAACTATCAGCACTAGACTGGTGATTTAAAATTGTTTTTGCCTTGAGGAGCAAATACGAATTGGTTTAATGATTACGACAATTAAAGCGCGCCCTCAAGTGGTTAGTATCTGAAGTGTAAAGTATCGCCAGTGGTCTCAGAGCAGAGCCGCAGTTGTCGGACTCCCAAGTCTATTATCTACTGCACAATGTCAGTAAGTGTGCAGAGGGCTCATTACACAGACCAACGTAACTATCTTGATGAGGATAAAGTGTAAGCAAGTTTATTGGTAAAAATGTTTAAGCGAAATTGCTGGTGTCGTTAGGTCTGGATGTTCAAATCAATCAAATTCCGTGCTTACTTGAGATGTTGTTTTTCTTCTTCACTGGTGAGTCAGAGGAGCCTGAGTTAGTCATCCAAGTGGTGGGCTACAGGCAATTGGTGATAAAAATAATTGGCGGAAAATTTCTTCAGCAGTGAAGTCTGTCTGATCTGAGTAAAACGCGTTAAAAGTGATTCTCTGTGGCCTTTCTTTGTTCATAAAACGAAAGGGTTTCACAGCAATATTTGATTATTGATTTAAAAAACAAATATATTAAACGTATAACAGTTATATAATACTGGTAAAGATTGAATTATCCACCATGGTTTGTCACAGGCACTAACTAACATGTTGTTCAGTCTCTAACTCAACATATTGTCACTTTGTCAACTAATGTCCCCCAAATTGTCTGTCACACATATTTACTAAAACACGTATGGCTTTGTCCTACCAAAAAAAAAAGTATTTTATTCCCCCATGTTCTTATGATGGTCTTTACTGAGCAGGGCAGTTTGGGCAAGTTGCGTGAGCGCCCCCTAGCCGTCAAGATAGGACGAGTTTAAACTTTGATAGAATGTAATTAAACTACCAAATTAGTGGGCTGTGTATGTGAATTATGGTTGTGTTTGATTGTATTTGTTTTCTTTACAACGCCATTTTTAACTTTTCCTTCTTTTTTTTTTTACCATTCCTTTTGATGTATTACGTTGAAAACCACAAACCGGAAACTCCTTTTTACTTTCGTTTTTGCTTCAACAGCGGTGACATCCAGCTGTTCTCGTAAAACTGCTCACGATGGCGCAGGCGGTGCAAAAACTGGTCAGCAAAGTTCCCGGACTGGTCAGTGGTAAGATGCCAATCATTTTAAATATCAAGGTATTCAAAAACATATTTAAGCAGGCACTTACAGTCAATGGCACCTTTGACCTCTGCTCTGGTGCAACAGGTCGATTCTCCCGTCCATTGATTAAGTTAAATAAAGAATTAATATTTGGCATAGATAATGAAGTCTGAATAGTTGCAAATACGGCATAACACTTTCTCTCTCACTCTCTCATTTATCCAAGAGATGGGGTTGTTTGGAGTCTAAACCAGTATTTGTTGACATTTATTAGTGAGGAAGGCTAAATTTTGTTCAAAGGTTACATTCATAATTTTAATGGAAATTGAATGTACTTTTGCAACTGTGTAACATAAGTATATGTAAAATCTTAGGTGCTTAGGTAGCCAGTCCAAATATAATATATATTTTTTAATAATATTATCTTCACCAGGTTTGGTCAAATAAAACCTAGGATGTAGAATTAAATAAAGGCAGGTATGAATTTGTTTTGGATGGATGGTGTTTGATCTGTTTTACATTGCATATATCACTTAACCCTAACACTTCATAATCCCGTCTTTCTTACATTCCTGTCATATTTGGACATGGACTTCCTGTATCTCCTGGTTGTTGGGTCTCATTAAGTTTGTACCTTGCACAGGTGCAGTGACATACGCTAAACCTCGGCTGGTGACTTTCTGGCATTATGCCCGAGTGGAGCTGGTGCCTCCGTCTCCTGCTGAAGTCCCCAAAGCTATCGAGGCAGTGAAAGGCCTCGTCAAGAGTTACAAGACGGGACGCATGGGGCAAACTACAGTCAGAGTGAGTCTAATCATTAGCTTTAGATTGTGGAAATGAGAAGGGAAGAATAATGCCTCTCCTGTATCCATGTGAAAGGCATTTGTGTGTTTCATTGAACTTGTGCCACCTCAAAAAAACAAATAAATCTGAATTAAACCAGGTCTGAACAAGACTAAAACTTGGCCTAAAATGAGATTAAATAGCAATGAGAGGTAAAAATCAGCAGGCAGATGGTGAGCCTCCAACACAAACATTACAAAGTGCACATTTGAAATAACTACTAAAAGAAATAGCAATTACATACATTCTGTGGCATTCGTTGTCCTTTAACCATTATCGGAAGGTTTTGCATACATTTTTTTCTCCATAGTGTTAACTTTTGAATGTGTTTTCTAGGATGCTTTGAGGAATGGACTTGTCACGACTGAAGTGCTGATGTGGTTCTATGTTGGCGAGTGCATTGGCAAAGGAGGGCTGGTCGGATATGACGTCTGAATCAAAAGAATGTAATACATTTCATGGAAATGTTTATTATACATTGAGAGCATTTTTTAATATCAAAATAAAATGTTTACTTGAAAACACTTGAAAACATGACTATTAATGGTTAGTTACAGATTGCAGATATTAGCCCTTGCTTCACATAATAATTGACATCTCTTCCCGCTCTCGACTCTCTGACATAGCTTTCGCAACATTCCCAATATATCTGACAAAGGCTTTTCTTACATCTTCTGGCTCTTCCTCCAAATTGGACTGTATCTGTGGAAGTCTGTTCAAAGGCGAGGCTGCATTAGAGAGAGATTGGGGGTCAGTAGAGACATCTTTCATCCAAAGACTCAAAATAGCCTATGATGTCACCTAAGGAAATGTGTCCCTCCTTCGCCGCACTGCCTGGTTTGTTGTGAGCGATGAGCAGGCACTGGTTTTCCTGTAAATTCTGGGTGGAGATGAACATTGAATGCCATGTTTCGATTTCCTTGAGGTGGCTTGGGACGTCAGGGTTGAACACAATCACCACACCGTTGCAATCTTTCATGAGTGTGGGCCAGCACGACTCAAATCTATGGAATAATAAGAAATAATTGCACATCTGGGAGGAAAAGACCAGACATGTAAATGGGAGCTGTGCAAATATATCACAAACAAATCTAAATAGCAATTTCAGTTTCTGCAAGACTTCAGTTATTATCAGAATGTCAAAAGTACAAAATATCCTGTGTTTTTTTTTTAATAGAAAAATATCATTGTACCTGTATACTCTATACAGGTACACTTTTGCATTTGCAGCCAGTCAGTTCATATTTCAGTCTTCTCTCAAATGTTAAAGCTCCTGGAGTTGTTTACAATGTGCAATCTGATCAGAATCTTACTTTAAAACTTAACTCGCTTATCGAATTGCAATCACAACAGGAAAATTGCAACAGATATTTTCCTCAATTTGCGCAGCCCTAATGCTTTGGAATAGTGATGAACACATCTGTCCGAAATGTAAGTGGCTGTTGTAATAGTAATAATGTTATTCGCAGTAATAACAGTGTAACAGTAGTATTAGTGAGAATTGCCAGTGGTAACAAGAAAAGCAGTGGTAGTAGCCACTAGTGTTAAAGGAATATGAAGACCGTGGTTGCCGTTCTTTCTACTTAACTTAATTGAGTGCATTACACTGTCACTATTTGTTCCTATGTTTCTTTATTGTTATAGAAACACATTATTCGGATCGTTTCACAGGCGCATTTCAAGTCCGATTTTTGTCATTCAAGGTTTCTTTGTAGATATTTTTTGTGCAATTCTTGCTGTTGCTTTTGGTATTCCTTTGTCTTGTAGATAGTCCTATCTTTTAGAGTGGCGGAATTTCAGTTACACTTCCAGAGGTTGCGCTTTGTAGTTCTACTTTGTAGTTCTAGTACTTGTAGTAGTACTTGTAGATCATGGCAACTGTACAGGATATGACCATGCATTACGCAGTCACTTGCAATGCTTCTTGCCATTGCACAGCTTTCAGTTGTATTTTTGATTATAATTAGTCGCTACAACCTACTTGAAATTTCCAGAACAATCCCAGAGCTCAACCTTGCAGCTTCTGTTTTCAACCCCTGCTTCTAAGTGAGACTCAAACTCCAGGATCCTGAGGGGAAAGGCATACAGTATAATGAACGTAATCCTAGTAACTAGTAAAACTGTATGTATATGCTGATTTACCTTACTCCTATTGTAGGTTTGTATTCGCCTCCCACATTTTCTGATATGTCTGAAAGGAAGTTAGCAAGAACTGTTTTGCCACTCTGAAAAACAGAATATACACATCACTGGGATGGTACAGAAAAGAAGTGCGTACGGCATCGATGGCTATGTTCACATGCACACCAAAAATTAGATTATTGAAGGAATCTGATGTGTTTTTGATTGTTCGCAACCCTGCAGGTTTTGACAAGGAATATTGATTAGGAATGTTATTATTGCACAAACAAATGACAAACGAATGTGTTAAAGACAAACATGAAAGAGAAAATGTGAGTCAATGTTTAAAATAATTGTCCCATTTCTTAATACAACGGTTACTCTCAGAATGCATTGATTAAACGACTCATGTCACCGTCTGTTTTTGACCATATTCGGTTCTCAACTGATTATTCTAGTCATCCGAATTTACTCGCCACGTTAAGTTAACAAAATGTACAATGTGAAGGTCAGACTGTACAAACCGAAGAATAAACAAAACTGGCATACTTATAAAATAACGAACAATTGCTTTGATAAATAATACGCAAATGCACACAATAGAAAATTGAGACACTTAGTAGATCGGTCATTTACCTCGGTCGGGCCAATGAAGAGTATTTTGACTTGCATTTCTTGCCAGGGACCGTAAATTCCTAGTAGCAAATCGGCTAAACCACCTTTAACGCGATAAAATAAATAATAACTTCTTTTTTTATTATGTAATCACGAGTAAAGTGATATTATACCATAACTGCACTTGTTGAATAGACGTGAAAAGGGTTAGATTATGTGAAGTGAGGAAAAGAGTTGAGAAAAGAGCAGTTTCCGTTTGAGCCTAGCGTAGCATCGCAGTAAACTTCCTGGTCGTTTCCATGGTTTCAGTCTGGGGATTTTCAAACGCGCTTTCTCATTGGCGAGCGTAAACAACAATCAAGTTATCCCCGCCTTTTTGACAACCTGGAGCCAATCAGCTACCAGTAAATATTCACACGCTTACGGTCCCAGCCAATCGGATTCATCCATTTAAAAAACGAACGCTACCAATCCAAGTGCTCTTGAGTTTTGTGTCTACAACAATCGACCCAGACGGAGGTGTAAACGTAAGTAATGCAGTTTTAATGGTATTGTCCAATGAATGAAATCAACCGTTCAAAGATACTAGCTTTATTACACTTTGCTTGCTATTGTGGACGGATTTGCTTTGCGTTTAGCATGACAAAAGCGACAATGTCTCCTACTTTATTCTGTTGCCAAGGCTTGCCCACGCGTACTTGATCCTAGACTTGTGATACTCGTGTACTACAATGTCAAATTTAGTTGGATTATAGTCTGACCATTCCCCGTGCTACTGCATTTCATATTTGTGTTTGTTTGTAGTTACCACCGCAGTTATGTCCCCGGAGGATCGCCTCAGTCCCTCCGTTGGTTTCGGTAACACTCTTGGGGAAGACGCCCCCCTAAACTGCAGAGATCTAACCACGTCCCCCGGAGAAAGGACCAACGCACACTCCAGCCTCCACTCCACGGTCCCAGAGATGGACGCAGCCTGGTAAGATTGGTTAAAGTTGAAACGGCACAACACTTGAAAAGTCAAGGGTAACACTTTATACAAACTACACTTTTAATAGCCTTAATAAAGCATGAACAAAGATTTAATTATTTAAGAACAAATTGGTTATTAAGAATGATTCAGGCCTAGTAACTACTTAATTAATAACATAATCCCTTAATTACTATATTTTAAGTCTAAATCAGTCATAATAAACTATTTGTTCATTGTGAATTAGGTCTTTGTTTATGCTTCATTAAGGCTATTAAGGTGTAGTTATTGCAAAGTGGTACCGAGTCCAGAAAATGTATGGAAAGGGGTAAGCCTAACCCTTTTATTCTGATAAAAAGGTAAAACATAACACTAGTTTAGGACAATATTTTAATCACTAATAAATGTTTATTGATTTGCTTAGTGGCTTTCAGCTGTTTGTGTTCATAAAACTCTTACAAATGCTTGTGTATAAAAGTGCTTATTACTATAATAATGCTTATGAAAATGATCTAAGAGGATGCATTGAAAGAAAATTGTTAATGGTTGAATACTAGTAAAACTTGGCCATAAACAAAAAATAAATATACAAATCTTTACAAATACAAATAATTATGTAATCAAGCACTTTTTATGCATTTTTCTACTAGTTAACCACTCAAAATGTTGTCAGCAAAACAAAACAATAATGTGATCCGCAAAACAAACAATATTAGATTAATTTCTACCTGAGTAGACATTCTATTCTTTTTTATAGGGATGTGATTATTTTGAAGATATACACATTTATCAGTTTCCATTGGTTTAATTCTAATGAGCCATGGAAGAAAGTACGTCGGAATTATGCAAAAACTGTAAATCAAAGAAAAATATGAAAATGATACATTATGTTATATAAATGTATCTTTTCTAATTTAGTCATGGAGAGAGCAATTTTCTCCAAATGCTGATGGATGCTGAATCAGCTGCCAACGCTGCTGCTGCTCAACTCGTCTCTTTCAAAGATGCTCTTGACCATGAACCCTCCGTAAGCTACAGACGCTTAATTTAGCCGCTTAGTTAAAAGGTAGCGGTATTTATAATGTGTTTCTTTCAGACTTCCAGACAAGCGTCACATAAGAGCAGAATCATCAGACAGAGAAGGCTTCTATTGGATAAATTGGAGGACTTCAGACGGATCAATCAATCTGTTCGTCAGACACTGAAACAACTGAAAAAAGTAGAGGTTTGTAATATAATACAAGTAATACAAAATGAATGCAAATGTTCTGGAAAGTGATTGTATTTTAATAGTTCCAACAGTTTCTAATGCATATGAAATAAAATATGCATTATATTACATTATAAGTACGAACTAATTGTATTGCACACATTTTTTATTTTTTTTTAGGCTGAGCAAGTGCATTCAGACAAACAAGTTCATCTACTGTCAAGGATTTTAATGGCTGAAAATGAAAATGAGGTACACTTTCGAGATTGATGTTTTTTGTAGATTTACTTTAGCAACAAACAAACCATGTGGAACTATTGTTGTATTTCCGTCTTGGAGGCTTTAAAAAAGGACTTGCGTGAAATGGGGAAAAGAGTTGAAGAACTGAAGGATCAGAGAAAAGAGGAGCAGGTAGATCTTTTACAACGTTCAGTCACGTCTTTGAATCTGTCACTGCTTTGTGGAAAATTTGACTTTTATTCCGTTCAGGATTTCACCAAAAGTGCGGTTCATTTGACCAAATCTGTTGAGACGACGCGCGCTCACCTCCAGAGTCAGCTGCGGAGTAAAGAGGCAGAAAACAACCGCCTGACTGTGCAACTGCGGGTACAAAACAACACACTGCAACAAGGGATATCAAGATTGGTTAAAATTGATTGTTCACTTATTACATAATATACGTAATTACATATTTGTCAATCGTGGGATAGGGCCGGGCAATATAATGATACAAATTTAAATGTGATCAGATCTAGGCTGTGCTGATATGCTATTTAGGTGACATTGACAAATCATGCTGCTCTATGCTCATAATCCTCCTGTGAGTGAGTGGCAGGCGAATGTAACCAATCACAGTGAGGCAGTTGGCTTTGGTTACCTCGTAAAAAGATAATATAAATATACTTGAATGTTGAGTGCGCTTTCTTATTTGTTCCAGTCAGAAATGTCACGAAACAAGTTCATTATTATATTGCATATGAGCAATTAAAAACCTACTTAAAACTCAGATTGAAATCCAGCTATATTTTGCTGAGGTCTAGATATTCTATTTTTTTTTTCCTTTTTTTAAAGACCTCTCCTATTGTGGTCTGATTATAGACTTTAGAGCGGACTATGACTCAGCAGAGGTTGGAGATGGAAGATTTAAAAGCGTCGTTCCCTGCATTCAGAGAAAAAGCAGCACAAGATAAAGAAGCGCTGAAGAAGGCCACCCGGGCACAGAAACACAGGGCTGAGCGCTTTGAGGCGGCGATGGAAAAGTGTTATGCACAGTTGAAAGAAAAGGTAATGTACCACTGGGGCTCGTTTAAAGTGCAGCTCATATATATGTCTTGAATACAAAGTGGATAACAGAATGTAATAAATTAACAAAAGTGCAGTTCATTGGCATTCTGTAGAGGTTTAATCATTTCAGTTGATCAGTTCTAAAAGTGGGTCTATCATTTTAATTCAACCCCAATGGGTTTCAGTCGCATAACCTTATGTTGTAAGGGGCGCCATTTCAAAGCCTTTAACCATTTAAAAGACACAATATTTTGATTAAAATGGCAATGGTTAAAACTCTTTTTAAGTTGAGGAACGTCCGGGAAGCACTAGTTAAACGTCGGGAGCATAGTTCTTGTCTGTTCAGTAGCTGATGAGGTTAGAGAAGAGCTTCAGCTGCTTTCATGTCACTGAAATAAACAAGGGGCGAACTAGTGGAGCAACAATAGGACAAATCCCAAAATATGAATCGAGACGGGTGGAGTTAGAGGAGTTAGATGGGCTCACTACCACTAATAGCAGCATCACAGCTGCACTCCGCAAAGGTGGCACAGGCAGTCCAAGCCCTTCTGAAAATGAAGAAAATGGTATGACTCCAACGTCCTGATCCAATCGAACACCTCTGGGACATTTTGTTTTAGCCCAGGAGCTCAGTGACACTCCGGTCCAGAGCAGTGAGGAGATATAATCCACTGAACACCATTTTGAGCTGTGAAAAAGTTTGATCAGGATGGACCACCCTGCCACACTGGGATGGTTTGGGTCTCTTTTTGTGACCCTTCTTTTCATCAAATAATGTGGCATATTTTTATTCCTTAAACAATAGCCTTTCCATATCAGTATTGAGTGTTTTCAAGTTACTTATGAAGAGAATATTACAGACAATATCCACATTTTATGAGATTGTCAAGTTTTGGTGATTAATAACGCTAATTCATCCATCAAAATGTAATAATCATACAGTAGATATTTTAATACTGTACTGTATTCATACGTGTTTTATATATTTGTGCATATGCTGTTGGTTGATTCATTTGCTTTTGTTGTAGGATGCAGAGCTGGCCAATGCCCGTCTACAAAGAGACTCAAAGAAACACCAAAAAGAACTAATGACGGACGAGAAAGACAAACTTATTTCACAGATAACCTTTTTAAAGAGGTGGGTTGGAAAACACCTTGAATTAACCGGCCTATTGCTCAAATCATTTCTTTACTTGTTTCCATGTTTTTAATGCAAGCGTTACTTTTTTGTCTGCACTAACAGCCAAATCATAGAGCTAAATGCCAGACTGCTGAAGGAAAGAGATGACCTAACTACTGCCAACGAAAGTATGATGCAACAAGTCCAAAAACTCACTGCTGAAAACGGAGACATCAGCTTTAATAATGCAGCGCTCAAGGTACGACTTCATGTCCGACAGCCGCCTGAAAGAGAGCCACTGTAACGTATGCTCATTTAAAATTAACAGCTTTAATTTTCATTTACTATGTGACCAGTGCTTTTCAAAATGTGGTACAGCAAACGTTTGTGCAGCTCTAGTCCATGCAGTCCTCTTTCACAAAGCAGATTGACAGTATGAGGGACAGGTTTAGCACAGAACGGCTACAGAACCGCAATGCAAGCGTTTTAGAAATGGTTTAAGAGCAGAAGGGGGTAGAGTTGCCAAAAATTGAACTCAAATAAAAGAAATGACTCACATAAATGTAAAAATGTATTTGGAAAGTAAGAGTAACTGCCTGGACGGAGCATCTGATTTATAATTTGTTGATTCAATTGAAAGGACCCAACCTTAAATAATGAATTTTTAACATTTTTAAAGGATAGACAACAACAAATTAAGATAGACTAAATCATATCTGAAGGAGCAGTGCAAGAAAAACAAATGTCTCAGTCAATATTGTCAACGTAAAGCTTTTGTCACTTGTAGATTTACTCATAATGGCAAGAGAAACCAAAACTTTTACTCAAGTACTGTTCAAAGTAAATAATACGTTATTAGGAGTAAAAGTAGTCAGGCCAAAAACTATTCACTACCTTTTTGTAAAAGAATGTTTGTAAATAAAAGTGGTATGAATGGGTTTGGGTTTCTTTTAGCCTCTGCTTTCTCTTCTGTGTTTTTTTTTTTTTTCTAGTTAGTTTTAAAATGCGTTTGTTTACAACATAAATTAATCTGTTTCTTCGTAATTCTCAGACATCTGTTGCTCAGTTGGAGGCGTTGCTGGCAGATTGCGAGGCAGCTCTGGTGGAAGAGAAAATGATGTCTCAGGAGAAAAAACACGAAGCCAAGCAATTACAACAACAGGTAGTTAGCACTGCCACCTGACTGAAGATGTCACAACAGAATGTACGAGGGGCTAACTAACAAGGCAATAAACACTTATTTTAGTGAGACGGAAGACATTTTGTCATGTGTGGTTGAACATGATGTTAGAAAAATAACTTCTGCTTTGCTTGAAAGTGTAAAACATTGCACTACGGCTTAAGGAGTAGGTTGTGCCGAACAGTGTTGTGTCACATTGTTTCCTGGCTCCAATAATGTACCCTCTTTTCACACAGTTCAATGCCCTGTCCTAATGAAAAACAATAACATTTACACACGGTTAAATCGCTAAGTGACCATCTGTTGTATATCCGTTTGTCTTCATTTTGGTTGTGCCAGAATAATCCCCTTCTAATTTGTGGTCCACAGGTGGAGGATCTTAAAGCAGAAATGGCTAAAACAAGACTGCAGCATGCTGACGTTTTGAAGCACATCGAAAACATTCAAGATGGGAGAGACACACAAGTTGAAAAGGTATTATTTTGTTAAAACATCTTTATATCAAATTGTACGTTTATGACCCAAATTTCTGGGGTCTGTTAAAACCATAACATTTACTGTATATTAGCATCAACTGTCATGGTTACAAATTATTTATTTTTGTAATGATTTATTATATATATATATATATATTTTTTTAAATTTATATTTATTATAAGTGAAATAATGGTATATGATGATATTTCTGCACTTTTGTGTTTCATTTTACAGACATTTGTAAAATGTCTGTAAAATGAAACACAGACAATTTAATTTAATTCAATTAAACCGGAACTAATACGTTTAAAGACTTTATTAGCACATTTCTGTTGGATTGGCATAATATCATTTGAATATCGTTATCGGGATACTTCAACGCCATGTAACTCACTAAATGAGTATCAGAGTAAAGAAATTCCCCGTCCACTGTCATGTTCTGGTGGTTCTAAAGTCTAGTCTCTAAAGAATGGTGGTAATGTAACACTATGGATACCAACTGCCATAAAACACAATCAAGAAGATGATTTTGCTGAAAGACAAAAGTTATCAAATGTTGTAGTCTTTATTAGTATTAGTATACACATAAGTCTACATTCAAACCCAATGTCTATTATAACTCTTGTCCACTCCCCCACACATGCGTCTCTCTGGTGCCTTGCTCGTGGGCACAGCGGAGGCGGGAGCTGCAGGTTCGTATCGACAGTCTGAAGTCGTACCCAGAGTCTCTGAGTTCAGCCGAGCGCAGTCTCCGTCAGTGTCAGGAGAGGCTGCGGCGTTGCCAAATTAAATGTGCGGAAAAATCGGAATCCATTGAACAACTTCAGGCCAAGGTTAAAAAATGGGCGCAATCCATCTGACCACTAGACTGCAGTGACCTCCCCCGTGTGCGTTTAGCTGTGAGCGATTGCTGTGGTTTGGATTGCCGTGGAAACATTATCATTATTTACGATGTGTGCTTCAGTGCTCCTTCATATTTCACAAGTAAACTACCTGAGAATGTCTTCTTTTTGATTCCCACAGTCTGAATTAAAGGGGCATGATGCAACATTTTCTGCTGAGGTGTTCGCTACCTGTTTTGTCTCCATGGAGATTTATTGCTTTACCTGAAATGTTCCAATGTATGACATTAATCTGATCGATTTAGACATTTAGTCAATTCCTCTCCAAAAGCTTGAGCAGGCTCGTGTCTCCACAGATCTGACCTGTAACTTTGCCTGGTGGCGCCACCTGCTTGTCTCCATGGAGATGGATAATACTGTAGAACATTCAAAGCAAAGACATCTCCATAGAGACAAGCAGGAGGCTGATCCGCTACCAGAGAATTTACGTAGTGCGCCTTATTTCCTCAACTCAAGTCTCTTTCCTTTATTTAATTTAAATCTGCTCTTTTAAATATTCTTTTTTATTACAGACGAAATATTAAAGATTCCCATTTTATGTATGTCCAAAAAAATATATGTATTATCAAGTTTTCAAAGAAAAGAAAAAAGCAACAATGCCATCAGGGAAACTAGTATTACAAAGAACAAACTGAAATATCCCAAATCTTTTCTTAAAAAATGTCATTTTTAAATAAGATAAGATCACCTTTATTTCTTAAATAAAGGTTGATAAATAAATGAAATCAAACATGTATGAGAGGGGGTGTGTGCGTGCGTGTTGTCTATGAGTGTAGTTGAACAGTATGAACATCACACACTTATGGGGACCAAAATCAGGTCATGTGGTAGATCAAAAACACGATTTAAAGTTCATCTATAGGTTAAAATATGTGACGGTTTGGGTTAAGGTTGGTGAGTAGTGACGATGGTTATGGTTAGGATCAGTCTCCAGTAGGGATGTCACGATTATTATGTTAATCGATGATCGGGATTATTCAGGTCACAATATAATCGTAAGAGTTCAGTCTATAATCCAAAACATTAAGTCACTTTTTGTATCTGCTGTTTTTGTCAAATGTCACTTTATTTTGTCTTTCTAGAATGTTTAATTCCGTAAAGCTGGTCACAAACATGAGGAGTGTGTGAGTGTGTGTCAGCTCTTCTCATGTGGTACAAAATAGTATTATATTTGTCAGAGCTTTGAAACCCTGGAGATACTGTCTGTTGAACTAGTATTTCATGTGATTTGTACAGCTTTCATCAGCCCGTTCAGATCTCCTGTATTCAGAGAAAATACTACAATGTCTTCTGGTTTCTGCCGTGAACATAGTAGAGAATGATTTTCCCTCATGGCCTGTATTCTTATTTGAAATATTATCTGAAGTGGTTCTACCTTCCCTTGTGGGCATGCGTTTGAAACTGAAGCTTTCGTGAGAGTTTGCAGTGATGCGCTGACAGGTTTAGAGAGCTGAAGGAAATCTTGAATTCTTTTTTTTAACATTTCTCATAGACTTTCTTCAAGGAATAAATACACTTTTTCTCCATTGTGTGCTGAGTTTTTATCTGCTACTATTTTGATAAGAGTTAAATTGGATAATGCAGATAAATACTCACGTCTGTTTGTCGTGCTAACGTTGTTTAAAATGCTTATGGTTGCCCAAAAAGTAGAGAAACATTAAACAGTCCGTCACGAAATTGGGAAAATTGTGGGAAAAAGAAAGAATGCTAATTTGGTGTCAGGAGTTTGGATGTAATTATTGCATTTTGAGAATTTATTTTTAATTAATTAAAGTGTGTGTCTGAAACTAAACTCTCGGTACTCTTAATGGGCAACAGTAAGTCGTAGCATTGCAGTTATCTTTGTGTTTCAAAAGGCATTTTAAGAAGTACAATACAACCCACCATGAACCTGAAACTCCACAGAAGCTGTCATTTCTCCTCAAACTATTATCTTGCGTGCCATTTGAAATGACCCTCACTACTTTCCTCCTTTTAAACTTGTGTTTTATACAAAATTGAAATTCTTAACTCCACTTTTTGCACAGATCGAGAGTCAGAGAAAGCAGCTGAGTTCATCCACTGAGATGAAAGAGTCCATCCATGAAGCCAATTCAAAGCTGCAGGAAAAAGTTCACTCACTGCAAATGTAAGACCGTCTTTTATCCTTTCCTGGACGTCAAACTGAGCTGTACATAAATCTCACTGTCTTCAGCTAGAGCCTTTGTACTTGATTTACCTTGATTTTCAACCAGCGCGTCGGCAAACTAGTGCGCCTCGAGGTTGTGCCAGGGGGGCATAACAAATTCACACATGGATTTAATAGATTAAGTTACCATTTTTGAGCAAACTTCTGTGCCAAAAAAAGTAGCCAAACAATCACCATTACCAAATTTAAAGAACCAGACAGTGACATGGACATTGTTTGCCACATTTGGTTAGCACTTTTTGTGATGCTGTGATTTGGTAATGTTTCAGTTGAAATCATTTCAAACAGAAACAAGCGCGCTGCAAATCAAAGGTTATTTATCAGTACACGTCTTTTCAGAATTTGTCTGAGATTTCAGTCCAAATATAGACTGAAATAACTGCAATTACGTAATTACAGGTGTTTTTATGGTACTGAAAAAACCTGAAAAACATACTCTCTTGCCTTCAAGGGCCTTGTTTCTCCACAAACTTAACTTCTAACTTTTCCGGTGGAGGATCTGCCACCTGCTTGTCTCCGGAGATGTCCTGACGTTGCCTCTAACGTTCCAAAGAATCGCACAAAACTCCATGGAGAATGTTCTAAACTTTGTTTTTTCTCTTTGCATCTCCATGGAGTATTGCAGGTTGCAAGCTGCTACCTGGAATCGTATGTGGTTCTGCTTTAATGTCAGGAAATATCATGTTGAACCTTATCAATCATATTACAACCAAAATCAGCATTTTTACCCAGCAATAGCCTTGTTTTGAAATTTACACCATTGTGCTTCTGTATCAGTTCAATTTGCAGATTTTTGCATGAAGATTCACCCAATATTATCATTTTACTTTCAAAATAACAATTGTGATATTATCTTGTAGACAATAATTTACAGCACCCCTTCCCCAGTAAAACCATGTCTCTCACAAAAAGCTTAATTGCGCAGTCTGGAAGGATCCGTTTCCTCGCTGTTTCCTCGCCTGACTCTAGTCAAATCTCTGTAGAGCGATGGACAGTCTGCAGCAGGAGAACGCAGAGCTGGTCCGGAGACTCGGGCGTCAGGAGGAGGCCGTGGGCTTCAGTAACAGACAACTGGATCAGCGCTCGTCCGAGTGCCACGCCCTCAGCCGCCAGCTCGACTCCGCCCTGTCTGATGTCAAACAGCAGGTAGCAGCAACAATGACGCATATTAGCACTTTTATTATTCAATAGGAAAGATGAGCCACCACCAGACAGACGGCAGTTTTATGGATTTTTTAGTAATTTCTATTCATTTGTTTGGTATTTTTCAGGTCAACAAAGTTAAAAACCAAGCTACTTCTCAGGAACAGGCTCTTCAGACCAAAATTTTGGAGCTTGAGGCACAAATATGTAGGAGAGACAAAGAGCTCAGTCTATTGCGACAGAGCAAGAAAACAGTAAGTAAAGCCACATTAAAATGATTGCCTTCATTTCATTGGTTTATAAAGTCATTGCGCTATATCTTTATCTACAGGCAGAGAAGCAGTTTGAACTTCGTCTCAAGGATCTCCAGTTGAGTTTGGACCAGTCTGAGAGCAACAAACAGAGCATTCAAAACTATGTGGACTTCCTGAAAAACTCTTACACAACGATGTTTGATGAAGGACTGCAAGCATCATGTTTTACTTCATCTTATTTTCTAAAATGACATACCTCAATTTGTCAGTAAAATGTACAATATTATTTATTATTACTTGATCAGATGTGAAGAAGTGTAAGGGAAACTTAATGTTTTTTAGACTTGTGCTCACTGTGAGTCAACTTTGGTGCTACAGATTTGTATATATAAAATAATTGCATCATTTTGGTTAGCCTTTCATGCCTTTATGGCTATGAATTATTGCGTTAGGGGTCGTGGGTGACTGGAGCCTATGCCTTAAGCGGGATACACCCAGGGCAGGGGCCAGCTCGTCACTGGGTTATCACAGAGACATAGACACACAAACATTCACTCTGACATTCATTCACTAGGGACAATTTAGAGTTGTCAATAGATTTAACACTTCTTTGGACGGTGGGAGGAAGCCGAAGAACACAGAGAGAACCCACGATAACACGGAAAGGACATGCAGACTCCACCAGAGAGATCATGTGATGTTGGGAGGCGAGCGCTCTAACTGCTCTGCCACCGTCCACCCCGGGGCTTTAACCTTTAAAACTCTAATTCTTCCAAACCTTTAAGCAGCAGAACTACTCCCCAATGAAAGAACTTGATCTTTTCTGGTTGTCTCACAGGTTTATCCTTGAATGCTCCTGTGTTTGTTTTTCTCTGTTTACAAACATCTTCAATCTAAATTTAATTAAACTGCAGAGTTGTTGTTGTTGTTGCTGTTGTTGTTTTTCTGGCCCAAAGGCTTACATTTGATAGGAAAACTGAAGCTGTATTAAAATGGGGAGAGGTTAAAGACATTCAGCAAACGGTCACAACCACTACATCTCCGACGAGCAGATATATATGTACTATTACTTAACAATACTTAATGGCAAGTAAAGATGCTCCTGCAAATTAGAACTACCATCAGACTTGAAAATAATGATGGTGTTATGTTTGACCTTGTGTATCAAATGTCTTTATTACAGTTACATACCCTACTCTTTATAATCTAAAACAAATTATATACTTATTCAACATCACTTAATTACTCTTTTGTGCCAATAGAAAACAAATAAATCTCATTTGGGTCAAATGTTTAATACACATTCATTCTGTTATTTAACCATGGTTATGTTACAAAAAATAAACTATAGTAATAGTCTATATGTACTATGTAAACAAAAGCAACAGCCCACTACAGCCCTAGTCATGAGATCTGTCTTGTCAAGAAACCTTAAATACTACAAAATATTTGACAAATAGTATTAAATAAGTAGGATGCAATTACAGAAATAGCTTTTATGAGAAGCAAAATGTAAAGCTCCATTGTCTTGAAGCATAAATTATAGCCAGTTCACTCTCTTCTCTAATGTCTGAGTTTGTGAACGTCATTGAAGACATGATACAGCGACGGTGTTTTGTGATTGTCCGAGCAGTAAAAGTCACACGTGCAGGACTGGATCTTCATCACCAGCCGACTCACAGTTTGTCCGTCTTTACACGTGAACAGCACAGGTTCAGTCTGAGTCCGCTGGGGTCTGCAGCAGCGCCCGTCCACACAGCTCCCGCAGAATCGAACCGGCAACCTTCTCACACTACGGCAGCCTTCAAGGGACATTCTCACTGATCTGGAGGGAGTCTGCATCTGCTGGCATTTCTGTCTACTCTGATTGGGACACAAAGAAAAACAAACTGCTTAAACTGTAGATATTCCACACCTATGTCTATCATATTGTACTACATGGATGAAAGTGTATTTCTTTTTGCAATTTTAATGGCTAGTTGAATCTATTTGTGGTTATCTTGGTCTCCTACGTATGTTTAATGGTGGATGTTGGATGTGAATACGGTGTTAAGACAAATTTATCCTAAAAGAGATGGTAAATTTGCTTATCTTATTATCGTATCTTATTGGGACAGTATGCATCAGAAATTGTAAATAATTTGGTGTTGTATTAACTGTAATAATAAAACGTGCTTGCAAAATCTTACCTCTGCCTTTACACATAATATGGGTGAAATCAATCTATTATTTCCAGGTGTACTGTTTTTTATTGTAAATAGATCATCATGTGTCATCATTGTACCTTTAATTTTTGCACCTTTATTTGATCGCATGGTCGAACTTCACATACGCGAGTCTCGGTCACCATTTTGCATCGAGATTCTCTGCTAATTGCCAGCCTGGTGGAGACTCCAGTGCCACACGATCTGGAACAAGAGGACCAGTCTGAAGTCTGCGGTGCACAGTCAAACAAAGCTGTGTTCTCCAAAGCATAAGTCCTAACACCTGAAAGAAAAAGAAAATACATCCATTTGACTGCTATGTAACAGTTGTCGGGTGAAAAGATGGATTATATTTTCACTGTGGCATCTGCATCATGGAGTACTTGCTGTTGTACGTACAATATACCAGTAGTGGGCAAGAATATTCTGCTCTAAAATAGAGACCAAATATGAAATTCTGAAAACTCCTAAAAGTACATTTAGAATTTTGTAGAAACTTTCGGATGGTTGAGTTGACATTTACTGGATAAATCAGCTTTTAAAGTCTGAAGATGTCAGTATTTAACATGTGTTGTCCCCTTGTAAAGGTTACACAGATGATAAAATGAAACTCACCCGATAAACTCTCTGTCCACATAGTCGCAAGAGTCTTTTCCCCAGAGACAAAATCTTCAGATAGCCTTTGCTTTCTTCTGTATTTCTTTATCGCCTTCATCTCTCCAGGACAGACGAGTTGTTCGCAGCATTGTCCCGGGACCTTCACCAGTCTTGGATGGAGACACCTCTCTTTGGGCAGAAGCAGCTCTCGTGGGCACAGAGAAACACAACCCACAGCTCCATCCAAACACGAGCACTGCTGCTTACAGTTGGGCCTGAAGATCTCTCCATTCTGATAGATCTTCTTGTTGTACTCACAGGTCTGGCCATCGGATCTGGCTGTGGAGAATACAAAACTAGAATCAGCAATGTGTCTCCACCTGAAACACTTAAACTGTAAATACTTTATGTGTATCACAATCAGTTCAGCAGTTATTATTATTATACAGATAGCTACAGTCAATAGAGACACAGTGGTAAATAAAAGACCGGAGAAATGTACCTGTTTTGATTTATGGCATTATGTTCAGTGTTAGATTTAAAGTGTCCTTTCAAATAAAGGCTAAACTAAAATGAAACATTGCCTATCAAGACTTAAAGTGATGTTTAGAATATTGCATTTCAGAACCATACAAATTATCTATTATTGCTCTTGACAAACTATTAAGCTAAGCATAAGCATATTGCAGAGAGTGCTTCATAATATTTTGTGCGTCATTTCCAGTGGTGGAAAGTAAAAGTTCTGGCCTTAAGTAACATTTTGGCTATCTGTACTTTACTTACTTTACTGATTGTCATTTTTACAGTGGATACTTTTTGCTTCACTACATTTTTTAACTGGACTGAAAAGTAGAAAGCACTTTTCATATGTTTTGGGTTTTTGTTTTTTTTTGCCACGTTCATAGTTACATTCTATGATAAGGTTTGGAGTTCAAGTCTCAGCTTTGAGCAACTAGCATTTATCTGGAAATATTAAGACATGGATTTGAATTGCTGCAGTTTACCAACAATTTAGCAAAAAATATATGATCAGAATCACTAAATGTAACACTTTAACAGTTGTCAAAATACTTTCACTTTTTAAAGTTCAAGTACTTAAGCACTTTACTTGTATGTGTTACTTATTTTTATTTTTTTTCACATGTATCTGTACTTTTACTTAAAAAAATTGGGCACTCCTCCACCAGTGGTCATTTTTTTCAAATCTTACACAGACACACCTCTACAAATGCCTTTATCTGCTCCATATTGTCCACCAAAGTTGCATTCCAGTCCTTTGATGTGGTCGCATGGCTCTGTCCTGCTGCAGTCTTCATTTAGCTGTCCAGCACAAACTTTACAACATCCACAACCGTCCTGGACAATGCTGACCCCTGCTGGACACTTGGGTCGCTCAGGTGGGCAACGGCACCTCTGGCATGAGGATGATGATGCCTAAGATTAGAATGCAATGCAAAAACGAGATATTTATGTAGACTGCGAGTAGGGATGTCACAATACAACACTTTACTGTTACGAATGTTGACAGAAGAAACATCACAATTTAACCGTCACCTAAAAACAGTAAAAATCCTTCATTTTCTCTGATTAAATTTGTTTAATCGATCACAATTCCTCTTGTTTCTGAATGAGAAGTTAATAATTGAATACAGCAACAACTAAATCAATCAATGCATGAATGATGTCACCTTACCAGTGCAAAATCCAAGATGACAAAGACTAAAACTGTCCACATCTTCAGTAGCAGATGTTATATCTTTACGAAGCTTCTTTATAGTAGTTGAATAGTCTGACAATGGGATGTTCCTCCGCCTTTTATATTAGCAGTCCTGACGTATACTTGGCCCAACGAGGTGTCCCGAAACTATGACAGGAATGCCTAGGCGCGTTCTCCCCCCTGAGCCTGAAAGCCAGGCCCCTTAAAGTTCTTACAAATTGCCAGCCAAAAACCACCCTGCAGGACTTAAATTCAACCACAATATATAGTAGGTGCACGATTCCACTTTGCACACATGTAACATACTATTTTACAGGTGAAGAGGGACTGGGACAAAATGTTCTCATGTGTTTTGTCCAATTCTGATGTATTTAGATAAGCAAACTTTAGCACAACATAAACTATTTTGGATTAATTACAATCTTACATTTGTTTGTCTTGGAAAATGTACGTTACAATTCCTGTGCCTCTACTTAAATGTATTGTCAGTGTTTTTACTTATTTTATTTTCAATTTAGGTTTAAGTTGTGAGGTTTTTGCTAAAGCACATTATAATGATAAATGAACGTAAGAGGGCAACAACAACAACAACAACAACAGCAACAATATGGGTGTTTTAATGTCCCTTTTGTGCAGCTCTACACAGAAAGACAAATTGTACAGTTTCATCATTCATTCATCATTTGTTTGTGTGTTGGATAAAAAGGGGCGAAGTGAATAATTTAGCAGAAATGTTTGGCAAATCAAGTCTTATAGATGTATTATAGATGTTTTTAGAAGATTATATTTTAAGGTAATTTTTCTCATGGGGGTGGCTGCTTGTTGCTGTAGGGTCGAGATATTCCTGTTCCTAGTTTGTGAATTTTGTTCAATCTGATTATCACAGGGTTGACTCTCCACTAGAGCTGGGCAATCTAAATTGACAATATAAATGGCTTTTAGTCATGATTTAATGAACATAAACTATACAGACTTTTAATGTCCTATTACCGGTAAATACAAAAAATAATGAAATGTCTTCCTCCAAAGACTGATTTCTGTTCCAAACCACATGGAGATAGTAAGTTTATTGCCATACTATGAAACATTCTATGGAAAGACATTGCATCTTCATGAAGACAAGCAGGTGGAGTTCACATATTAAACCATTAAGGAAAACTCATTCACAATCACAAATGCACTCATAGATCCAGAGGGACACCTGTGCCATGTAACTGACAGATTTCATTATCAGCTCCGTTCCTGCGTGGGACGTCCCATGAGATCTAACATAAGGACACCAGCCGTTCTCCTGTAAATATTGAAGCTTCACATTTCTCTGACCGCGGCACTCGTATCTCACATGAAGCTGTGTTTAGACTGAGATCACTGCTGGAATAAGACCCAGGACAGTGCTAAAGTCACAGATGAGACTCCTGTCCATCAATGGAGAGGCTGCACACCGGCTACAGTTTGTTTGAATTTAATATTGTATTTCAGAGAAAAGATGATCGCAGCCTTGTGGTATGTGGGAACATTGGTATCCTTTGTCCATTTCCAGGGATGTCATAAGCACTTCACTTACTGAAATATAACTATACGCAAACTAAGGTGAGCCAAATGAAAAAGGTTTTTAAAAGGGGATAAACTATTCTGTTATTTTTCATGTATTATTATCTATATTTCTGATGCTTCCATTGTGCGAGGAAATTGTGATTCATTTGATTATTTCTGTCAGTGAATTTAGCATTACCAAAATCTCACCCAAATCTCTCCGCTGCTACTACCAGAGTCTACTCTGTTCTCCCTAAATGAGCCCTCATACATTTTCTATTGCAGAGCAAAGACCCTATACCGACCCAATACTGACCCTGTACTGACCCAATACTGACCCTGTACTGACCCTGTACTGACCCTATGCTGACCCTGTACTGATCCTATGCTGACCCTGTACTGACCCTGTACTGACCCAACACAGACCAAACACTGACCCTATAATGACCCTGTACTGACCCTGTGCTGACCCTGTACTGACCCTATGCTGACCCTGTACTGATTCTATGCTGACCTTGTACTGACCCTGTACTGACCCTGTACTGACCCAACACAGACCAAACACTGACCCTATAATGACCCTGTACTGACCCTGTGCTGACCCTGTGCTGACCCTGTACTGACCCTATGCTGTCTTGTACTGACCCTATACTGACCCTGTACTGACCCAACATTGCCCACACTGAACCCGTACTAACTCTGTACTGACCCTGTACTGACTCTGTACTGACCGTGCACTGACCCTGTACTGACCCAACACTGACCCAACACTGACCCTATACTGACCCTTTACTGACCCTGTACTGACCATATGCTGACCCTGTACTGACCCTTTACTGACCCTTTACTGACCCTGTACTGACCCAACATTGACCCAACACTGAACCCGTACTGACTCTGTTACTGACCCTGTGGTGACCCTGTGCTGACCCTGTGCTGACCCTGTACTGACCCTTTACTGACCATATACTGACACTTTACTGGCATATGCTGACCCTGTACTACCCTGTACTGACCCTATACTGACACTTTACTGGCCATATGCTGACCCTGTACTGACCCTGCACTGACCCTGTACTGACCCTGCACTGACCCTGTACTTGTCAGTGTTGTCATCTGGCCTGAGTCCTATTAATGCAAGGCCTACTTCCACTATTATTACAACAATTATAGGCGACATAACAAATGTGACAATATGACAAAAACTGTATATTTCTTTGAATTGATCCAAAATTAGATTTTAAAGCAACAGTATGTAACTTTCTGTCTGCATGATTTCATGAATATAGAGAGTTAAAACCATACTACAAACACATAAGTTTTATGTCATTTCGTGGAATATTAAAGCCAAAGGAATAACATTTGGAACATGGAAACAAGCAGGTGGAGGCTCCTCCAGGCCAAGTAAGACCCAGATTTGTGGAGACACAAGTTTGCTCACAGCAAGGCCAGATGATTTTCTATGTTTTTAGTGCTTTAAAAACAACCAAATTGAAAAAAATATACTTTTATTTATTTTGTATTTATTTATTTTTCATACTCAGAGAGTATTGGGTGTAGACCTCTTAATCAAATAAAATGACCAAGCTGATCATTGACAATTAGAAATGTAATCTCGATCATAATTGATTGACACAGCTCTAATTACTACTACTACTGCTACTACTACTACTACTACTACTACTACTACTACTACTACTACTACTGCTACTACTACTACTACTACTACTACTGTTAAAACTCTTATGCAAGTACACTATCCATAGAAGCTTAGAAAGTTTCTTCCAAAAATGTTTTAAAAGCTTTTACTGTCCATCTTTCCTGATACCAATAAGACTTTCTAAAATATAAAATAAAATGAAACAAAATTCAACTTGAGCATTGCCTCGAGCCACATTCCTATCAGGATCAGAATTGCAGGTTGCTTTGAAACAGTTGCCAGGGTAAAACCCAGCTCCAGCTCCGCACATAAAAGAACAATAGGCATTATTAGGGCATCTCCTTTCATTAGAACAAGGGAACTGGCACACTGCTCTGTCTTACCTAACTGTGGTTATGAGGGTGACTTTGAATGGATGCCAACCTTGACAGTTGATGGTCGAAGGATGAGCTCAGGGCACTGGCAGATGTCTGGAAAATGCTGACTATTGCGGTTTGGAGTGGAAACTTTAGCCTGTAATAAGAAGAATTTGCAGAACATTGTTGGGTAAGGAAGAATAATGGAAGAGATAGAAGGCAGCTGGATTAGGAAAGTATTAGCTGAACATAGAGCACGGGCCAGTTTCGTTAAATTGACCAGTTTGTAAATGTTCCACTCAGACAGGTGGCTCTGAGATATCTCCACATGACACCGTGTCAATATCCTCATGCATTTGTGAATGTACAAACCAACTATTCAACACTAATAAAAATAGGTAATTGCAGAGGGACAAATACTCCACACAACTACCCTGGATTGAAAACATGATTTCATAAGGGCCCCGAGGGTACTATCTGCCAGCTATAAATTGAAGGTGTAAGTTACTTTTCAGTTGGAGGATCTGCCACCTGCTTGTCTCCATAGAGATCTGATTGCTTTGCCTAGAATTTTCACTGTTTGGCTTTAAAGATCTATCTCAATGAGGACAAGCACGTTACACGACTCACCCAAATTCTTTGTTAAGCACTAAAAACATTATTATTGACTGAGAGTACATTCACACATTTGTCATTATTTGGTCCTAAATTTAGCACATTTTAGTCCTGATGTGGACTTGGTTGGTCCTGTTCTAGTCCTTATTTAATCCTGATCTAGTCCCGGTTTAGTTTTGGCTTTAGTCTCAATTTTGACACGGTCAATGTGCAAGTGTGAATTAAAGATTAATTCACTTAAAGATATGTTAATGATACCTTTAATGCCATATTGTGGAACATTCTAGACAAGGCATTAACATCTCCATAGAGACAAGAAAGTGGAAGATAATGCACCTTTTACGGATCTTTACAATGAGTAAACTTTCAGTCCAAAAGGGTTTAATTGTCAAACACAGTTAAACACTTTTGGGGTCGCAGACAGATATTTACACCTTGAGATTGTGAGACATGTAATTAAACAACTTGACATGGCTATGAAGAAAATCCATATGTCGTGCCAATGACTTCCTTCTACACAATGTCGTGGTGCAATAGGATGTAGATGACTTCACATTTGATGTTCTTGTCCAAGCCTGTTTTGGACAAACTGTTATCAGTGGTAATAATTTGTATATTACATGGTTAAAACCTGTCCTTAGCCTTAATAAAATAAAATAAAATAAATTCTTCACATGCCAAGATTGAGTGATGAAAAGATGTGTTACATAATCAGAAAATATCCAAAAGACATGTTCTGATGCCAAGTAGATATAATCGATATTTAAAGAAACAGTCTCTTGTCTGCAGCCTGAACTTAGGCTTTCATATCATCGTAGGTCCATTGTTATTGTTATTGTTTATTAGCCTTAATAAAGCACAAATAAAATCATAATCAACAAATATTTAATTACTAAGAATGATTTAGGCCACAACTAGTTAATTAAAAGCAGTTATTAAGCTTGAATTATTTATAAACAATTTGTTCATTTAGAAATAAGTAGTTGCACATGCTTTATTAAGGCTAATTAAGGTATAGTTATTATAGGGTGGTCGTCATTTAACTATCCATGGGATTCAGAATGATGGAAAATTATGACATAGCGATAAACAATAGAAAACAACATATATCTTTTGAATGGTGAAAAGTCCTCAAAATGTTGCCGATGACAGAATGCTGAAACTCGTGAATATTATTATGCTGAAATGTTTCATCTTTTCCCCTGTGCGGCATTTTGCAATCATTATAGACCTGATGCAGTACAAGCCTGGATATTTTAATGCATTTTATAACATAGTGATCGGCCTATGTCCCGAATAATCCGTCCCATTAGGTTATAATATCTCAACCTAATCCAATAAAACAGGCTTCATAAATAAGAAAAAACTTAAAATGAAGTGTAGCGACTACCCTTAGCCCAACACTGCCATCTACTGGGTGGATTTAAAAAACTTGTCTCCCTGTCTTATTTCACATAACTTTAACTCGATAACTTTCTGTCTTAAACCCGAAAATGATTCTATTTCGTTCATATTTTGCATGCTCGTAGGCTAATGTTTTTAGCATTAGCCTCGTTAGCGTTACCTGTGACGTGTTTTTGTCACCACGTCACTTCTCGGCTGCGAGCGTCGACGTAAAATAAACTTCTGAATAAGGAAGTCCGGGATTTGTAATATTTCGGCTCTTGAAACGTAAATGAACCGTGGATCTGCCCTCTTTTAACTTTTTTATCATGGTCCCTAACTTTTGCCAGTTCTCACTCGACTCCTGGTGCGTTTAAGTGAGCCGTAACTTTGGTAATAAATAGTTTACAACGTTTTTATAGTCGCCATTTCTTCCTCTGAACACCTGGATTTATTTTTGGGGGCAAATGATGGAGGGTCTTTGCCTGACAGAAGAGGAGATGACTGAGATTAAAAAAGACGTGAGTGAGACTTTAACAGACTTGAATAAAGGTGTTGAATGCTAATCGTCAACCTTTTACATACAGCAGATCGGTCCTTTTGTTAGGCCTGTGTAAATGAGGAAATCCCCTCCACACCCTCACTATGACCATGTTAACGACACACTTCTCACTTTGACATGAAATGCCCTTGATTGCTTTGGGGGGGAATTTTAGTTTGCTCCAGTTGAGAGAGATTGATGTGCAGTGCAGTCCAGTATTTACATCTTCTGGCTTTTAGCAAAAGCTTTCCTATTTTATTCTATTATTCATTAATGTATTAGTTTATTTATTTATTCTTGGGATGATGATGGGAGGAGGAAGAGTAAGAAAAAAGAAGATATATTCGTCTTCCACTGCTGTATGTGCACACAAAATCAGAAAAGAAGTGTAATTATTATTTGTCCAGGAATGTTTTTCTCTAATAACACCACATAAAAATAAAACCTGGATCAAGGCCAGGGCTAGACCAGGACTAAAACAGGTCCATATCAGAATCAAACAGAACCTAACAAGTGCGAACTTCACCACAAGACTAAACACAAATCCTTTAAAAAAGTGTAATCGTTCTGTTGTCATCGTTTGGATCTTAGGTCTTGATCCGAATGCGGCACTACCTGTGTGAGACTATCCGTGCCGAGCGTCACTTGGACTTCCTGAGGTCTCGGAGGATCTTGTCCCGAGACGATGCAGAGGAGATCGGCTGCAGGACCACTCAGAGGAAGAGGACCGCGATGCTACTGGACTTTCTGACAGACAACCCCCACGGACTGGACGCGCTGCTGGACTCCATCAGGGAAATGCGCTCGCAAAACTTCATCATCACCAAAATTACAGACGAACTGCAGAAAGCCAAAAATGAGAGGATTGAGTCTCTTAGAGGTGAGCAGAACAATCAAGTGTCTATGGTATAAAAAAAACCTGGCCGTGTTCACCAGGGCTGTAGCCAATTCTTAGAAATTCTTATTCACATAGTTAATCACCCAACTAAAAGGAGACGACAAATGGTGCTGGCAAAACTCTTAAAAACAATCAAGTATCTCGCTGGTGTGACCATTTATCAGATCATAGGAGTTTGCCAAAAAGCTAATTTAATTCAGAAAGGTATTAGTAAACAGTGTATTTATCTGTTTAAAGGAAGATTAAACTTACAATTCACTTCCATATCTCCAGCTAACTCACTCCATGTCTAATAAAAGTTTTAGAATACCAATATAACATTTTGGTCAATGATGATATAAAGTTTGCTCCTCAGGTTTTTAATAGATCTAGGTTCGCAATATTTTGTTGGCAATCTGATAATTATAATGCCTTGGATTTATATAGTTACCATGTTTTAAATGCACCTTCAAATTCAAATAGCATTTTACTACACTTGTATTTTGAGCCTATAGGTATTAGGCTATAGATATTATAAGTCTAATACCTATAGTATAATTTAGATATCCTGTCACTTCTGGTAAGCTCCTACACTCCCTATTGTGCTGTTATTTGTAATTGTGAGCATAACTAGGGTTGACTACAGTGCATTTATGAACATTAAATATAGGCCTGGGTGATATGACCAAAAAAAAAATCAGTTTTCCTCAATTTTAACTTGTAATCAGTGCCATTTAACACAAAAAGTTGTCAAACATATCCCCAAATGTAAGTCTGAGCTCTGCTCCAGACCACATGCTTTTACTGACGGCGGATTGGCTGTAGAACTCTCAAATAAAAAAGACCACAGTGAGCATTGATAATGAGAAAAGACTGACTCGATTAAAATTAAATGTATTGCACTGCCCTACTTAAATGTCATAATTTTCTTTGCTTCTCTTTCAGCCTCGGCCTTCAGTTCATCTGACGTGACTTCATCTGCCACTACATCCACCTCAGACCTCTCTTTCTCAAATACCTCCACGATGCTGTTCCACCCGGACGGCGAGAAGAGCCCCTCCACTTCACATTTAGGAGCGTCTTTCAACCTCATGCATGTCCAGAAGGGGGCAGAGTTGAGCTCCGTGGCCAGTGCTAATCTGTCCTCCACCTCCTCCAGTCTCCCCAAACCAGGAGACCCCGGGGCCCCACCTCTGCCTGACGAAACGCTGGACGAGTCCCCCTCAAATGTAGACGCTGCCTCCCCAGGATGTTCGAGCACCGGAGGAGACCCCAACTTCCACCCGCTACGATCACGCTCTCTCACTCCCAGTTCAAATATAAGCCACTTTTAAACTCCAAGGGGCGCTATAGGGACCAATGAAATGAATAGACAGCTAAACACCTAAATATTAGAGACATACACACCTGCTCTAGTTCAGGTTCAACTAACTCTGAGTCTTTAGGGGGTCATTCAGTCTGATTTTAGCAGAGAATATATACATATACATATACATACATACATACATACATATAATATATATATATTAGTATGATCATGTATGGGTATTGTGTGGTGTGTGTGTGGTGAATATAATATATATAATACATCAAAATAACTTTATTTAATATAATAACTATGAATCCAAAGGGAATGCAGTATTGAAAAACAGCAATCACATGGGTGTTCTTAAGAGGTCAGAAAATAAATATATACTTTTCTCATCATTTTTAATGTGTCTTCTTTACATTTAAAGTGCATATGACAGGTTTTCATGCTTTTCATAATGATTAAACTGGTTTGCTGGGACAGTCCCTGTAGTTAATAGTTATTGTAGTAGTTATTTATCAGAAGTTGCAGTTTGTGGAAGAAAAGTGTAAAAATAAAAGACGAGCGCTGAATTAAAAAACAGATTCTTTCTGTGATGTCATCAAAATAAAGCGACATCCACTCCAAAAGCAAAGGGACACAATTTAAACACAATGCAAACAATTTCAAGTGAACAGTTCAAACAATCATATTAACCACTAAATTGTGTTATGAGGCATTATTCATTGTAGAAAATCTATTAACTATTGTGTAAATTTTATGTAGATTTTGGCCCTTGTTTCGATATGGTTGACTAAGTAAACAGTGCGGAATGCTGCTGCTCATGTTCAAACCATGAGTAAACTTATAAATGTCCCCAAATTGGTCAAATGGCAACAAATCTTAATAATAATTATGTTCACATAACGATTCGTTTTACTTGAATATGTAGTCCAACCTGTCATATGCACTGTTAAAGTGAGGTCGGCGTCACTTTCCTGGAGCTTTTTACCAAAGCTGCCGCTATCTATGGTACTCCGTAATGTGACTACGTATTTTCCTCTCCTCACATACATTCATATACAAACTCTTCCCGTATTTCCATGGGTTCAGACTTAGTTCTTGCTTGAAAACTAAACTTCAATTACCAGACGCTGCGCTCGATTCTGCTGCCGTGTAACGTGAAATGTTCTGAAGTTACCTCGTACGTCTCAAAGCTACGAGTTACACAGAGTTGATACCAAATATCACAAAGTCCTCCGAGGTGTCATGCGTTTTTTACAACTACTGATACTAATTTGTTTTCAAACTCACTGATTTGCTGTTTGCGATATACCTGTAAAAACAATCTATTTAATGAATTGTCATAAGAGTATGTATTTTGTCAACCCACATTTTGGCAATACTAAGGCCTTTGTAGACAAGTGCGACTTTGTGTGATACAGTAAAGGATGATTGTGTCCTGAGCTGTGATATACTACAATATACTCCGTTTTGTAAATGTCTGTTTGATTTGTTCAATAACGATTTTTAGAATATTCCACATATTTAAAGAGAAATTAGACATTGTTTGTAAAGTGTACATTGTCTTTGAAGGTACAGAGCCAATCCAGTACCAACTTACAGATCTGTCTGTGTCGAGTGGTTAAGGCACAGCACATGGTTTTCCAAAGTTCCTAGTGTTCCAGGCCTCAAACTTTCAGTGTTGTGGGTTTCGAAATACCTATCTGATTTTTACTGCATGTCCCTCCTCCTTCCTGCTCATCCCCCAATTTCACCATCTTCTTTCTTTTCCCTAATAATTAAAATTAAAAAGCCATACGGGCCAAAAACTTTAAAAATGAAAAAAATAGACACGAGAAATTAAAAATACAAGATGAAAAAAAACAAAGGGAAAAAAAAGTGACACTTGTATAAAGTCAAATTTCAATGAAAGCTAAGAAAAAAATATTGTATCATAGGCTGATGTTAAAGCAGAAGTGACTGGGCCTGTCTAAGGCTACAGGTGCAGCGCATTCCACTTTTTGTGACTCGCAACCACGAGAAGAGAAGGAGAGACTCCAAATTCCACCTTAATTTTTTGGGACCAATACCAATGGAATGATCTGCTGACTCTAAGAGAGCGGTCAGGGGCCTAAGGGCTGAATTTCACTTAAATCAGTTCATTTATTTTTGTAAAGTTAAAAAATCACGAACAGCGTAACTGCCTCGCTGGGCGGACAACAGTGAAAAAACCAGATTAACAAATGTCTAAGGATTTAAGGGCAAATAAAGATTTTAAAACAATACGAAAAAGATCAAGAATGCCGTGCAGAAGACATTAAAATATGATCCTTTTTGTTACTCTGTCAAAGGCAAGTGGGCACATCTGTATACCAAGTTGTAAATGTGTGCGAGTGACGTTTCGGTTGGGAAGTATGGAAAGCTATTTGCTATATATCTAGGCTGTTAGTGATAAGAATCGTGGATTCTCAAAGTGATCGTCAAAATTGAAAGAACAGTTTAACTTTAGCGGATCTGACGATTTTGAAAAAACTATTTTTTATAAAGAAACTGCACTAAATCTCTGGGTACAAATTTTCAATCTTTATACCAGTCTCACCCCTAGATGGTCTGCGTACTTGGTTTCACATATTGTGTCAGAGCACCAAGATCACCACTGCCAGTGTTTAGGCCCGAACAACCGAATACTGTTGTTTTTTTTTTGTGTGGTTTTTTTTTTTTTACTAATTCAGAACAAAAGGTTTGAGTACAGCCAGTGTTTTATTTCCTCAACACACTCACTGAGTTATTTAGCACTGTATGCCTCAAGCTTAAGCGGCATATACATTTGCGTATCATCCACATAAAAATGAAATGAAATGCCGTGCTTCTGAAAAATTGAGCCAAGAGGGAGGAGATCCAGAGAGAAAAGAAGAGGCCCAAGAATGGAACCCTGCGTCACACCACACGTAAGAGGAGCAGCAGAGGACTCAACAGAACCAGTGTGGACGCAGAACTGTCTCTGTGTAAGGTAGGACTTCAGCCATTCTAATGCACACCCTTGAATGCCGACACAGTGCTGCAGTCGAGACAAGAGGATTTGGTGGTCCACTGTGTCAAAGGCCACAGTTAGATCCAACAGGACCAATATGACACAGTGCCCACAGTCAGTAGCAAGCAGAATGTTGTTAAAAACCCTTAATAGGGCTGTCTCTGTGCTATGTTTGGATTTAAAGCCAGACTGGAACACTTCAAGGATATATTGGCTGTCTAGATATTCTTTCAGCTGACAGTAAACCGTTTATTCTCAAATTTTAGAAATACACCCCCCGATCCAGCATTTTCACAGAGGTTGACTGGTTCTCAAAACGATATTGAAACTTTTTTACTCCAAAATTTGCACATCAAAGTGATCAAACATAACAGCTCTGCCACAGCATTGTGTGAATCAAAGTGCAAATTTATGAGACCATTAGCATCTGCAGTGGTCAGTAAATCATCTTTAAAGATTGGTCCAACCCAAACACCTGAACAGATACCAATTCAGCAAAGTACATCAGTATAAGTATTGGTTCATCCATATTGAAACTAAGTATACATATTTGACATAATATGAGTGCAAAAGCAGCAGGGTTACCAGGGCCTGTTCGTTTGTGTTGAAAAATAAAAGTGTGAGTGTTTGACTGTAGTCTGACAGCTCTAACAGAGTTACTGAGGATCACAGTTATTGTCAAGCAGTTCCTGGAGACTCTGCACATGCTAACTTTACATATACGGTTTATTTGAAAATGTGTATGGACTGTACTAGAACAGGACCAACCTCCGGCTTTAAATCAGGACTAACTGAGAATGTGTGAATGTACATTTATGACATGTTATTTTACAGTTTCTTGTCATCAAAAACCTTGTTTTTAGACAACACTTAAGTCAATGATAAAAAAAAATCTGATCAGTTTTTTACTAGATTTTTATTTTTGGGATTAACACTCAAACCTTCTTCCCCTTATAATAAGCCTAATGTAGCACCTTGTTTAATTTTTATGACATGCAACACCACATGATGGAAATGTGTATGTAATATCGAAATATGTATTTGTTCACAAGAATTATTATTACTTTTTCACAGGAAAAATTGAGTTTGTTATGTATCGTGATATGTATTTTATGGACTGTTTTAACAGTGCAAAGCTAAACTGGTAAACTGTGTACTCCTTATGTTTATGTAAATACTTGTTGACGGAGATGTGTGGTTGTGTGTGAATGAGAGTGGACTGTTGAATGGGTTTTCTTTTATAAAGGTATAAAATAATTTTAATAACTGTTATATCCTGTTTATACCTGAATTTCACACTCAATTGCATACTAACATCATAATTGATGATTGATTGCATTCAATATATTATAAATACTAAAATATTTTTTGAAACCAATACACATATTTACAGTGAAAATGAATGCCGGTGAGCTTGCACAGGAAAACCAGTTTGATAAACATCAGAATGCCTGGAATGGCTGTACCCTGACAGTGAGCCAACACAAGTTACATATACATTTCGTCTTCGTGCAGTGCGATGGAGGAGTCCGAGCCCTTGGTCCCGAGCAGGTCTGGACCCAGGAGGACTCGGTTCGGATGGAGCGCTCACATTCGGAACCTGGAGTCCCACATGGTCGAGGACTTCAGGAGGAAACTCAAGTACTTCTTCATGAATCCTTGTGAAAAATACAAAGCAAGAGGCCGCAAACCTTGGAAACTCATGATACAGATACTAAAAATTGCATTTATCACTGCTCAAGTAAGTAATAAGAACGTTTCTAAATCATTTTAAAAGAGATATTTGTGGTTTTCGAACAGCAGCATGGACGTGGACTTGTTGTGTTTGGCATAGCAAATTAAGTTTAAAGCTGCACTGCGCAACTTTCCAGGAGGAGGGTTCATCACATACTTGTCTCCAGATATGTTATTGCTTTGCAGAGAATGTTCCACAGTTTAACATTTTTATCTCCATGGCGATCACAAGGCCAAGTGCAGGTCATGCAGGTCAGATTTGTGCTGAGGCGACACTGTAATATTACCTGTTTTTCTGTGTTATAAAAATGAAATAAATGTTAGACAAATGTTGTGGAATATTCCAGGGAAAGCAACAACATCTCCATGGAGGTCCTGTACACTCCACCAGACAAGTTATGCAGTGCAACTTTAATGTAAATTTGGCCCATGTTTGCCCATGTAAACCACTTCTATTCTTTATTTGTTTAATCAAAAACTAAAGTCAAGTGTTTAGTCCTGGTTTAGACCTGTTTCTTGGCCAGTTTGATTCCTATTTCCCTCCTTGGTATCGACTTGGTTCAGACATGCTCATGCAAAAACTCATGAAAAATGTCAGCGCAAGATTCAAATAATTTCTAAGTTATGACTTGCTGTGGGAAGTTTGATAAATCGCTGACGTTATATATGATTATTAATACTATAACAATACATACATGTCATTTTTGCCATTTTTAGTTGGTGTCGTTTGGACTGAGCAACGAAATGATGGTCACATTCAAAGATGAGAGTTTGCTGACGTTCAAACATCTGTTTCTCAAAGGATTCAAGGAACATCGAATGGAGACTTATGCAATTTATACCAAGTCAGATGTATATAATCACATCTACTTTGTGATTGACAGGGTGAATGAATACAAAGTAATACATAATATCTGCTTCTAATGTTCCATAGTGTTATTTTAAAGTGTTATTTTTCAGTACCTCCACCTCCAGAACTTGACCGTGGGTAATCTTGCACATGCGATGGTGGACAGGAGATCAGCTCCTCTGTCTCTCTGTAAAGTTTTCTATAGAAACAGCAGCATTGATCCAGGCAACGAAACTTTTGACATCAATCCACACATTGACCAAGGTGCTTTTATAAAAACCTCCATCATTGCACTATATAGAGTTTGTTGATTTCACTCTATTGTCTTACAAGAGCTCATACAGTAAGAACCCAAAAGTAAAAACATTGCTTTGGCACATTTTCTGAAACTTTTCATAAATCTGGCTGTAGCACACTTTGCAAAACTATTCACCTGCAACATAGTTCTAAATGTTTAAAGAATCCAACTTTGGAAACAAAACTTAAAACACTCTTGTAACATATGAACAAAATAATCAGATTTATAAACTTATCACACCATCATAGAGACACATCCTTGTAAATGGTAAACAATACTTTTAGTCTTGTGTTCTGAGGGAGTTAAAGACCGAAAGGACCAGTCTCACTCTGTTTCCGTAGCTTTGAGGGTGAGATTTATGCTGCAAATATGTGCAATATATTACACAAATAATTTACGTGACAAAAAATGATTTACTTTTTAGCATCATACACTGTTTTCACTACAGAAGTCTTTATGTTGTGCTTTCTATTCTTTCTATAGTCTGACTGTAGAATGCCTTCATATTGTGACTGCTGTGTCGTGTGTTCTGTCGTGTGTTCTGTGTCTTTGGTCACTGGGCCTGGATCAGAGTGGGAAGTTTTTAGAGAGACAGACTGTAGAACATGATGACTGTGTTTCATGTTCTGCTTTTGTAGTTTTGACAGTTAAGGCTTGAAAATGGAAATAAGGTTGTTCCGGTATATAGTGTTTAATCCCTGAGTGTAAATCCCTGTAAATAAGCCTTTTTAGATAAAGGCTTTTTAACTTCAACCTGCCACTGTTGCGCTGGGTTTCGTTTTTTGTCTGTCTTATTTCCTATATTTGGCAGACTCTTTAAAAACATTTCTATTTGACCTTTTTTAAGTTATTGAGAACATGTGTATTTCACAAATGTTTTAAGATCTGTGGTAGTAGTGCTAAGTAAAGCCAAATGCATGATACTTTTGCCAATTTCAGTTTCAGTTTAGTTTATTAGGACAATGTGCAGTTTCATTAAAATATGTCTGCACCAGATTTAGCTTCAAGCTAATTTCCATCTGCGTCCTCACAAAAATACATTACAACAAGTATAAAGTGCCAATACAAATATAAGTGTTTTTCTCTAAACCTCACAATCTAAAATACAGTACAATGAAACATAAAGTGCAAATACAAATACAATCTCCAATCCTCACTATAAAATACAGTACAATAAAACGATAAAATGTAAACAAATACTAACTCCAGTCCTCACAGTATAAAATGCAGTGCAAAATACAATAAAGTGCAATACAAAAACATAAATGCATTACTTTCTTACTTATAAAAAGCCTCATACCTGATTGTTGTACTATTGTTTTGAGGCCATTGCCAACAGAAGATACCCACGAGGGTAACGTCTCGTTGGCCGAATACCGTCCGGTATTAGTGCGAGCAGGACTGACTGTCCAGGAGCCAGCTTTTTACAGCTCGAGAAAACGATAGAAAGTCAGCCATGTCTTTGATGTGACTCGGGAGTCTGTTCCACTCCGTCACAGCTTTATAAGAAAAAGCTGATTGGGAGAAGGCAGTTCTCCTTTTTTGGGAGATCGCAAGTCTCCCTCGAAACGGACCTCAGCACTCGGCTGGTGAGCCGGACGAGAGCAACTAGTTCTACTTTACTTTTCAAGGGGATTTAATCTTCTGTTACTTACAAAAATAATGCTATTGGTGAAGGGAGAGCTTGTAATTTTAACCATACCGAGCCTGTGTTTCTATTTCTATTATAGAGTGTATTTCTGTTTACCCAATGGAGTCAGTGGAAAACCGTTTGGATAAACACACCAACTTCTCTTTGGATTTCAGAAGGTGAGTGAGCCAAAATACAGAGATGTTAGTTCTTACTTTTCTCTCAAATTGATTACATTTTGAATATAACTTTCTTTCATGTCTGTGCAGGCTTCTGTCAGTTAACATCTACCTCACCCTGAAGTCTATAAACCTGCAGACAGTGCGACACCACGAGCTGCCGGACTGTTATGACTTTAAAATCAAGGTGAAAAGTCACTCGGACAAATAACTTTTTATTTGTTGATCAAACATGAGTGCATTTTCTCTTCCTTCCAGATCATTTTTGACAACAGCGCCCACAGTGGAAGGGTTCGAGTTAATGTTGACAATAATGTGAGCATTTATGAATGCAAAGACTGGAAAGTTGAAGGCACTTGTAAGTCAAACAACATGAACCTACAGTGGTAGATTTGTACCAGTAGAGGGCAGTGTCAATGTGTTTGTACAGCTGTGAGAACAAAGTCACAATTCTATACTATCACTATTCTTAATGGACTTTCTGAGATATTCCTAAACATACTTTGTAATTGCCTTAAGTAGTTTTATTGAAGAGGAAAATTTCAAGGAAAATTTGAGAAATAGTTTGCAAAAATAAATAGGTTTGTTTTGAAAATGTCTCAAAAAGTTGTTCTTTTCTTTTTGATTCCATCTTCTACACACATTATGGATAACATTATAGTTGAAATTTGCTCAAGAAGAGATGGAAAAATAATTGTGATTACACTAAGGTAGATTTGGCACTTATCGATTTTTGCAAATGAACTCTTCGATTGACAATAGGGGATATAAGTAAGTGGTAGAAACAGTTTTAGACCATAATTTGTAGACACTATCAGAATCAGAATCAGAATCAGAAAGAGTTTATTGCCATTTTCAATGAACAAAATTCACAAACATAGGAACTTGTTTCGGCCTGAAGGTGCAACATAGAACACTGAGCAATAATAAAACAACATATGTTCAATCAAAGAGGGCATGCATTAAGAACAATTTAAAATTACTATACAATAAAAATAAAAATAGGCATTTCTATGTACACAAGAGTTACAGTTAGATTTACAGTTTGAGTATTAGTGACATTATTGTGATGAATGTGGAAAGATGTGACAATTACTTAATAGCGTACATTCAATTTGTATTTTTGCATTTGATAAAAAGAAACAAAAGAAAATATTCATGCAATTCTTATCTTATGTAGTATCTCTTGTTTTTGTCGTTTTTGTCTTTTCTTCATTTGTAGCTGGAAAAAACAACTATGGACTGCTGGTGTTCGACTCACTCGTCATTTTGGCCTGTTTCACCTCTTTAATTCTGTGCATCCGCTCTGTCATCAATGGCATACAACTTCAATTCGTACATATTTAAATTTCTATCACTTTTCCTTGACTCCAATTACAGCTTTGAATTATATTTTGTGGTTCTCTGCTGCAGGAGTTCAACATATTCTTCCATGCATATTTAAATAAAATAGTGAGCTGGTCTGACCGTATGGAGTTTATAAATGGCTGGTACATCCTGATAATCGTCAGTGACATTTTGACCATCACCGGGTCTGTGATGAAGATTGGAATCCAGACAAAGGTTTATTATAAAGAGTTTATTTCTATGCTTTTTTCACTTTTATAATGTGCCATTATCCGTAGAAGGGTTTAAAATTGTTCCTACAGAGATTATTTTAACTGAGAATAGCACTGTACAAAGGTTAGTTTATGAACATGGCATGTTTTGGAAAAATTAGAGCGTTTTTCAACCAAACACGCACATTTTTTTCACTGTGGGATACATAATCTGTCCCATTGTCTTTTGCAGTTTCTGACCAACTATGATGTCTGCAGTATTTTGTTGGGAACTGCCACAATGCTGGTCTGGGTCGGAGTCATTCGTTATTTCGGATTCTTCAAAAAATACAATGTACATTCACCCATTCAACTGCACTTGGTTTTAACTGTTTATTAAAATACCACTTTTATTGACTTGATTCCAGCCCTTTTTTTTTTATTTTTTTTTTAGATTTTGATATTGACCCTGCGAGCTGCTTTCCCAAACGTAATCCGATTTTGCTGTTGCGCTGCAATGATGTACCTGGGTTATTGCTTCTGTGGATGGATCGTTCTTGGGCCGCACCATGACAAAGTAACTACACAGCAATTCCTTATTACACATGTCAACATTACATTATAAAGCTAGAAGTGGGTAGATGATAAATGAACAAATTGTTATTTTGAAGATATGCTAAATTTATTTTAGAACATCGTTGATTACTGAAAATATCTTTATTGTTATCAAAATAATATTAAAAACATGGAGGCTTTTGTCAATATCACCAATGCCTGGTAGTTGAAGCTATGAATTTGAAGTAATAAGCAGTATATGGTTTTGTCTTTTGTTTTTGCAGTTCAGGACACTGGACAAAGTGACTGAATGCCTGTTCTCTCTGATAAATGGTGACGACATGTACGCCACCTTCTTGAACTTGAGGGACAAGAGCTACATGGTGTGGCTGTTCAGCAGGCTCTATCTGTACTCCTTCATTTCTCTGTTTATTTACATGGTTCTGAGCCTGTTTATTGCCCTCATCACTGACACGTATGAGACCATCAAGGTTTGTACAATTATGTCATTTCAAAACAAATCCTGTGTCAAAAAGGTGTGTCAAGTCTCTTGAATTTCAATAATATGAACTAAAAACAAAAATGAATAGAAATTTTCAATGAAGTATTGGGTCTACAAACTGTACATTTATTTTGTATTTAAGGGGGCCTTCACACATGTTTGGTCCTAAATTTAACCCATTTTAGTTCTGATGTGAACTCGGTTTTGGTTCTGTTCTAATCATTGTGTAGCTCTGGTCAAGGTCAGGTTTAGTTTCAGGTTTAGTCCTGGTTTAGTCCGAATTTTGACATGGTGAATCAGCAATGAGTAAAACTAAAAAACAAACAATAGGCAAAAATCCTTCATCTACAGTATACTGGCAGTCCTTACCAAACTTAGATCATATGCAGAGAACAATTTCCTCACAAAGAAATAAAGAATACCTTAATTTACAGACCAATTTACAACTAAAGGAAATACTATTACTATAATTCACATGCCCTCAATCTCAGTTTTATCAATGAGGTCTTTATAATGACATCAGATAAACGTAACAGTAATAACTGTGCTACGTTCTGTTTGTCTTTCCAGCACCACCAGCAGGAGAAGGTGCCTGTGTCCGAGCTGCAGGCCTTTATAGCCGAGTGCAGAGACCAGCCTGAGTCTGGGAGATACAAGACAAATAAATCCTCCTGCTGCTGCTGCCCCGGATAAAGAATGTGGACATTGCATGGTTGTTTTGTGCTCAAGGACATGGTCGTCTGTTCAGTTCTATATGGATAAGAGCATGCACTGAAGTCAATATAGTTTACATTATGTCAGAATCAGAATCAGAAAAGATTTATTGTTATTGTCAGTGAACAAAATTTACAGGCTAGGAACTTGCTTTGGTGATTCGGTGCAACATACAACAATGAACAATGATAAAAGCAAGATATATTAAATCAAATAAGGGATGCAATAAAAAATAATAATAATAAGTTTACATTGAGATAAAAAAATACACTAGTATATATTGTATATTGTGTATATATAATATATATATATATATATATATATTTATATATATTATTACTTTACAGATTTTCTTCTTATTGGATATTATTGTTTGCTCTAAGACTCTAAATTTTAATTCCCTTTTTGAGATTAGAAAGAAGGCAGCAGGCTTTCATGGTGGACCTAAAGTTTTGCCTTAGGCTGTGCAGTATTGTGCAGTATTAGAAACTAGTATTTGATACAGTAAGACACAAACATTAACAAGCAAGATTCTTTCGTGCTTATGAAATGTATCTTATATAAATGTATGTTACCAAATAAATAAAATAATGTGTTTCCACGCAATGTTGTTTGATAGCTTCATAATTTGTTGGTCTATCTATGGGTTTCAGAGTGGTGAGAAATTCGTTGCCTTAGTCGTTCTCTGAAAAAACTCATGGATAGATTATGAGACAGCCCATATACAAAAGTAAATCTTGATGTTATACATGTCTGTATGTATATACATGCTTTATTATTTTACTTTTATCAAATGTACGCAAAAAATAAAAAACAACTCCACTATCCATAGATGTTTTTCTCTCTGCTCGAATACCTGATAGAGCATCTCATTTGCATAATCCCACTGTACGCGTTTACGTCCAATGTACGTATGTGGTACTGACGCCGCCTGACGCTGTGTCCAATCACAGTGATGTTTGTTGTGAGGCCAAAGAACGCAGACTTCAAAAACATCCACTCCACACTGAGCTCCAGCTGCGAAGGGACAGGCAGCGCTTCGTCCCGTGACACTGATAAATAAACCTGAATATTATAACGTTCTTGGATTGAACGCAGAGCTCCATTTGGGATTTACTGTTTGTTTGTGCGTGACAAAAAGCAGAGAGTTGTTGACTTTTCTTTGGCGTCATTGGACTTAATTGCCCCAGGCTAAGGTATGTTCACGCCTAGCATTGCTTTGAACAGGTTTGCGAACATTGTAAATCATGTCATTTGTGACTTTTGATCATGTTTAATTCAGATCACCAATTAATTCTGTCTACCAGGCTTCACTGTCAATGTGTCTGTCCAATTTGGAAAAATATAACTTCCATTTCCTTATTGAAATTAAGTAAATATTAACTTTTTTGATGATAAAGAGAATCATTTATGCCAAGGCATTCTTGTTTATTAATAAGTAATTTGGTTTAATGTCATAATAAGGGATGTAACTAATGATTATTTTAATAGTTAATTTGATTAGTCTTTAACATTTTGATTTAATAATGCCACAGTCTTTGTTATGAAAGGTCTTTTTATTATGTTTTTTTGAGTTTGTATTGTCCAGTGAACGATGATCAAAATACAATCATTTTATATTGATATATTTATATTTCATAGTTATGACCTCAGCAGAAAGACTCTGTGGGGCCTGGTTTTGTAGATAAGCAATTGGCAAGGCAAGATATCTCTATTTATCTTCATTTTAAGAGCACATTTCATACAAAACAGCAGCTCAATGTGCTTTACAGTGGGGAAAAACTACACAATAGAAAATTTAATACTGCTAGAATACTCAAAATACTTTGCAATTTCCAAGAAGAAAGATTGTTTTGTGCTGAATATTATGTGTACAAAACTCTATTCATTTCGTTGGGACAGTAAATGCAGTGCTCAGTGGGAGTGGTATTGAAATGTCTGGTTTATCTTGTTAGCCAGCATTATATTGTCCTAAAGCAACAAAAGGTATACAAAATCTTTCCCAATTTTGTCAATGGGTCGTATCGGCTAACCCTGAACCAGTAGGAGGTTCTTCTTAAAGCTCAATCGGACTATAATCCTGTGTTTTCAAAATCTGGGTTATGCAGGCTCAATCTCAATGACTTTTTTTGTTTTTTTTCCCCCCAGGGCGCAGTTCCCAATTGGAGCTTCTGGTCTTGTACATGGCTGCTAATCCAACTTCATTCCTGGGAGAAAACTCATGACCTGCCAGAGTAGCGTCCTGATATGTTGGCGATATGGGAGATCAGTGGACGAGTGTGCCAAAAGAAACATCTATTGGTAATCTTTTACGTTCGCTATAAAAAGATGAACTCATTTAGCTGCTAGAGATGGCCCAGTTCCTTGTCTTATTTTAGAACCACAACCTACTTTTGCTCCATTTTTGTACAAGAACGGTGCAAGCCGCAAAAGCGGTCTGCCTAACTCTGTCTGTCCTCATCTTTGTTTTACAGAGAACTATGAGATTTCGCATGTGACAATGTCCCCGTCGAAGCAGAACAACATAATGTCCATGTACTCCTCTGTGGCACTGTCCAAAACCTCCTACAACGGCATCAGTGCCTTTTGCACCGAGGACAATGTTCCCCAGTGTATTTCTTATGTTAACCAGGTAATACAAGAGCAGGTTCTGCTCAGTGCTTTGAAAGAAAAAGGTGTGTCGTAACGAGACAGTACAAAGGCCGCAAGAAAAAGGATCATGATTAAATATATACATTTTACTTATTTTTTAGTGTTATGTCATAATATATATTTTGTTGTTGCACTCTTCAACTTTCTAATGTAAACTATTCTATATTGGAGGCAATGTCAAGATGATTATCCAGAGAAATTGTTGTCCTTTTTTTTAATTTCATGAGCAAAGTTGTTCACCTAAAAACATAGGTGCTGTTGGGTTTTCTTTTAATCTTTTAAGCTCTGTCTCTAAGCTTTAATCTGAAAATGCTTTGTTGCTCTTAACTTCCAGAATATCTGAACTGAATCAGAAGTGTCTCTAAATTTGACTCGATCTTTATCAAATTATATGATTTGCACTTGCATGATTACACTTTGTTCAGTTGGTATTGATACAGGAGGAGGATTTTGGAGAATTCTTTATCATTTTGAGGTATCCCAGGCTAATTTATTAAAACAAAAACTTAATTTAAATTCTTATCCCTTAAACTAAAGAGCTACATAATCTTTTACTGTTTTCATCTTTCTCATAATTATATATATATATTTTTTTATGATTGCTTTAAATTATTCATTCATTCATAAAAAAAAATAAAAAATGAATGAATGCTTTAAATTATGATTTTAGTTGTGAACAGATGGCATGTAGACAAACTATCTTATCATTTATTTAATTTTTTTCACAATTAAAAACAAAACATCGTATCATTTATAGCATTATTGCACATTTTCTTTTGCGGGACAGGAGCTGGACTCTCTGGGCGTGGCATCGTGTCTAGAGCCCAGTGCACCGGGCAGCACCGGTCTGAACCCGGTCCCGGCTCTGAACGCCTTTTATGAGCTGCTGCAGATCCACAGACGAGACATGAGCGCGGTGGAGGAGCTCGAGAGGGATCAGCTTAGAAAGTCCAGCACTTTAGAGCACGTGCAGATCAACAACTCCAGACTCAAGGTTGGTTTCCCATTATTGACCTTTTGGGTTGTCAGTGTCAAATTTATTTATAAAGCACATTTAAAACCACCCCAGCTGTACAAGCAGAGTATACAGACATTAAACATATCTCTTTTTTTTACCCTCCCATTTACGACTATAATAAGTTTAGGGGAAACCATTGAAAAGACTCTGAAATCTGAAATCCTTTTTATTAAATATTAAATAGGGAAATTGATCTGTAAATGCATTAAACCACAACTGAAACTCATAAACTTGTACATCGGACCACTCTGGAGCATTGTTCTTTCCATGTCGCTGTGTCTCATTCCATACAGTTTTCATGTGCCAGTGATTCTTTGTTAAACAGGCCGCATTGATCAACCAGTTAATGAGACTGTCCTTTTCAGTGGGGCCTCTTTTGTGTGAGCGCCAGGACACGTGGACTGGCCCAAAGTGCACACTGAAATGCACATTTAATTTTATACTTCTGGCACTAAACTGAGGTATTCTTCAGAAAGACAACCATTTCATTTAATGAAGCCACTTTATTTTATCTATTGCTGTATAAAGTCCCGTGAATGCACTGTGCTAAATTAATCTGCATTGGACAAAGCGGTTGTTGCCACAGCAATCAAAGACTTGTGGAAATTGTGTATGTTCCTAATTTCTTCCTTCTTGGACTTTTAGGTCTTTCATGGCGTGTAGTTTCAGTTAAGTGGCTTATTCACACATTCTCCCAAAGGCCAAAGCAATACAAAAAACGAATGTGCGTCAGGGAAAAAGGGACTTGCTGTCTCTAATTCATTTAAAACCGGATGGTGTAATTGCATCAAAACATACACTTGTACACTACCTTCTGAAGAACTACTTATCAAGACCATCATAGAAATAATAATACTTTGTCATTTTGATTGAATATGAAATAACTTTTGTCCCAGGACCAGTTGGAGATGTCCATCAGGGAAAAGTCTGGGATGCACGAAATTGAGCGGCAACTCCAACTGAAAATTAAGACTTTACAGAGCTGCCTAAAAACTGAAAAGGATGAGGTTTGTGTGTTTTGCTTTGAATGTCTTTCCATTCAAGCTTCTTTGTGCATTACAAGTAATCCAATGGGTTGTTTCTTTTAGGTCCAAAAGCTACAGAATATTATCGCCAGTCGTGCCACACAGTACAACCATGACACTAAAAGGAAAGAAAGAGAAACGGCTAAACTTAAAGAACGCCTCAGTCAACTATTGGTTGATAGAAAGGACAAGAAACTCTGTAAGTAATATGCAGCTGCAGAAATGATCACATAACAATATATGGGATAATAACATGTGTTTATTTAAAGCCATCGATGTCTTGAACTGTTTGGGACGCGCTGATGGAAAAAGGAGCCACTGGAAGACTGCAAAAGCAACTGCCAGGTTGTAAAAAATAAAAAACTCACCAGATTTATCTTTAGCTCCCTATGAGCATCTGCAGCGTTAGTGGCATTAGCCATTCCACTGTAATTATCACAAATATTACAAGGCTGCTCCTGATTTTTAGAAATGTGTCTTAGAAATGTGAAAACTGAACTAGTTTGTTACAAACTGTTTTGCTGTGGTCAAAAATCATTCCTCAGTTCACAAACGCATTCCTAGTATTATAATTATTCATCGGGGATGCGTTTAAAAACGCAGTTTTTTGGTGTCACAATAATGCTAACAACAATAGCATGCTAACGGCGCCCCAACATTACTTCCTGGTTCAGGGAGGATAAAAAATGCTTTCTAATTAAATGCAAACAGCATCCTCATTTTTACCCTAAAAGCTGCCTTTACACTATCTGTCTGGGGCAAGACAAAAGTTCCTTTATTTATAAAAAATAATAGGCAAATGTTCACAGTGTACAGAAACTTTTTTTTCTTGTACTGTATTCAACAGGATCGTGTACAGTTACATAATGCCTGAGGTCAAAGATTCTTCCAGATTATCAAATCATTTCCATCTGCAGCTACATTCATACTTTTGTTTAGTGATCATTTCTATAATGCATTCTGAGTTGCTATTTGAAACAAAAAGCGCTACTTTTTTCAGTTTATACTCTGTGGTAATTGGTTAATGATTCTGAGGTAAAAAGTTTAATGTTTAATGTTATGTATCTCATTCCATATGCAGCCACGAGGGGGACATGTACAAGTCTTTGCTGAGTGACTACGAGGCGAGTCAGAGGTCGCTGATGCTGGAAAACGCAGAGCTGAAGAAGGTGATGCAGCAGATGAAGAGAGAGATGATCCATATTTTAAGTCCACGACAGGCGTCTAAAGGAGCCGCTGCCGACGACGGCCATGAGCAGGTATTTGCAACATTTATCAGCTTTAGCTTAGCTCCCTGATGGAATTACAAATATTTATTTCAAGGATTGTGAGATGTTTTGAAGGAACACAGCTCGTTGGCTCAATGACGCGAAGTGCATAGCATATTTGAAGGAGCAGGGTCAATATACTTTTCTTTCTTAGTTGTGCATACTTGAGAAAAAAAAATACTGTTGTAGAAAATGTGTGACATTCTTGTTGACCTCAGGTTATAATTACAGCTTTTGTCTTTCTTAAACTTGTCGCTCAGGGCGACTCGGACACAGAGGAACGGGCAGGAGACTCCGGCAGAGAATCGCTGGATAAGTCGTGTGAACTGGCCCGGGAGCAGCTCACCAACAGCATCCGGCAGCAGTGGAGGAAATTACGGAGCCACATGGAGCGATTGGACAGCAAAGGTACAAACTGAACTTTCAGACATACATCCCAATTGTCTCTTGGCATCTACAGCTTTAACTGAGAAAGGAGCCAGCCAATGTTAACTTTAATAACTGAGAGGGCCTTTTTGGGTTTGGTTGGATACAAATTGCAGATTAATGGCCATTGTCAATAATATTAATGATCTGTTTGAAAAGAATCATGTGGATTTTCTTGTTGGAAATAGACTGACTTCTGGTTCATCAGAGAGCGTGACGTTACGTAGTAGAATTCAAAAGCTATCAGTATTATGTTTCTTTTGCTGTAGTAGACTTGACTATAATGAACGCGTTCAAATGTTGTGTCTAAAGCTTCGGAGAACCAAGAAGATGTAATCCAAAAACAGATGCACGACGACGAGATGGAGAAGATGAGGCAAGAGGTGCTGCAGTGTAAAGAGTTCATTCAGACACAACAGCTGCTGCTACAGGTCGGTGTCTACACTTCCTCGTGCTGAAAGCACCACTGGAGGTCACAAAAGTGTCATACAAATGTTGTGCTCCCAACGTTATAGCAACAACTGCACACTTCATTTGACGACGACACGGCTGCGCTGCTGAACGACTGTTACACTCTGGAGGAGAAGGAGCGTCTCAAAGAGGAGTGGAAACTTTTCGAGGAACAAAAAAGAAACTTTGAACGGGAGCGAAAGAACTTCACTGAAGCTGCTATTCGCCTGGAAAGAGATGTAAGAGGTCATTTCAGTTCAGGACTTTTTGTGTTATTATGACTCATAGTTAAATGCGTGTTTATTTAATTTTACAGAAAAGGGCGTTCGAGGAGGGCCGTGCCACTTTGCTCAAAAATCAGTTTTTGAACTTGACTCCTTTTGTTGATTGTCAGAGAAGATCCTCATCAGATGGTGGTCAAAGTTCACTGTCAATAAGTATGTTTCTGGCATTCGAAATTACAATATAAATGCTGCTTTTCATTTTGCTAAAAATTAGGAATAACAAGCAAAATGATGACACACAAAATTTGTCATTCACTCTTTATCACATTTGGCCCTGGTTCTGTCTCTCAAAGGTTCAGAATGTTGCATCAACTCTAAAATGGGCAATTAACTGAACTAAAGCTACATTGATGCGGTCCTGTAAATGGTAAATGTAGACTTGCTTCCAAATGTGAAATTGTTACCGCAATCCATTTATGCGTGAGCCAGAACTGCGAATGTCTTACTCTTCAGTTCATCTGCCCAAATGCTCTTCCAACTTCTCCACTCCAAAACCTGCGCCTCGTTCTGCTGCGCTGTCCACAACTGAACTGTACCGAACACTCCGACTCATACCAGAAACAAGGTACTTAAAAGGCGTATTTACAGGATTTACAAGTACTTTCGTTGAATGTGAAGCTTATTGAAAAACAACGTATTGACAGTTGTTGACGGCATCATAGTAACCTGTAGTTTGTTTGTTTTTTGTTTGTTTTGTTTTTAGCTCGAGACAATCTAACCGGGGGCGCTGGCAAGAATCGAGTACAATTGAGGATGGGGACATTCGGGCCAAGGCCAAAGTTCGCTCTCGATGTGGAGAAATAAACATATTCAGTTTGGGAGAAGAGAACAGCCTTACTTGACAAATTGCCAATGGCTTTTTTTTTTTACGATTACCGAAAACGATGAGCATCAGTCAATGCGCATTACTGTCTAAACTCTAATCACAAAATCAAGCACTTTATTATTATCAATATATTTTTTACTGTTTAGAAACAAGAATGTATATAGAATCTTAAGCATAGCTATAATGTAAAGGGTGAAGTTTTATTTAAATGATAGTTTACTTTGTCTAAGCTATTTGACGGATTTAATGGGACTTTTGTAAATTGAAGTGTCTAATTAAATAAAGATGATTTTTTTATTTCAATTTTCTTAATCTTGCATTATTTACTATTTATTAGATGACTTTAAACTCAATGCAATTTTGAGTAGGCATAATATTTACTATCCGTCAGTGTTGGGAAGTAACTAAATATGCGTGTTAGAGGCAAATATTCTGAAAAAAATAATGACTAACTGTACTTCGTTACAATTACTTTAATTTGGTGGATTTCCCGAGTACAGTTTGTTTCCTAAAATCAAAGGAATACATTGCAGTACTTGTTCGTGCCACTTTGGCTTCAAACTTCAAACTCAAATTGTCGAGTAATATAAAAAATGCCGCTCTTAAGGCGAGTTCATGTGCAATATTTGTCATCTCTGAACAAATGGTGAAATTGACATAAAGCTTAAGCCTTCACATTTTACATTCAAATAACTGTATTGCAATTCAATGAAAAGTATGTATCCAAAATACATTACTCCGATTGGGCTATGTAACAGAGTATACTGCAATATCGAAATTATTTATATTGATGTTACTTGTTCTACAAGGGAAGAAAATTGGTGCACGTACAAGATGTACCAAAATAAGATGATATTTTATAACTTCAAAGAAAGTACAAGTACTGAAGAATGAAAGACAAAAGAGTATAATATTAGCAGTGGTAAGGATAGTATTAACAGTAAAAAGATGATTAAATAAATAAATAACTGACAATACGTTTGAATGCACGTATTCAACAGCCTGTTCTGTATTCTTCCCAACACAAACTCTAGAAATATGTACTTTAAGATAATTACTTTACATCGTGACATTCAATTAACACTCTATAGGATTTGACAACAAAGTAACTGTACATACAATTATTCTGCAAAATAATTTCAAAATTGTCTTATTCACAGACTTCCAAGAGAAAAACCCAAACAATGGCAGATTAAGTGTGTGAGCGCCCTCTTGTGGGCGTCCAGTCAGTGGAAACCCCGGAATCCGGATGTGATCATCTTCTGCTTTTTGAGCATCTCCTCCTCAAGCCGCAGCTCACAACTGAGTTTAGACCGAAAAACCGCCACGAACATGTCCACTTCTAATCTTATCGCCATGAAGAAAGTCGTGCAGCAGCTGCGTTTTGAGGCCAGCCTAAACAGAGTCAAGGTATGATCCGCATATTAACTTTGTTGTTTTGGTTATAACGGGGAACGCGACAGATGCGCTACGGCTAACACACACAAGGGGGCTACAACAACAGGGCGTCACTTGTAGAGCAAAGAAGTGCCGTTTAATGGGTTTTTGTGTCGAGATCCGCGGATATGTGTGCGTTTGTGGGATTGCAATGTTGAAATCAATGTTTTTTTCTTTTCTAAGAGTGGTCGCAAATGATGAAATAAATGTGTTTTCTCCTCGTGTGTTTGGGTTAGCTTTGGCTGTAGCTCGCCAGGGACAGCCGCTGCTCGCAGCCCAACCTTTTTTACGTTCAATCCCCTCAAGATTGAACAGTTTGATAAATTGCCCACCTTTGTCATTATATCTGAATATTTTGATGGTGTTTTAGTTCGCAGATGTTATTGGTGGTTAAAAGCAACTCTTATCTGTTTTGATTGAAGTTGTCTTAATATTTGAAAAACTTCCTCCACTTGTGCTTTTCCAGAACTTCAGGGACGATGCTGTAAATGTATCCTATGGAAATGTAACTCTGACGTACCCTCCGTCTATACCGACTGGATTGTCTTATAATTCTGCTATAAGTTTTTCTGATCACATTTTTGTAAAGGTGAATGTTTGTCACTCTTCTGGTGAAGCTGCTTGTCTCCATGTTATTGCTTTGCCTAGAATTTTCCAGTTTATACGATTAAACTTCTCCATCTCCAAGCAGCAGGCCCAGTTACAGTTCAGATCTGTGGAGAGGCAAAGAAAGCATTATCAGTGTATTTTTGAGCAATAAAAACCGTCATAATTGTATACACAGGGAAATAAGTTTAATGCCATACTGTGAAACATTCTAGGTAGAGAAATAACATCAACGTGAAGATGGTGCGTCGATATACTGAGAGAAAAGGTCCCGCACACTGTCTTACTTGCAAGGTGAATTTATTTACAGCAGGTGAAGAGGAAACGTTTTGGCTTCCTCAGGCAAATGGCCATTTGAAAAGAAATAACTTCAGCCATGACACAAGCAGGGGGTGGACCCCACAACAGAAAAGTTACACACTTCACCTTTAATTTAAAGTGCAGTTGTGTAGCACAATCACTGGGGATGTAATGATATCCAAATATGACAGTACAATATTATGATACAAAGTTATAGTGTGACTCATTATTGTCATGATCCAACGATTTAAAAGGCAGTTTTATTGTCATGTCTGTTCTGAAATTGATCAAATGATCATGATCTGTGTCGTCTACTGTAGTTACCTCTTGTTTTTTAAGCTGTTGCTGCAACAGAAGCAAAGGAGGTTGTAATTCGATATATTGTGACTGCTCACAATATTGTGAGACTTTTGACGATAGTATATCACAATATTTTGTTTGTTACATCTCTAATCATAAACTTTATTCTGATAAATGACTTGCACTGAGAGTGGATATTTAATTTAAAAAGCCCTTCTTCTGTTTGTAATTGTTGCTCTTTGTGTGTGTGTATCCAGGTGTCTCAGGCTGCTGCAGACCTGCAGCAGTTCTGTGTGCAGAATGCCTTACACGACCCTCTGCTCACAGGCGTCTCGTCCAGCACAAACCCCTTCAGGCCACCGAAGGTCTGCTCCTTCTTATGAAACCCCCGAGGTACGTGTCCACACAGACAAACCATTCAACCTGCCTTTGAACAACTGACAAGTGTTGCAAAAGGATTGTGGTTTGAGAGATTAGGAAGCTACAACAGTACCACTGTGTCAACACAAGGGAACAGGCACCATAAAGTTTCAGCCACTGCTGAATACTTGTACCCAACAGAATCAGGGTATATTTGTGTGAACTGCAACAGGCAGAGTTTGCGTCCGAATATGTCAAATAGTTTATAAATGGTACAATTAAATAATAGAAAGTAAGTATTTATTATTGAGCGTAAAAATACATGCCCATTCTTCATGGATTGTTCTATTCAATCCACTTAACCCGCCGTGTGTGTGTGCGCGCTTGCACGCGTGCGCCTTGAAGGTGGATACGCGCTGTAAGGATGTGACCATTTACCACAAGGTGAATCATCACGTAAAAACACTGAATCACTTTACTTGATATTCTTGTTCATATGCTGCTGCCTTGTACATAACCAGAGTCATAGCCACTTATTGTGCAGTTGTGAAGGGCGAATCTGCACCTGATGTGTTTTGGTTGCCTGATTATAAAATGATGAGTTGGCTTTATAATGAACAGGTTTTTGCTTTAGTCCGTTACATTACTAAAGCCTGGGAGAGGACATATCCTGTATAATTTGTAAAGTGAAATTGGCTTGTCTACGCCATTTGAGAAATGTTTGCATGCGGGCACGGCCACTGTGAGCGTGACAGTATAATAATACAATTAATCAATCAGAAATATCATGCATAATAGTTTAGTAGCCCATCATAGTGTTACTCTGTTGCACATTGTTGCAGCTTTATATTTTACCTAAATAATTCTACCAAATGTTAGATTTAAGTCTATTTTTAATATTCTTTATTGTTAATGCATATAATGTCCTGTGGTTCTTGTACTTTGCATCGCCACAGTGGAATTTTTCAATTGTGGGAAAAATTAAGATTATTTTATTTACCTCGTTTAAAAAACATTTAAAAAAATTACAGATAACTTAAGTTTAGTTTTTGTCATAAATACAGTATGCAAAGACCAATCTGCCTTCATTCTCATTCAGACTGACAGGTATGTGAATGTTTGTCCTGTTTATAGTCTGGCTGTATTTTGATTAACGGTTCTCTCTGTTGTAGGCCTATACTTCGATGTGACAGGGAACAACGACCATGACACTGCTCCTCACGCCAAGCCATTACACTGCCACGAGACCCGACTGCACACGGCACTGGAAAAGGACCATCAGCATTCTGCAGCAACAAATAAGGGAGACAGTTTTATTTTTCATGGCACAGTGTGGTTTTTCAAATAAATTGTTGTGCCTTTTCTATTGTTCTATTTTGGCCATCACTGTTGTAACTTTTTGTATTTAATAATGAATAAAAGCGTTCTTTACTACTCAGATGGTTGGTTTACTGTAAAAACATGAATTGCAATTGTAATTAGATGCTTTAACGCGTTTCAGTCAGTCATAAAGACTAAAGAATGAAGTCTAAAGAATGGCAGTAATGTAACACTATGGTTACCAACCGCCATATAACAGCACCAAAGAAGATATTAGTTGAATGTGTTTATCAGATTTTTTATTGGGAGTGAGTGTAGTATTATTTAGTATGACAGACTAAACAACCTAAATTACATGATAAAATACAACATAACACGTAAGTAACATACGTACAAAGACAAATACTAAAATATTAGAAATAAATATATAAATGTAAAACGACTGTGACATGATGCAACACAGCAGACCTGACGGGGACAGCGTCCTCTGCTGCTGTCTGTGCGTCCCTCTGTGCGTAGGCAAAGTCTCGCGAGAACAAGGCTAGAAGGCTACAACATCCTCGACATCAAAGTGCTGCTTTAAACCAAAGCGGAGCGAGCCTTACAAATAGGAAATGAGAACGGGAAGGGTCTGAGAGCTGAACGCAGGTCCGCTTTCCTTTGTGGTTGTTATTACACTGTTGTTATTCCTGGTTTTCCTCAGTTTGTGGGCTAAAGCTGAGCGGCATGAGAACGTCCGTCTGAAGAATGAAACATGGGACTGCGTTGCTGTGGAAACGGTAACTTGTTCCGCTAACCTCTTTAACAGGCCCAGGTGATCTGACTGAGCTTAAACACGGATATGAGGGACCTTCCATCGTTATTGGAGAGATGAAGGCCCTAAATAAGTCAGTTGCTTCACTTTGGGGACAAAGCTGCGCTAGCTAAGCTACATGTGTGGACTATTGCATCAGCTGCAGCGTGCTGACGTTAAGCGGCTCTTAGCACTAAGCTATTTTCAGTGCTGTTACAATAGCACTTTATCCCAGCCCAAATACCGGACTGGCCTTTGTAGTAGCAGTATTGGTGTGCACTGGTTTATTCTAGAGGAGAGGCTGCACAGAGGCGTGATGATGCTGCAGGAGGGGCCAGTGCAGATCCTGTGCCTCACTGCTCACAGTGGGGTCCCTCTGTTCACACGGGGCAGCTCTAAGCAACTGCCTTTCTCTGTCATTGGCTCTCTAAATGGTGTGCACATGTTTGGAGGAGGTCAGGGGGTCTCGCTGCTAAGCTGTGATACTGGAGGTGGGGGAAAGGTGGTGTGGAGGGTGTTTAAGGACAGTGTGATGCTCATTGCTGTGAGTGGAGGTCAGAGAACTCAGAGCTCCCACACAGAGGACGAGGTGTTCCTGCAGCGCCTGCTGGAGAACGTGTGGGGCTGTATGGTGCTGGTTCTGGGACAGGACGAGCTGGTGACCGTGAGGAATGTAGAGCGTCTCAAGAGGGACCTGAGAGCCTGCTTCAGCCTCATAGACCTGCTGCTGGAAGAGAGACAGCAGGGCATCATGGGAAACCTTACGCACTGTGCTGACTCACTGCTGCCCCCTAACCCAGCTCTGCTCCAGGAGGCTGTGGGAGGCTTTGCACAGGCCGCTGAAAGTGAGTTTGGCTGCCTCGTCATTCATGGACGAATAGCTGCTGTAACTGAAAAGTGGAGTCATCTGCGGCCTCAGGAGGTGGTGCTGCTCTTGGCCTTAATGCACACACTGTCAAAGTCTGGGTCCTCTTCTTGTGACTACCCGGTGTTCCTGCCTCAGGGCAGCCCCACTGTGGCCCTCCGCCTCCTGCGCTTCCAGCTGCTGCCTGGGGCAGACGTGTGTGTGCTCTGTGGCCCCACGCCCTCTCTGCACAGGGCAGAGAGTGACCTGCGCCAGGTCTGGTCTCCTGTGGTGGACTCTCTCAGGGACACTTTGTCTGTTGGGGAGCGCTGCTTACCACCATCTATCGCTCTGAGGCAGGACGTACTGTCAATGATGCTGATAAATCGAGATACACACCGCTCTGTCTCCTGTGTCCAGGCCCTTTCAAACCTGCCTGACACTCCACTGCCCTCAAGAGCGCGCTGCTGGGAACTTTTGAAGCTTTTCTACATCTTCAGCACCACCAGGTACTTCCACCAGGAGGAAAGCCTGTCGGAGGAGCAGACTAAGAGCAGCAAAGAGGACTTTGTTCAGGGCTTCTCCCATCAGCCGCAGCAGTGTTACCTGGTGACAGAGGAGTGCAAGTGTTACGGACTACAAACCGCTCAGCACCAGCTCTTCCTGCTCCTCCCTCTCTCTGTGCCCACATTCGCTCTACCCTCTGTGGCCAACCAAACACTTTCACATTTAGTCACACCCACTGGGTTTTGATCTACTGCTTCTTTACATCATTAGCTCACCGTAATGTCTATGAGGATGTATCTGCACATTACTGTTGTACACTGAGACACAGTTCGGGCAACATTTGAATTGACAAATTTATGGAAATGGTCTCTACCTCTCATGCACAACTGATGGATATAGAGTTTTATTATATGTTAAATAAAGTTATACTTTCTTTTGATTATGTAGTTTTGAGTTTTTCCATCTTATTACTGGCTTGCATTTATTTTGCATGTACATTTTATTAACTTGCATGTACATGTTTCATGAGCACATTTATATTTGAACACACATTAACACAGTAGTAGTAGTTTCAATTCATTTTAGATATTTATATTTTATTTACACATTTTATTGTGAAGGCCTTGAATGGCCAAGTCTGTTAGATAAGTTCATTCATTAGATTAGATCAGTAGCATGAACTCATATTTACAGAGGAATGTATAGAGCTAGGTGTTTTAGGCAAGCTCAAAATAATAGTAGGTTTGTATTCGCTCATGAGCTGTCTACACACTCTCAAGAGCGGCACTGGCCAAAACCAAAACTGTCTGTGAAAAGGCGAAATGAAACCTGCCCACTGGCAAAAGTGCATGCCTTCCTCTTGGTTACTTAAGCGCGCCTTTCCTGCGCCGCGGAAACCGGAGAAGCGTCCCGGACTTTCCGTGCGTAGACAGCCAGAGGAGGAGAAGGGGAGGGAGGACACGGAATAGGCCACACCAAGAGGAGGGAGGGGTGCGTGCTGGGGTGGGTGACAGTGCCATGTGTGCAGCCAGACCAGTGGAGTCCCCAACTACAGACCACTACTGAGAAGTGCCGGCGCATGGTCTGTTTTGACGCTCTTAAAAACGTCCAGGAATTGCGCTTTTTTTTGTCATACGCGCGTTCCTTGACTCGCCGACACGGTCAAGACCAGACCGTCGACACAACTCATTATTTTGACTTTTGAACCACTTTTTTGGGGGCCAACATGTCGGCTACGAGTTTACTCTCACCCCGAAATCTGCGGCTCTTAAGCAGGGCACCACGCGGCGGATTTCTGGGCGCTTCTTGCGGTGGTCATCATCATCAACCCGGGGGTCCCAGCAGCAGCAGCTCCAAGTCACTACTGACATCTCCCCCTTCCTCTGTGTCCCCTTCCACTATGTGCAGAGCTTTGTCCAGTCTGACTGCATCTCGTCGCGGCCTCCCCAAAGAGAAAATGTCCGAGAATGGGATCCCCCGGCCCAAGGTGCTCACCCTGGACACCATGAACCCCACGGTGAAGATGGTGGAGTACGCGGTGAGGGGTCCCATCGTGCAGCGCGCCGTGGAGCTGGAGAAGGAGCTGTCTGAGGTCTGTACTGCCCTGCTATGACTTCTTGTGTGTGTGTGTGTGTGTGTGTGTGTGTGTGAGCAAAAAACAAAACAAACCTAATTCAAAACTAATTTCATTTTAGTTTTCACAAGAGGCCAAAACAAACCCATTTCAACTCTTAATTGCTCTCTTAAAGGTGCAGTATGTACCTTTTTGTCTGTGGAAAGTCTGCCACCTGCATGTCTCCATAGTACTGCTTTGCCTTGAATGTTCCACATCAGCATAGCATTAAACTTGATCTATCTCAAGGCCAAGTTACAGGTGAGGGGTCTCATTTATAAAACATTCTTACTGAAGGGTACACACTCTCTTTTTGTTTCCCTCATTAAACCCTCATGGTCAAAGTCCAGACAGTGTGAATCAGGCCTCTCATTTCCACATGACGTTGTCTCTTCATAGAATACAAACTTATCGTGGAAAAGTCCTGTATGAAACATTTTTAAACCTACTTTATTAATGAGACGCCAGATTAGTGCTTGGGTTATGTCAATGAATGCAACGAAAACAAATCAAATAGAAGCACGATGCGCTATGGCATGTTCACCGGTAATTATGTTGGATTATTCCTGGCAAAGCAATAATATTTTCATAAGCGAATGACGCACTTACACCATTGTACCTTTTTTAAACTTTAACGTACGCCCGAATGCATCACCACTTTGCTTAGTTTATTTGGACATAACAAAATGGTGAAATGTAGGTTTTGTTCTTGGTAAAACCTTATCACAGTTTTTCCTCAGTCATTTCAGCACTAGCCTTTTATGATTTGAGTATTTTATGTCATGATCTGGGTATTTTTGCATTGCGTTTTTTATTTAGATATCACATTGTTTTTAATAATCACTAATCTACACTAAACACTGGTGGTTGTACATGTAGTCTATAGATTAGATGTTTGCAGACACCCAAAGTGATTGCAGTAATGTTGCTTTCACTTTCAACAGTCCTACACATGAACAAACATCCTCTTAAACATTTTATAGTTGTATGTCAGCAGCCTTCTCGTCTACGGGATATTATTTAGTCAGCTTTATAACCATTACCAACATGAACCAACAGAGCGTGCTGACCCTCTGTTCAAACATAATTCAAAGTCCAAACGTTGGTTAGAAATTGGGCTGGTCTGTGTCGCGACAATAAACTCAGTCAGTCAGTAATGACACATTTCAACATCCACGGTCATAATTGTTCAGTTCTCTATAATGCTCCCCTCTTTCTCAACTTGTTTTAAGCCAATGTGCATAGGAAAGATCATAAATAAGAAACACAACACTGTAAGTTGCAGTTTTGTTCCATTGATAACATTTAGAATATTTTAAGGCAATATAATGTAATTTTCAACACAAAATAATAGTAGCATTTCAATACTTGTTCAAATGAGTGTGTAGTTTGAGTTACAATACTAGTTTTTGTAACAAGTAGTTGATATTTTGAGTTGCTAGTACAGTTTGCATACAAAAGATACATTTGGCTGCTATATGCTATATGTTCTTGTGTCATATTTTAAACTTTTTGTGAATTATCCAATCAAATCTTTCATCCTAACAGTGTTGCCTTTTCTTATTTCTTATTGTTCTAAACAAATAATGAAATGCCAGTGATTTTGTTCACGTTCGGCTACTCTCCCCAGGTCTGTCCCCTCTATCGTAGCTAATACAGTATCTTCATGATGTTTGTGCTTAAATGGCAAGTGGCAAACACGAGTGTAAGAGTGTTCAGGGGGCAATGTGCAGTTTCTGCTCTGGAACATGAGGAAAGTTCAGAACAACAGGCTCTTTCACAGGTGAAGGCCGTCACGGAGGAGGGGACATTTAAACTATGAAGTCAATCGTTTAGGGCTGCACGATTTGGTAAAAATATATAGTTGTGATTTTTCTGACAAGTATTAAGATTGTGATAAGATTTTTGTTTTAGTAAGTTTTCTTTTTTCAATGTTCAAAATTAAACGTGAGAAAATGTACAAAAAGACATAAATAGAGCTGAACGAGCTGAAGAATCACATGTGTTTGTGAAAGTACTTGTACAGATCTAAACTACAAGGTTAGCAGTTTTTATGCAGGATAAGATTAAATAAAATTGTTTGTGGAGGAAAAAATTATGGCGTTTTGCTACTTTTTTTTTCAAATTGCAATTTCAGTTCGATTGTTATTCATCTTGAAACCCGACCTGTAATCGTTCATAGTGGTTATGATCCAGTGAATCATTCTAGATTTGGATTCATCCTTTCTTTTTTGACTTGGCAAAAGTTGTCTCTGAAACCTCTGTGGAAGAGCATGCCTGCAGACGAACCAACGTATATTATTTGACCTCAGAGTTGCAATAGTTGAGTATCCGCCACCACCAGTCCGTCGAAGCAGACGATGCAGGCTGACTGGAAGCGTGTGTGTGTTTGAGAAGGCAACTGTGTTGAAAACAGAATTACAATAGCCCCAAAAATTGCACATCGTCAAAAGAATCTCATTACTGTCCAGTTATTTCATCATATCCAAAAATCCAAAATGACATGCATCAGTATACCCATTATTACCCACAAATCATCACGGTCTTAATCATTATATTGCACTCAGTTGTGTTAAACGTGGTCAGATAAAGTAGATGCATGTGTGTTTTCATGTTTAGTTTCAGTGTTCGAGTTGCACTTAAAATATATGTTGCAATGCCAGTAATTTACACACACACACACACACACACACACTCAACATTGACCATAACAATGATGAGTTGTGCGTCTTCTGTAGTTAAAAGGAAGTGGTAAAAAGGGCCTTATGCTACTATCTCAGTTTGCCACCAGTACAAGAACAGGATTCCTCACCCAATCTAATCCAACGCACAACTTTTACTCACTTTAGACTTGTTTTTCAGTGTGGGCTTGAGCAGGTGTTGGGTTGCCATGGGAAAAGGGTTACAGTGGCTTCCTCTTTGTGGTTCAGTGGATCAAACCAAACAGACAATGCCCCTTTTAATGCGCCTCAAATTTCTGCTTATTAAGACTTGCTGTAAATAAATCCCCTGGTTTTTGTCTCGTACTGCAGCACAGTGTTCCCATACAACAAAGATGAGGTTGTCTGAGGTTTTGTAGGGAGAAAGAGAGAGAAAAAGCATGAAGTTATCAGGTTGTAAGCGCGTTCTTTGTTTGTTGTTGTTGTAATGACCGGTCTGTAGCTGGCGTGGGGAGAAGAGGGAGCCTTTTCAAATTCTTTCTAAAGCTTCAACAGTTGCTATGAGCACGGGGCACAAGCCTGGCTCAGATTCACCACTCAAATCTGGACAATATCCCACAAACGAGTAGTGTTTGGATTTGCCTGTTGGGGAAAGGCAAAATAGGTGTATGGATATGAGCTTTTCAAGTGTGAAGAACGGTCTCGCTTGTTCGAAAAAGGGCAACTTGTGTGTGCTGTGTGTTGTGTTGTGCTTATTCTGCATTTGACATGAGATAAAACACTCTCTCAAGTTTAGGCCATTAATGGAAGAAGTTGGTAAAATACTGGTAAAGTTTAATTGTGTTGTAAAGTAATCTGGTATTAAAAAAATAATTAGTTGTAGCAGTTTAAGTGTAGCGTTTGTTGCAAATGTACTAGTTGAAGTGGAAGTACCATCTTTAACAGAGGTAGTAGAAATAATAGTGGTGGTGGTTGTCGAAGAACTTTTGGCATTTAGTTATGTTTAATCAGAAGTGGGAAGAGTAGCCACAAATTGTGTAGGAGTACAGTTACTTCAGCATGAATGTATTCGGGGAGGTACTCATAATTGAAATGTACCGTAATGTACTTGAAAGGACAAACCATTAAATCTGGTACTTAAGAGAAAGACCATAAAAAATGACAACATATCTGAAGGAGCGGTGCAAGAAACACTAACGTTCAAATCATTTAGTATTGTCCGCTAGATTTACTCTCAGAAGAGGAACAGTTTCAGGAAAGTTACTGAAGTAAATCTATGTGGGTAAATGTAACTGAGAACTACTCGCCTTTGCCTTTTTAGGATTAGTGGTAGACATACAGTATTTATAGTTGTATTTTTTTCTAATACACATAATATTTCACATTTTGTATACTCGATTAAACATAGCGCACATTGTTAACTCTCTCTTCTATCTCTCATTGCAATTTCGCCATTCCTGTCTTTACAAACCTCAAGAGGCAGAGAGCACATTTTATTTCATCCAGATTCCGTTCTGTGCTTTGACCCTGCAGGCGTTATCCACTCGGTATAACGTCATTGGCTCAGACCGGGAGACGCCTCTGCTCCAGTAACCAATAAGAAAAGGACAAGTTTTTAATGTCCACTGCATTTCTCAACAAATAAACATGCTGCTGTTGTTTTGTTTTTGTTTTTTTAATTTGAGGTTGTGACTTTCTGCTTCGTCACGTTGGTACTTGTCTCATCTGCTTGCCAGTTGGCAGCATTTCTGTTTTCCCAGCGTGAGATAATCTTTCGTAAATAATACGTCCTCAGAGATTAGATGACAAGAATTCGATATATATTTAGCTTGAGTAAAAGTACTAGTGTAATTTAAAGTGTGTATGACCGGTTGGATTAAATATTATTCTCATTTGATCCGAGAATTTTCGGAGGTTTTCCAATTTTACTTCCTGGTTGTAATTGATGGCATCACAATAGGAAATTGCATAGTAACCATGTCACATTTCAATTTTTTTGACAAATAAAAATATATGAGAGCACTTTTATTTGGTCAAATTCATGTTTAGAGGGTCAAAATGTTGTCGTTGTCAATGTCACTTCCTGTAATTTTCTATAGATTTTTCAACTTTTCTCCACAAATAGCTTCTTGATTGGTGTAAAACTATAATTTATATTTACAAAAGGTATAAATTTACCAAATAAAGTAAAAAAGAGAAAATAATGCACACTTTACCGACTGTAATCACACTCTCGATACTTCCTCTTGAGTAAAGGCACTTCATGTTGGTTTCCTGTGCAGCAAGGTTATTAGCGATAACAAGATAAGATATAGTTTGCACAATGTTTTGTAATGGTTGAGCACACTATGTAAACATATTTTGTCCTTATTGCACATTTGGGGGAAAAGAAAATGTATAAACTATGTAAAGATTAACACTTTATGTGACTTTAGTGCTGTTCAAATACAGATGAGATGTTTGGAGTTGATGTGTTGCTAAAAAGGAACTTGTAAAATTGCAGAAAATGCACGAAATCTTAAAACAGTTCTCTTTTTTTAAATTGATATTTTTTGTGTAGAATTTAGTGAATTCCTAGTGATTTGTAACAATTTTAAGACTTTGTGTAGCATATTCATGGCTTTCAGGGTCCTGTTAACGGAACCATTCTGAGGATGTCATTCAAAAGATAAAACATTTAGTTTGAAATTGTTAATTACTTTGACAACAGCCCTGATTATAAAGCCCATGGATCTTTTCAATCACGAGTTCAGTACAATTTTCTCTCCTGAAACAGTAACATGATCTTAAAGTGCATCTGACAGGTTAGACTCATCATTTCACTTAAACATAATAAACATATTTATGTAAGATATTCCCTGTTTTTTCCAGGTTTGACAATTGATGCGAAGTATATTATTTTACTTCCAGCTAATGTTACATGCAACTATGCTCTAAACAAGGGCCAAAGCTTGAAGATGACAACACCTTTATTTTGTTAAATTTAGTTCCACTTGACTGGCGTGTAACTGCTGAATGTTTATTGTATTCATTATCACATTAAACAAGACTCAAGGTATAAAAAAATAAGTTGTTAAATCATTGTTGATCCTTGAGTTGTACTTGTTGACAGGTTTATGGAGCGAACCACAGAACATTGTTTCCGTACTAATGTGAGTTCCGTGTAGTTTGGGAACAGCTGTGCTCGTGATGAAGGGTGAAACATGAACCAAGATCATTTGTTAAATTACCACAGAGCTTTTTGTAACATGTGTTTTATTGATAAAAATATATATATATATAGAAAATGGTCCAGTATTGTCTTTTTCCCAATAATTTGTAGAAACGAGTCATTGTAATCCCTCATTTGTAGATCCACCGTAGAAAGTTTCAAAGGGGCACTAATGCTGCTCGATGTCTCAAATGCGTGGAGAAATCTGCTGCTTAGATTAGCCAGTTTGGCCAGTTCATCCAAGCAAGAGCACTGTGCAAAGTCCTGGCCCTGCCGTGTGCGCCGCAGCTGCTCAGGTCAAGACCCCTGAATGTGTAAACATTTAGTCTGCATGTTTTTTGTTCTTCTCCATCGCGGCGTGATGGGGGGCCGTTACCTCGACTATCCACCACATTCTCTGATATTGACAGTCATAAAAGCTGAAGTGATGGAAGCAACAAAAAAAATTTAAACACTGAATTCTACAAAATTACATTGATTTTATTGCTAAGACTTTTGCTTATTTCAGTTTTTCAAATGTGTCCTTTTTTATTGTAGTGTTGCCATGATAGTACAATTTCAAACTCGATTTCAATACTAAGGAAAAGGTTGGATAAATGATTATCTATTTTAAAAATATATATTTTTTTAGTCATTTTTAACACAAAATAGTAATTTCTTTAATATTACAATGTTGTTTTAATTCTAGTTCTGATATAGACCAAGACCTTTTAAAAACTACTCAAGAAAGGTGACATTTAGCTGTATTTGTGTTATTTTTCTTCCGTATGAATACTACTAGTTCCAGATACAAATTGATATTAAAAGTGTCAATTATTGTCCTAATTATATTGTTTATATCCAAATCCACTTTATTTATATTGCACATTTTATAAACAATTTCCAAAGTGCTGTACAAACACAAAACAACAACCAACCATATACTAAGTACTTCATTTGTATAGAATGTATTTGTAGTGTTTGTACTCTTTCCAACGCTGCATAAAACAATGAAGTTGCTTGCTAACCGCCTTCATGCTAACTCGTGTGTCCCTGCAGGGCATTGAGAAGCCCTTCGCTGAGGTCATCAAGGCCAACATCGGTGACGCACACGCAATGGGCCAGCAGCCAATCACCTTCTTCAGACAGGTCAGTCCTTATGTCTGCTATGCTTTACATCCAAAAATACAACTGTCACTTAGGTCAAGTCTGGAATATCTGCGCAACAGGTGTTTTTCAGGTCTGATACTGCAAGTTAGTGTAACATAAGCACAGTGTTATTTCTACCTTAGCTTTTTACAACAATCAAAACAAACACTGTCAAAGAGGTAACAAATTAGTTTATGTTGCAAAAATGTGTTGTCTAATATGCACGTGGAAAGTTCTACAGTACTTTTTCCCTCTCAAAACATTTTCCTAGCTTTTAATACTTTTATTTCTACTTGGATCTGTCATTTCGCTGTCAGATTTTATGCTCACTTCTGTTTTTGTGTTAAGGTTTTGGCTCTTTGCTCGTACCCTGAACTCCTCAACGACAACACATTCCCCGAAGATGCTAAGAATCGAGCACGGCGCATCCTTCAGTCCTGTGGAGGCTTCAGTATGGGTGAGTATTCATTCTGCTCTTCAGCACGATATAATGATCACCTCCAGGCTCTTCATTAAGTTCTGCACATGATAGTTTCACATTGAAAACCTCATGTAAAATTATAGAGCTGGAAATGACAGTGCATCTCATAATGTGCTGTCACACGATGCATGACTCACACTACCGCTAATACTGTATATAGAATATAATATGGCGATATTAATGATATATTGCTCATTATAAACTATGTATAATATTTCACAATTCACATAGAAGAACAAAAACTAAATATTACAGAAAAAAACTACACAATGTTGTATGACAAAATACTGGAGCTTTCTACAAATATGCCATGTTTAATGATGAATGTTCAGTAGATTTGAGTGAAATGTGCAGTCTGACCGGCCGTGTGCTGGGCTCTGTCCCTGCAGGTGCGTACAGTCCCAGTCAGGGCATAGACTCGGTGCGTCTGGACGTGGCCAACTACATCGAGCGGCGGGACGGGGGCGTGCCCTGTGACCCCGAGAACATTTACCTCACCACAGGAGCCAGCGACGGCATCGTGGTACACACTCATGTCCTCTTGCTGAGTTTCATTACAACATTCTATAGGCCTATAATATTTATTGGGGGGGGGGGGGCAAATTACTGTTGTTTATATAGCGATATTTATGAGTGAACTTGCGATATAGCGAGTTAAAGGATCAAGATATATTTATAAATGATAGATTAATCCTTTTGTGTGATTTCCCTTGGACAATTCTTATGAAAATACAGTGTAGACAGGGAAAACTCGTGCCCCCCATCTGGTTGTGTGACACAAAATACCTTCTAGAATCTGAAAACCACACACATGTTCAGGTTTTCTAGAAAAAAGCATGTGAGCTGCATGTTTCCATGGAGATACAGTACGTTTAAAGGCGTTCTGTGGAACAAGCAAGCACAATGACCTCTTAATGGGGGTCTTACTCTCCCCTGAAAAGTGTCATTGCACACCTTTTAATATTAATGTCTTCACTCCTGTCACAAAAACACATTTTGGAAACACAAGATCACAAGAAAATCACATAAACAAAGCAGAACACCAGTAAACCTTAAGTAAATATAAATATTGTGCCCCCAATATATAGTTTCATCTCTTAAATAAGTCTCTATGGCCTGTTGTGTGCATGTGTGAAGTGTGTTAAACTTGTGTACTTTTTCTGTCAGACCATGTTGAAGCTGCTGGTCTGTGGCCAGGGCATGGACTGCACCGGAGTGATGATCTCCATACCCCAGTACCCGCTGTACTCGGCCGCCCTGGCAGAGCTGGGCGCCGTGCAGATCAACTATTACTGAACGAGGATAACTGCTGGAGCATGGACATCAACGAGCTGCAGCGAGCTGTGAACGAGGCCCGACAGCACTGCCATCCCTCGCGCGCTCTGCGTCATCAACCCTGGAAACCCCACCGGTATGACTAGACCCTTTTGAAAGTTTACAAAAGTCTGAATTCTGGAAAGGAGGAAAAAAGTGAAATGGAACATAATGTGATTTCAATTGAAGAATTGGGATTAGTCAGAGAACATGAAAAATCAATGGGCTCTCAGACACATGCGAGTCTGGCTTAAAGTATTTACACATGTATTTTACTATATTTTTACACACATTTAGCATTTAGCATATATAAAGGAACTGTTTTGATTTTTAGGTTTTCGGACAATAGCATATTGAAATGTTGACCTCCAATGTTTTTTCATTGTCTCAAGATTACTGATAATACGTAGTAATAGTAGTATATATTTTCATCAATAGAAAATGTGTTCCGTTTTACTTTTATTTTGACTTGGTCTTATCCATTGTACATTTAAATTTTTGGCGGACAGAGTATTGTAAAAAGTCTCTTTGAGGATGTTATTATGAAACTATTAGATATCTATCAATATCGCAACAAACAAAAGATATATTGCCATAACATTACGGTCCTGTGTCTTATAGGAAATTATTACTTTAATAATGACAATCAAAAAGGCTTCTTTTTATTCATGATTTTCCTTATTCAGTCTAAATTCACATTGATTTAGTCAGTTTAGTAAGTCTTTCTTTTTGACAGAGTTGGACTGATTTAAGGCATGAACTTATTTCTTTTAATATAACTGAAGTTATTCATGATGTACCGAGAAAAAGTATGAAAGGAGCGCTGCTCTGGTGGTGGGTTAAGGCAGCAGGTTATGCCAGGCTGCTCTCATATATGTGCAGCCGGCCGCAGTGTCCGCCGAGTAACAAATGCCTGACTCTGAAATTGTACTGCATGTCCCTCCCTTCCTCTCACCCCCATTTCATGTTCAGCTGTCCTGTCTAATCAACCTACAGGCCAAAAAAAAGACAATTAATGGATGTAATTAATTTATTTCATCTTTATCTGTCATTTGTGCAGTTAAATTTTCCATAATTAAGATTACATTTTATACAGTATGTAGTGTCTTCAATAGTGGTTAGTTGTAACTTAAATTGTTGAAGTAATACATTTTTTGAATTGCAAAAAAAAAAAAGAATTCCTTCTAATTGTACTGACAACTTTAAATTTAGTACATTTTACTTCCATTTAAGTTATAATTTTTATTGTTGTTGTTTGCTTTTATTCACAAATACTCTTATATACTCAAATACTCTGTCTTGTTCAGCATGCCTCTACATTGTACTTTTAATCAACTTTCTTACAAAGCCACTTATTTCACTTGACTGCAATTGTTTTTCTTTTTGTTTTTAGGTCATTATTTTATTGCCAGCGTTTCATAGATTACTCAAAAGCAACACTAGATGGCAGCATAGTGTTCCCATCATTCTCACTGTCTTTTCTCTGGTACAGGTCAGGTTCAGAGCAGACAGTGTATCGAGGAGGTTATCAGATTTGCTGCCAAGGAACGTCTCTTCTTGATGGCTGATGAGGTATCGTCTTTGCATTTTTTTACCGTTTTTAATTCTGCTTATTTCCTCTTTTGTCTGTGGTTTTACCATGTTTTGACTGTGAACTTGCTCCTCCAGGTGTATCAAGACAATGTGTACGCGGAGGGCTGCCAGTTTCACTCTTTTAAGAAGGTTCTGTTTGAGATGGGACCGGAGTATTCAGAGAATGTTGAACTGGCCTCGTTCCACTCCACCTCCAAGTGTTACATGGGAGAGTGAGTCTAAAATGCAGGCAAACATATAACATGTAAATTATAAGATCTACGCAATGATAGATTATATTTTTCTTCAAACTTTAGAATTTTAACCTAAAACACTTCCATGTCTATATCGCATTCTTTTGCATGTTTAAGTACAGTAAAAGTGCGTTGTTGTTGTTGTTGTTGCTGCTCCTCAGGTGTGGTTTTCGCGGCGGCTACATGGAGGTGATAAACATGGATGATGACGTGAAGTTCCAGCTGTCCAAACTGGTGTCCGTGCGCCTCTGTGCTCCCGTCCCAGGACAGGCGCTCATGGACCTCGTGGTGAACCCCCCACAGCCCGGAGAGCCCTCTTACAACTGTTTTATCAAGGTATACTTTAACGTCTCCTCATTAAGTTCATGATTTGATTATTTTTGGTCGTCATGTGCACCTATCCTGCCACAGATAATGTAAGCAACCAGGAAGGAAGAGTCCATGTTTTGCCTTTTTCATGTTTCTTATTCATTTTTTGGTAACCGTGGACATAGACACAGTCCCACCTTTAGTTATACAGTAAATATGTATTGCTTTATTTTATGTAGATGCGTCGAGGTTACGCAGTATCTATCATGCAGTGTAATTATATCCTGTTTCCGAGACTTATTCATAAGAAAATCTGTCAGTATTTTTGTTATTTTTGGGCACAAATGTAGATGCGTACGGAAATATTTTGAGGGGAATGTGGACATTTTTAATTGGACATTTTCAAACTCTGAGATTCTGGGACAATTGTCTGTTTTTTTTGCTTTTCCATCATTCAAAAGAGCAACGCATTCAACAGATGGAGGCTGTAGTGTAAAAAAAAAAGAAAGAAAAAACATGAATAACTGTTATTAAATTCCAAGCGAGTGAGGCTGAAGTCTGTATTTTCAGTCAAATCTTTTATCAAAATAGGAATCGATTTATTTATTCTTTATTCGTCAGGGACCATGTACAAAAACATTAATCTTACGAGAGTAAAGCGTTACCTCTTGAATCCAGCCCAAACGTTCTTTGTGTTCTTTGTGCTAGTCCCATGCCAAGGGGAAGGGCATCTGGTATTAAACTTATTCCATTATGTGAATCTTGCAACTTTTACCAATGTGAGCATGAAGCAAACCATGAACAAAGCTCAGAGTGTCACTTTTCAAATCTTACTGTCATGTCACAATAAGTCTAAAGCACCAAACTCCTACAAACCTTTTTCTAAATGTCCCTGATGGAAAAACATGAGCTGCAATAAATAAATGGAAGAATGAAACACTTTAGCCGTAAGTTAGTCTAGAATTAGTCAGAGAAGTTACATATTCAACTCAGTACAGCTCAAATCTTATCGTACAACAACAAAATAAAATGACTTTTCCCGCTAGTGCAAAGAAAAGGTACACACGATAAATATTGAGTCCAAAAATATGTTGTTTCAGCTTTTAGTCTTCATTGGGACAGGCCTAGATGAGGAATAGATGTTCAAACTGCCATATCCTGAAATGTGCTAAAACATCCATGTAAATCTCTTGAGTTTTAAAAATTGAAATACTGTAAATTTACTTAAAAATTAAACACAAACATGCAGTATTATCACTTTATTTCCCTATTTGAAAGACGTTTTATTATAGACAATTTACATAACATTCTAATTTAGCTGTTAAAACTCTGATATTATCATTTTTTTTACATATCTTCCACATCTTTCTGTTGTTTTATTATTGAAACAACCTGTGCTTTTATACAGACATTGTCCTGAACGTTTATTGTCCTTTTTCCCTTTCAGGAGCGCACAGCAACGTTAAGTGCCTTAGCGGAGAAGGCCAAACTGACAGAACAGGTCCTGAACACTGTGCCCGGGATCCGCTGTAATCCCGTCCAAGGAGCCATGTACTCGTTCCCCAGCATCACCATCCCAGAGAAGGCCGTTCAAGAGGCTCGGGTACGTCTGTTTTTGGCCTCACTCTTACGTTAGCAGCAGCTAAAGTAAATCAATGAATTGGCTTGAATAAGGTTTTACACAAGTTATATAGGCTTTATTCAAACAGAAAATGGGTTGTTTATTGTTGCTACACAATAGTTTGAAATGTTGTTTCCGTAATCAAGGTTGAACTGGATGAAAATGAACACAACAGTACAGTTCATAATAACAATTCTTCAATACTTCTTTTTCATATTTACTTGCTCATAGTTTTTTTTTTTTTTGTTTTTTTGTTTTTTTACATCTGTCTTAGTGGAATAGAAATACAAGTAAATATTTATTCAAGGTGGAATAAAAACAACAATTTATATTAGGGATGAAACAAGTCATAAACTCGTAACTAACCAATAATGAAATCATCTTCAACTAATTTAGTAATTGAATATTTGGTTTCTGTTCTATACATAGACTCCAAATGAGAGAAGAGTTTTTTTGACTGACACATATTAGTAATTAACCAAAAATGACACTAGAAACATGACAAAAATGACACTATTTGCGAATACACTTGATGAAGATGTTGTCAAGCAGCATTCTTTATCTTCATCTTAGTAACTTAATAAAAAATGTCATATTCACAGCCTTTCATGATCTAAACAACTAATTTATTAATCTATATCCCTCGCTATAACTTTTACTCTATTCCATTAGATAGAAAGTAAATTTAATATATTGTGTAATTAAGTGAGAAAAAGGGCTTTGTTATGGTTTGGGATAATTGATTACTACATTTGTCAATGGCTATTTTATTAGTTGATATCCCAGTTATTTAGATTTGTCTTTGCACAGAAACACCTTTTTCCTTTATTTTGGAATAAAAACCACACAACATGTGGCTATAATTTGGCAATCCCTCTTAAATGTGCTGGAAAGTGTCTATGAATGTCATGTTTGAGGTTCAAGTATCAAAAACAACTATTGAAATACTATTATTTTGTATTATATCTTCCACCGCTGCTACAGAATGCACTTTATACACAACAGTAGAAGTAGCAATAACAATATCACTAGGTTCAGCACACGTTCCACCTTCTGCACTGAGGGAACAAATGATTTCCTTTAATTTGAGACGTCAAAGCTCGAAGGTCAAACCAGCGGACCTGATGTCACATGATCAGTCCCACAAAGTCAGAGTTAAAGACCAATAAATGAGTTTGCACTAACAATTTGGATTAACTTCATGTATTACAGTGACTCACATTTAGTCTTTTGATCTTGTTTAGACAACTGAGCCATTGAGACGTGAGCAATCAAACTGAATGTACGTTGTTAAAATCCGTAGCAAATAAATGATAACGTCCCTTCCTTATGTAACAATGAGTGCATATCGGAAAGTGACGAGAAAAGGGAAATGGCTTACAATCTTCATAAACCCACAGAGTCTGTCTGATGAGGTCCTGACCTGTTTTGTGCTCTGTTTGTGCAGGAGAAAGGCCAGCAGCCCGACATGTTTTACTGTATGAGGATGCTGGAGGAGACCGGGATCTGCCTCGTACCAGGGAGTGGTTTTGGACAGAAGGAGGGCACGTACCACTTCAGGTGAGCAACACCAAGTCAAGGCGAGATTCAAATTAACAGTGCAGTTAAGATGGCTTTCAGGACAAGAATAAACAAAAGAGCATGGGTATAATTAAATAAAAAGAGTAAAATCCAATAATGTTACACTGCCTGTCCAGGAAAAAAAGCTACACGCACTAATATTTCATTGGACCACCTTTAATTTTGATTGCAGGCACACATTTGCTGTGGCGTTGTTTCAGTAAACGTCTGCAATATTAAAAGATTTATTTCCATCCAGTGCTGCATTATTTTTCACCAGTTGATCTTGTATTGTTGCTGTGAGAGCGTGACCACTGCACAAAGCCTTCTCCAGCTCGTCCCACTCTCACTGCGGTTCAGATCTGTAGGTGATCAGTTTCGGCTTCTCCTCAGATGTTTCTCTGCTCAATGCCAATGATTTGACCCATATTCAACTCTAAAACTATTAAAAATAATTACATATTTTGATCATTGTAATTGTTACCTGGACTACACATCCCAAAACATATTTTATAACAAAGGCCGTGACATTATTGGAACAAAAGGTCAAAAAAAGATCAGACCATTTCAGATTTTTCTTAATAATCCTTTTTTTTTGTAAATTAACTCTATCTAGACGCCTTCAGTCAGCATATTTTTAAGTTTATTTGATTAAAAATGTGTCAACGCTCAATAAAAACAATCGTTTGACTAGTCGACTAATGGTAAAAATTACAAAAATTAATAGTTTACTTCTAATAAAGACCAACACCATGCTAAAACTATGCAGCAGAGTTTCTAATTTGTCCTATTTGTGTGATTTTTGTGTATCTTTACCTTTTTTGGACAACCCTAGTTTGGTGTAAACGTGAACTCATTTCATTTCTTCCCTTGACTCCAGAATGACCATCCTGCCGCCGATAAACAAGCTGACAATTCTGCTCAACAAAGTGAAGGAGTTCCACCAGAAATTCACGCAGCAGTACTCCTCATAAATCCCAAATCCCCCCCCTTTCTCTTCTTCGTCTTCATTAAAACCGCCACAAGAGAAAGACGGACCGCCGCCACGTGTCACTAAACTCAAAGTGCCTTCCTCTGGCTCTGGTGTCGACACACTTCAGCCTGCGCAGTTCAAACATCGGAACGTTCAAAGACATTTACACAATTTACACCAAGCCCGCTTCGTCCTGAATACAAGAACTGAGAACGTGTTTAAAGAATGACCCTAAAAAACGACTGTATTTCTCCTGTTTGTTGTCCTGAACATCTGAAGGATGCATGTGCTGTAACTGTAAGTAATGTGAAGTTTTAAGAGAAACTCAAATGAAGCTTGCTCATTAAGAACACTAAGAAGACATTTTTTGAGGGCTGATTATAATTGTGCTGGTTCTCATTTCATTTATCAATTTGCACTTGTTTAAGACTAGACTTTGACAGAATTTCTTGACAATTCACCTTTTATAAATATAGAAAAGCTTTAGTCCACGTTGAAGTTCACCGTCGTTGGTTAATCTGTTCTAAATTGGATGTTCGAGTTAATTTGGCTCAAGATTGGGAACGACAATTGTATGTTGTATTCATGGCTTTCAGCTTCCCGTTTTATGCAACATCATTAATTGCCATGCCAACGGTCTTAACTCCTCATCATTCTGAAACCCATGGATAGCAGGTATGGATTCAGGCAGTTTTGTTTTAATGCAGCTCTGTGCTAAAACACGTTGTGCTCTGAGTGAGTGACAGGCGGATTAACCAATCACAGTGACGTTGATGGCTTAATTCCCTCCTAAAGTATTATATTGTAGTAGTATATTGGGATCAAGACTCTGGAAAAACCTTATTTACATTTTGCCCACTCCGCAAAATGATCTGAACTCTGACTTGACCATAGAGGTGGGAGATGTGTCAAAAATCAAGTCAGTATCTATATTTATAATGACTAATAATAGGATTCACATTTAAAATGTGTCCAGCAGAATGGACAAAAAGACTGAGATAGGCCTTTGAACTAACAGACTAATAAAAGAAACTTGCTTGTACAGATCTGAACGTGATTAGCAGTTTTTATGCAGAAAACGACGGGATAGTTTTGGTGTTTGTGGAGGAAATTATGGCACTCCTAAAACTGCGGCCTTTGCGATTTGCCAGTTGCGATTTGGTTTCAATTAATCTCACAGCGCTATAAGTATGAAGTGATATTTCTGCACTTTTTTTTACTTCATTTTTATGGTCCATTCATGTTTTGTGCAATACTTGAACCTCATGCAAGACATTTACAGACATATTTTAGCACATTCCTGATGCGTTTTTAAAATATCATCTGAAAATCATCAAGTTATGCAAAAAACAACCATCTATTTCTGTCCCATCTATCGCCCACCTCGACTTAACTACTTAACTACATAACTCATTTACATATTTATGGTCCTTAACCCAAGAAACTGTACCCAAATTCTCCTTGAACACTCAGACCCGGGACCTCTTCACGTTTAAAAGCCTCGTAAGGATACATGACTTGACTTTGCTTATTAATCGATCTAATGAAGACTTGATTCAGTATTTTGTTTGGATTTGCACTGGGACTGCCAAAGTTAGACTATGTAACAGTCCTAAGCAGAAAACTTGTAAAGCTCATAAGATACATTTGCATGGTTGCAAAGCGATTTTTGTAGAAAATATGTCACACATTACTTTATTTTATAGTTATAGAACTTGAAGAAATTTGTTTTTTTGATCTTTTGAGCGTTTTCTCCTTTGCCTTACAGACAGACCAGACATTTCATTTGTATGAATTTAGTTTCTTACTTTACTCTGAGGGAATTGAAGGATGTTAAACAGTTTTTGATTGTTCGTCTAGCTAAAAAAAGCCAGTGCCAAAACACAAACAGAAACATGCAATTAACAATCATCACATATCTGCATTCTGTATGAAGAATAGACTTTAACATTTTTTGCGATGTAAGATTATATTTTAGTTTATTTTTATGCCAGTAGTCATGCTCAGGTCCCTGTACAGCCACATGTTGAGTTTTGTTGTATGTCATTGTGTAGTTATTAACAAACATTATTATATTCACATTTTGCTGATTCTCATTTTAGTTGTCATTAACAATTTTCTGTAATAAACGGTGACATGAACTTGAACTGCTGCTTTGTTCTTTGTCATGTACTTTAACATACATCACAGTTCATCTCTTACCGCAAATATTCACAATCATCATTGAGTTATAGATGTGTCTTCCCCACGGATTTGGAGCAGGAAACATCACTTTAAAATGTGCACTTTGTAGACCAGCAACAGTTAATCGACTATTTGTGACTAGTCGACTATAAAAGCTCATTGTAATCATATTTTGATAATCATTGTCTGGACTGTACAGACTCTAAAACCTTTTTATAATAACAGCGGCATTCATAAATTAAAACTTCAAAGAATAAAGCATTTCTTATTTTCTTTAACGCACACAAAAGCCTTCAGTTAACTTATTTCAACTTTTATTTGTATGATGATATATTCAACAAATCAATGACTAAAATAACTATTAAATGGAGCCCTAGTGCTTTGCCTGGAATGCTCCAAAGTATGGCATTAAAACGTATCATCTTAAATTCATTCAATTACATTTTTATTTTGTTGTTGTTTTGTGTTGCTGGGGGAAACGGGAGCCCAGAGGAACCCACCCAGACCCAGGGAGGAACATGTAAACTCCTCACAGAAAGGCCGCCTGGGGGTTGAACCTGTGACCGTCTTGCTGTGAGGTGAGAGTGCTATCTTTAGCTAGCCACGCTTTAGATGTTTACAGTTAGAGAGTAATACCATACAGTGAAACATTCCAGGCAAAGCGACAACCTCTCCGTGGAGACGAGGTGGAGAACCTACACCAGCAAAGTTACATCTTTTGAGTGGGGCTTACACTTCACTCAAAGTCAGTGGTCTGTCAACAGTCACACTCTTCTCTTTGGTCTGTGTCCTTAGGCCTCCATCTGTCAGCTTTAACCAGCCTTCAATCATTTATGTCCGTGTCCAAACCTATGACTTGTCCATCAAATGTTTTATTATTGATTTATTTGTTATTTGTTTCTATTATTAGAGAAGGAAGGAAATTCCAATGTACTTATTCTAATCCCTGCTGGCTCACCCCCAAAGAGAACTACTTCATCTTTGCATCCTTTTTAGCTCATTACAGTGCAAACATTTAATGGATGTTTATTTGCTAACCAAATAAACGTGCATTTATAGAGGAGGCTACATCCCTTTATAGAGGAGGCTATAGTCTTAAAACGACCCAGACTATACATTTGTGGCTCGTTTTACTATCATATAAAAGTAAAAGGCCGGACTACTGATAAAAAAATGACCGCTTGTAGATTAAATAAAAGCAATAAGCGACATTTATACATCACAAATTGTACGAGATTGAATTATTGATCTAAAAAGCTCTAGTGCCACTGTATCTATATAAATATATAATCTAGTTACAGTTAATTAAGCTTTTCCGGGCCCCAAAGCCACCAGAGAGCCACAAAGAGGGCCTAAAGTTGCATTGTACTTGCAAATTCTGGGGGAGGACACCCACACACCCCTGTCCAAACTGTTTTTGTGGCTACTGTTAATGTTAGACCCACATTTTATTTTACTTTAGGATTTGATGTAGCTGGATGATTACAGCTGCGTCGCGGGACATAAATCATCAATGGAGATCGAAGTATGAAGTGTTGACATGAAAGCAAATGTATAGCTTTGGGCCCCTCTGAAGACTTGGGCCGATACTGAGCCTTCTCTCTTCTTAGACACTTTCATTTTCACCTGCAACGCGCGCTCCCCCCCGCTCACTTGTCCGCGTCCGGTCCAATCATCGCGTTGCCACGAGCGCAGGACGTTCAAAATTGTCAGCTTCAATAATGATCACGCCCGTCTCATAAAGGCAGAAACTTGTAAACGCCACAACTGCTTTTGTCATCTCTATTAATCTGTCATCCGTATTATTGCCTTGTAAGCGCTTTGCAAAGCCAGCAGGGGTGATGGATGGCGGCGCGCGTCCTTCCGTGCGCGTAAAAAAAAAGTGATTGAAAGACTATATCCGGAGGAGTTTAAAGTTTGAAGAGAGGGGGGTTTTCTTGCTCACTTCCTCTTGTCTCCACAGTGGCTGTCAAGTTTAATTATCTCCGACTATGGCCCTCCTGAATCCTAATTATACCGCGCTTTGTCTCCTCTTCTTCCATGAGAACCCGCGCGGTTCAGTCTGGCTCCGGCACTGCGACGTGACGGGCCCGGGCGCGCACATACTCTCCTCCTCGCCAAGCGTAAATTAATTGGCCGCCGTCTCCATCCGCGGACATCTTTTGGGACTCAAAGGTCATCGTTAGTTCGTGGGAGGGTTGTAGGACGACGGAGAGACGGTCAGGCTTCAGACGAGTGCGCTGTCATGCGGGCTGCGTTAGTGCGGTGACAGTGGCGGGTCCAGAGACTAGAATAAATCCACTATTGTAGCTTATAAATATCAGCTCATTAAAACCCACCGCTGCAATTTATACCATTCAGTAGCCTTTCGGTGCATTAGATTCCATTTGCGTCCTCACTTTGACTCAAGCAATTAAAAAAAACACAAAATGTCACAAAAATGGATCAATAACTTAATTATTCGGTTGCTTTCGTGCTCAAGTGGACTCAAAGTGAAAGAAGAAACGGAATTGAATATTTTCTATTTTGAAAAGCAATGGAATTCTCAGAGACTCCAGGGAGAAATACTGTATGAAACAAAACGTTTTTTGTTTTTTTTTAAGGCACTCTAACATCAATGCCTCGAGCTTGTCTCCAGAGAGATGTTATTGCTTTGCCTATAGATTATTCCACACAGTGTAGCAATAAACTTGGCCTATATCTTTTTTTATTTTTTTATTTCAAACACAGTAAAAAAGAACATGTAGAACATAGAACATGACACAGTGAACAAAAAGCACAATATAAAGCATATATTGTCCGGCGTGTGAGTCCCACTTTGGTCCAAAGTTTGTCAAATAAATACGTTTTCAGGTTAATTTCAAACGTAATTTCTTCCATTTTTCGAATTTCATTTATGATTTTGGTCCAGGCCTTGACTGTCGGTTAAGTTTGTGTCAGTTTTGTGATTGACTTTTCCACCCTGCTGTTATCTGTTTATTGCGTCCATGGCAGGAGTTTTGAGGCTCAGATACATAGTTCTGAAGCCAAGTGTGATACCAATATAAAAAAAAAAAAAATGCTGCAATAAAAAAAAAAAAATGCTGCGATTTATTCATCCCTGTCCAATATTTCTGAACAGTCAGACAGTCCCAAAGCCACAGTTTCGCCAGCAACTAGTGTTTCCCTGTGAATAGTGCGCACTTTTACACTTTGTCAAATAAAATACCGCGATAACATTTTCCAACAGGTTTCTATCCAAACATTTTTGTGGTCCTCCATTCAGATGTGTATTTACATGTCGCCGTTCTTCCTCAGTTATAGCCTGTGTATTTTCATGGAGACAGGCAGGTGATGCTAACACAGCAAGTTGAAGGTCAATCTGTAGAAAGCAAGCAACGTTACTCACAGTTTTTAAGCAATAAATACAACTGTGAACCGTTAGATACGTTAATGCTTTTCATTCCCGGAACATTCCAGGTCAAACTATGACATCTTCAGGGTGACAAGCAGGTGGCAGACCATCCAGAAAACTTCCATGGCACACATTTAAGATTAAATTAACCTTTAAGATGATAAACATTTTAATAATTGCCCCCGCTGCATAATTTAATGATAACAAGAATGATTTGACTTTTGATGAATGAATGAATGAATTGATTGGAGTATGTTCATATATAATGTAGTAAATTACAAATGTGAAAACTTCTTTAATCGCACCCTTTTCCGCGACTTCAAACATAATATCACCTGGCTTCCATTTAAACACTGATCAGGCTTCTCAATTTTACCTGGATTCACCATGATTGATCTCATTTACATTACCGTACCTGATCATGTCACTGAACTTCCAACAACCTTATCAACAACCTCTTGAACACGTTTTATTAATGTTATTCACAAACTTCTTCTTGGACTCTTACAGCTGCTCTAACCTCAACATTTTAAATGTTTTTTTCTCGTCCAAACCATCTCTGAAAGTCGCTGAATTATCCGCGTTGTCACTCCCAAAAGAAGGGAATCTTATTTCAATTTGTGCTCAAGAAGATCAAATACAGCTATTTTGTTGTTTGTGATATATAGAAATACCAAGTGTATACAGGGCCCTTTTTATATACTGTATTTCCTATAGCATCCTGCGTGGTGCCTGCACATAAACACCTCAGGCCCATTAGCTGTGGTTCACACGCATTACAGTGTTTAAGGACTGGTGGATTATGGGTCTAAAAGGAAATCGCTGCTGTTTCAATCGATTCAAACATCTGAATAGTTCCTTTTGTGGAAGTGTGAATCACGAGCAACGAAATTGACCAAATGATATGCTCTTATAGATGTGAGAGCGAGCTTTTGGCATTTGACTTTTGACATTATTTCAGCCGATAAAACTTACAACAATGGAAAGCTGTTTTTGAATATACAGTAGGAATTAGCTAGAAGTTGTGGTATTAAGTAGTAACTAAGCCTTAATTATTGTTGATAAAAGTATTTGTTCAGCTATAATTGGTCTAATTATGGTGTAATTATAGAAGTTGTATTGACATATTTATATCTTTATTTCTACTTTATTTGAGATTATGACGGAAGGCGAAATAATGCATGGATCAATCTAAATTTTTGATCCGATTTTGTTTTCTTTTTTTTTCTTTTCAAAAACACAATAAAAATGGATTCCAGTATTGATTTCAGGAACATAAACAATACACAACTTTTACTCAGGGACATTAAACACAAAGGAGACAAATTTGTGAACTTTTTCGCAAAATTTCCAATACAATTATTTTAACGTTTTAGCGTATTTTAGCGTTTTAGTCAAATGAGTAGTCCAACCTTTAAATGTCTACTGTTACCATGGAGATGTGATTGCTTTGCCTGTAATGTTCCACAGAATGGCATTAAATGTGTCAATCTGCATGGAGACAAACCCCTTCAACAGAAAAGTTACATAGCGCACCTTTAAAGTCACATGTAAGGCATGATGTAGTTAAGGTGGTATTGGTGGTATTTAAGGTAGTGAGAGGTGCAGACTTCTTCATACAAACAGTCCAAACAAAGGTGAGGCACAGAGGAAGAGTAGCGGGGCGGGGTGAAGATGCTCAGATTGGGTGATAAATCTTGTTCTGATCAGGTTTGTGCGCTCCCCTCTCACCTCACTCTCTTTCTCGGGGTAATTAATCAATGGCAGACTGGAGCTATCGATCTGCCTCGCGCGGACCCCGGTATGTTTACACTTCTCGATTGTGTTTGCCACTAAGCCCCTCGCCGACGCTCAATCTCATCGGCACAAAATGTGACACTCCGCCCTCTGATGCCATCAACGAGGCACTGCATCGACTGACATCTCCATGAAAATCAATCTACTTATTTTTTTGGTCTCATGGGAGATTTGCTTTGGTTATAATCCTTTGTTGTAATCCTGTATTCCAGCTCGTAATGAATAAAACTTTGATTGTGGACAGAGCACTTCTAGAATGCAAAAGCAGGAATTTCCTCCGAGTTGAAGAGCAAAGTGTCATTGATGGAGATAAACCGTAAGTTCAAAAATGACACGATAATGTCAGAAGAGTGCAGACCTCCACCAAGGCACTGCAACAATCTGTTGCCTACATGTTGTTACGCTCTACCTGACCCCTTGTGACAGGAGCTGGTATCTATTCCTGTTTCTTAAAATGGCCTAGAACCAACTACCTGGATAAAAACCTTATGGAGCTCAGCTGCAGGGCACACCTCGAAGCACCCTTAGCTCCAAAGTAAACGGATTGTTCTGTACATGCTGAAATACAACAGGCAGCGCTGCCATCGCGCTAGCATCACGGTAACATTTAGCATCGTGGGTTCGAATAAGGTCTTTCTCCACGTCATTCCCCAGTCTCATTCCTGTTTCACACTACACTGTCCTGTTAAATAAAGTATACAGGCCAAAAAGTCCTTGAAAAGCCATGAGAAGTCCTGTTTGCAGTTTTCCAGAAGGCAAGTGGGGGACATGGCAAACATGTGGAAGAAGATGCACTGGTCTGATCAGACCAAAATGGAACTTTTTGGCCTAAAAGTAATACGCTGTGTGTGGTGGAAAACTAGCAGGGCACATGACTCTGAACACACCATCCCCACTGTCAAACACGGTGGTGGCAGCTTCATCCTGTGGAGCTGCTTTTCTGCAGCAGGGATGAGGACGATACTCAGAGTTGATGGGAAGATGGAGCCAAATACAGAGCAATGGAAGAAAACCTAGTATCTGTAAAATACTTGAGACTGGGGCAGAGGTTCACCTTGAGCAGGACAACGACCCGAGACATAAAGCAGAGCTACGATGGAATGGTTTAAATCAAAACATAATCATGTGTTAGAATGGCCCGAAGTCCAGACCTAAATCCAATCGATAATCTGTGGTAATGTTTGAAAACTACTGTTCACAGTCTCCATCAAATCTGACTGAGTTTGAGCTGATTTTCAAAGAAGAATAGGCAAAAATGTCAGTCTGTAGCAAAGCTGGTGGAGACAAACCCCAAAAGAAAAGAAAGGCAGATCCACAATGTATTACTCAGGGGGCTTGAATACTCTTCCACGCTGCACTTTTCAGTTTTTTATTTTAAAAAGTCTGGAAATCATGTATAATTTTTCTTCCACTTCACAATTGTGAACCACTTTGTGGCTCTCGTTCACAAAAATGCCAATACAATTTGTTTAGGTTTGTGGTGGTGACGTGACAAAATGTGCCAAAGTTCCAGGGGTCTCAACACTATTGTAAGTCACTGCATTGGTCTTGTGGTCTTTAGTTACCCTAGAGCTGATGAGCCCTGAGCAAGCTTTTCATATTTTTTGTGGAAAGTCTATGGAAAAAGTGGGAAATGTTCTCCCTGAGCCAAGCTCTAACCTAAATCCTACATTGGTACGATACTGTTGGGTTAAGCTGTCGTCAATATGTTCATATGCAATTCTAGCATTCTGGAATCACTAATGAAATAGAGACCGTGAAGCACTATTCTAAGCATATAAAGCCATACTTGTAAACAACTTTGCACAGTGAGGCAGTGTGCTGCAACAATTACTTGCTACATCAAATCAGTGGATACAATTGCCATAATAGGCCTGCAACAATAATTACTATATTGACTTCGTTCAATAAATGATAGCTTCATGGAACAATATTTTGCGGGGCTCAGTATTTATTATGTGTATATTTACGTTTTCGTATTAATACGTTTTGAGCTTTAGATGGTCGAATAAGTAACTTTTATGACTACTAACTACTGAATGCTTCTTTCGGCAATTTATTTGTATCAGTTTGTGTTTTTAAGGGTTTACTTTGATTAGCTTGCTTGGTGTTATTTTGTCAGTGGCAAAGAGTAGTTTTAATGTTATAGTGATATTTTATTCCTTCACAATGTGATATTAGGACAGACAGACCTGGGCATATGTTCACTAGGTTATCACAAAACAAAGTAATCATAAAACCAGTTTGAACAATTAGCCTTTTTAATTTTCTACTCAAGTGGAGCTCTGACAGACTGCGTTCATGAATCAACATCTTATTCACTCGCTGCGTGAGACGATGACGTGTTCGACTGTGCTCCACCCCCCCGTTGCCGACAGCAGGAGGTACAGACGGCAAATGAACATCTTTCATTTTACAACTTAGTAACCAGAGGAACGTCAAAGCAATCAACAACAGCCCCGCAATTTAAAATGCGAACGCAACGATAGGATAAGAAAGCGTTTGACCTTAAAAGTTAAGGGATGAATGCAGGGTTTTGTATTTATTGCACACTGAACATTTGCTATTTATGTATTTATAGGTGACAGGATCAACCTTCAACGCTTTTGTTCTTGTTAACTCAATAAAGCAGAACATCTTTACGACAACATTTACACAACACCACGCCCTCCTCTATCAAGTATTTATCCATGGGTTTCCGAGTGATGAAAACCTTGCTCCACTGCTGTTGCAATTAAGAGTTCAAAACGAAATATTATATCTTTTGAATGGGCTTAAGTCCTCAAAACATCAATGGAAAACTGTGAATGGAAAGATGTGGTTAAGTGCGTTCAGACTTTCACAATCAACACATGAACCCCGAACTAAACCAACACTAGACCAGGACTTAAACCAGGACTAGAATGGGACCGAGCCAAATCTTCATTAGGACTCAAACTTTGTCCAAACCAGGACCAAACCAGGACCAAACCAGGACCAAACCAGGACCAAACCAGGACCAAACCAGGACCAAACCAGGACAAAACCAAAGTGTGAACACATCCTAAGAAACTGTTATGCTACAAATTCACTATCAGATACATGAATAGAGCATCTACCCCAGAACTAAAAGGTCCCCTGAATACATTTTCTTTATACTGCATGAGAACCGGTGCTTTGTTCATTTGATTACGTGAGTATCTTTTAATATCTATTTATGTCTTCATTTGTTAAATTTCTGTACAAATTGTGCTTTACAAATCGACTTGCTTTGCCTAGTTTTTTACCAGATTTTAAAAGTGCTCTGTGCATCTTTTCTACAGTGGGAGAATCGGCCACTCGCTACTCTCAATGGAGATGTTATTGCAATGTCAGGACGTCGGCCAATTTAAAATCAAACACAAGGAAAATGCTTTTTACAAGATTTTGAAAGGAGCAAAAAAAGAGCTGCGAGGAAAGTAGCAAAGGAAATAACAATGCTCTGTATTTGCCTGGTATGCTATGGTATAGTTCTTTATGACTTAATTGACACCAGGGAGAGTAATATCAATAGGAGGCAATGTATTTACTATGACACAATTGCTTTGTATGATAAACAGGAAATGAGGACAAATCAACCCTTAATTGTAAACTATAACCCACTTTATTGATAATGTATTTTCTATTGTTATTATATTTTTCAAATTATAGACGGACGAATCCCCTGGGGATTTGAGCAAAGGGAAAAAAAAGAGAAATGAAAAAAAAGGGTCTGCATATACAGTATAATATAGCTTATTTTAAATGCAAATGCTATCCTTTTCACTATATTTTAAAATGTTCTTACAATCACCTCCTATTTTTCTTTATCTTTGGCTTATTTTGAAAAATAATAGTGTAAAGTTGAGTAAATTTCATATTGCCAACAACAGTAGTTAGCTCTGCAAACAAAACAAACAAAACAAAGAACTTTTTACTTGCCAACCAGAGTTAAACAATTGAAATTCAACAATCACGCCTTGATTTGGATTTGAAAGGAAAGTGCCCCTCCCCTGTTCTGGACTAGCCCTCCAGTGTGCGTTTATTGTGATATTTTGATTACTTTTGTAGCTTAAATGCAGTGCACAAGCAGCTTTGAGTGGGTGGTGGTGTGGAAAGGCATGCTGTTCAGGCCCCCCACTGAGGAGTTGAACTGTTAAGCCTTTTTGCTGGCTTTTCTTGCAAGTAAAGGGAGGAAAAACACAGATTTTCAATGTGTGAAAAGGACTAAAGTACCATAAGGCTCATCTCCACACTCCATAAGTTGATAAACACTGTGTAACGGATACTCAGTAGGAACGAGTATCCATAGGCACAACTCGCTGAATAATGGGGATTTATTGTAGACGACAGAAAATAGTCTCCAAATAACAGAAATATACTTCATCCACATTCACAGGTATAGAAGACAGGCACCAGGTGGGAACAGACGAACTAGCCCAGAACAAAGGAAAGGAGGGGCTTAAATACTAAGGGAGGAGTGGAGACAATAGAACACAGGTGAAAACGTCAAGGAGGGGCAGGTGATAAAATGTGCGGGAAACCAGACAAAGGAAGAGAACTGAAAAACATGGTGGTGAGTATCAAAGTAAAACAGGAACTAAACAGGTGGATCTACAGAGCTGGATGTGACACACTGAAGTCAGAGGTGTGCTGTCATTTGGTGATGATGACAATAGCCATGTCAGATCACAACGCACGCAACAAACTAAAGTGTGAAGCTTTTTCTGACACTTGTCCCATCAGAATCATAACTTTTAAGTATTCGGAGCTTGTTTGGTTCGTTTAAACTGGAATAAATGCAATTAATTTAATTGCCGGATAAAAAACACTTTACTTTTATGTTTAGGTTTAATTAGTTGTTGTTATTTTGGGGTATATTGTAAAGAGAATATATTGCTTCTAAAATACTTGTGTCTCATTTTTCTGCTCTTTTGAATATTTACCAATAAACATAGCGCTCCATGTGAGCAACCCGCAACGTCCGATTCCTGATCTCGACAATTTGGTGTAATGCCCTTTCCCAGTCTCATTCCTATTTCACACCACTATCCTCTCTAAGAAAACCTACAGCCTAAAAATTATTTAAAAAAAAAATAAAATAAAAAAAACCACACACAATAAAAGTGCCGTACTTAAGTATCTTTTTAGATATCAGTACTTTACTCGAGTACATTTTGCTTTTTATACTTTTTACTTTTACTTCACTATATTTGAGAGCAAGGTATACTTTCTCTACCGCGACATTTTTGAACTAGTATTCGTTAATTAACCAGTATTTTTCTTTATTGTTGTAAGCACATGGACGATGACGTCTTGCCTGGAGATTTTGACTTCAAACCCCAGCTTTGAGCAAACAAAAATACATAAATACAAAAACAAAACGTACATTATATTGATGGATTCAGTTGCTTTGTTGACTTTAAACCAGCACAATTCTTTACTAAGATCACATCTGACTCTTAAATAAGTTCTGAATCTGTTTTGAAAGTACATTTGTGCATGGGTACATCAGTATTTTCAATACTTTTACTTCAGTGTGTTTTTTGCTCATGTACGTTCACTTACAAAATTGAGACTTCATCCACTACTGAGTCTTTCGGTCCAGTGTTTCCCAAGTCTGAAGCGTAACAAAACTTAAGCTCCCGTCGATGTTGAGGAGCAGTGGCTCTACTCCAAGCCCCTCATCTTATCCCAGTGCCAATCACCCTGCAGAGGAAACTCACTTGATGAATGTATCTGTATTCTCGGGCTGCATTGAAACATTCATTTGGTTTCTTCTCAATTCGACAAACCTGTCTAAGCTTTTGATTGTCATAACGTCACCAAAGCGCGCTCAGCCAACCACGTCAGTCCACATAAACGCCATACATATTTCATGGCACGTTTATCTGACAAAAAAGATGCCGTCTCCTCCACTTTTTTGTATCAATTGCCTCGCTTTTCATTTGGCAATTGAGTAGAGCAGTGGTCAATTGGTGTATGTTTTATTCATGTCCGTTCGAAACATCTGCGTGTCTCTGTGTCAGAAACCGTCAGATCCCTCCGGACGCCTCTGCCTGCCTGTAATGAACTACAGAAGTCCACTCGCCAAACAACCTGTCAAAGAGAGAGCTGAGGAAAGAGGGATTTGTGCGAGAATATAGAGAGGAATGGGAGTCAATCTTAGACTCAAAAACATTGCAGCAGCACAGGACTACAAAGGTGCAATGATAATTTGCCCTTTCATAAAGTATTTCCAATTACATTTATATAGTTATTTTAATCTTAGCCACGTCAAATCATATTTTTCCTGTCAAAGTTTCACTGAAGCGATCCAGTAATTGGCGTTTTCATCCCATGGAGCTATACAATTTAGCAATAGACACGACCAGGGTTAGACTGGAACGCTCCAAAAACCATGGAATCTGTTAAAGTTTTTAAAAATGCAATAAAAGTCTTGTATTTATCTTGATGTGTTTATTTGACAAGTCTAGAAATCTGGAACCAGTTACATTTAACTTTTTTTAGTAATACTATTTTGTAGTAAGAAAAACACTTGGTCTATTGGCAAGTGACTAAAAATCTACTCAAATCAAGATAAAAAGCGTTTATTCTAGCAATTTGAAATAACATTGTTGTTTTCCCAGTGCTCTGTGTTAGCCCTGCGACGAGTTGGCCACTGTCCAGGGTGTACCCCGCCTAAGGCCCAAAGGCACTGGGATAGGCTCCAGTCACCCGCGACCCCTAACGGGAACAAGCGGTAGAAAATGGATGGATGGATGGATGGATGGTTTTCCCAGTGAGTAGTAAAACGTTGTCTGCAACTAGGCAACTGCAAATTAGATTTCTAAAAGTAAATATTCCCCTTTCTATATCTCTTTGATGTAGCAAACATTGACAAGGGCAGTTATAAATATGATTGACCTCCAGTGAGCCACGCTCAAAGAGAGCTAAATGATAAACGAATCACCAATTTAGAGTAATGTCTCTTTAGAAAAAAGAAGAAGTGCACACATAAAATGCGCAGTACATGTATCATTATATTTTACCTTTAAGAGCAGCCCGTTTCAAGAGTGTTTTTTTAGTACAAAGCTCATGTGGCTTTGACCTTATTGTGTTTAATAACAGTAAAACCCTGACCATAAACCTCCATTTCTCTACCTCAGATCTGCAGATGTATGTTGTATGTGTTGTGTGTTGTGTGTTGTATGTTGTATGTTGTATGGTGTATGTTGTATGTTGTATGTTAAATGTTAAATGTTAACTTGTGCGTCCACAGTTGGTTTGACACGGCTGTTCTCTGGCTCTCCCTGACTCACCTCACCACGGAGCCAAGCGGAGACGGACCACCAACATGTGACTCAGAGCCTCATGTCCATGTTTGTGTGCATACGTGTCTTTAAATATTACCCAAATAATCTTACATTGCACCGCTCCCACGCCAAACATGTTCTCGGACAAAGGGGGGCACTATTTTAGCTCACAAAAACACAGCCTTGTCACAATGTACAGTCAGCACCGGCGAAAGGACACAGCTAAGATTACGCAAACACCAGATTGAACTCATTGAAAAAGATTGCAATGTTTGTTTCCTCTTTTCGACGTGTGGACAAGCTTTCCTACAATTGTTCTCACCTAATTTAGCCAAGAAAGCGTAAAAAACTATTTGAGGAAACTAACTAAACTCAAGGATAGACCACAAAAAAGAAAATGCATTTATATACGACGGAGTGGTGCAAGAAACATAAATGTTAAAATGGTTTAATATTGTACATAAATTAAACATAAGGCTTTTGACACTCACCAAAGTAACCAAAATGTCCAAGATTATCACCATCGAATCAAAATTGCAATTTGAATGGACATAATCATCAATAAATATGAACAGAAGTCTTCTGACATACATGTATTTGTTTGGCAGTTCATATAGGCCTTTCGTTTTTTGTCAATTCTCCCGGACTAAGTTGTAGTCATCTTGACACTGTTCTTTTTTTCTTTTTAAACAAGATGTTTCGACTCTGTTCTTTTTCACACCATATGTACAATCTCTGAGAATGACACAGTTGCAAACACATGGCACCATCATGAAAACATACAACCGTTCACATGTATGGCTGTTGGTTCCTTTGAATAATCACTTCTGTGTGGGGGCTTCGATAGGTTACGTTCATGTTGATCATCATTTCAGATGGCGCAGGCGCCTGTGTAACGGATTCACTGTTTTTTGAAAGAAATAGCTAAACTTATGGTACACAAATGTTGACCTTTATCATTATTTGTTTGGGTTTAGCCCCACAAACTTGTCATATTAATCTTTTGGCTTAAAACAACAATCACATCTTTGGCACCAGCTATTGTGAATTATTTTATTGTATTGTATTGTTTAGTTTTTTTGTTTATTTTATATATATATAAAACAAAACATATATATATATATATATATATATATATATATATATATATATATATATGTAATATAGTATATATATATATATATATATATATATATATATATATATATTATATATATATATTGTGTGTGTATATTATATATATATATATATATATATGTGTGTGTGTGTGTGTGTGTGTTGTATATATGTGTGTGTGTGTTGTGTTGTGTGTGTTTATATATATATATGTTTATATTCTATCTATCTATCTATCTATCTATTATATATATATTATATATATATATATATATATATATCTCATGGGAGGATCATGGAGGATAAGCCCCTACACCGGGATGTATCACCGCGAAACTTAACTGAAGTGGCTGATATCAAGAAATCCTACCAATGGTTAGAGCGGGCCGGTCTGAAGGACAGCACAGAGGCACTCATTCATGGCTGCACAGGAACAGGCCCTGAGCGCCAGAGCAATAGAGGCCCAGATCTACCACACCAGACAAGACCCAGGGTGTAGGTTGTGCAAATTGGCCCCCGAGACAATCCAGCACATATACTGCAGGGTGCAAGATGCTGGCAGGGAAAGCAGACATGGAGCGTCATAACCAAGTAGCTGGCATAGTGTACAGGAACATCTGTGCGGAGTATGGACTGGAAACCCCAAGGTCAAAGTGGGAAACACCCCCAAAGGGGTAGAGAATGACTGAGCCAAGATCCTGTGGGACTTCCAGATACAGACTGACAGAATGGCAATGGCAAACCAACCAGACATTGTGGTGGTGGATAAACAGTAGAGGAAAGCCTTTGTGGTTGACGCAGCTATACCAAGTGATGGAAACATCAGGAAAAAAGTAACACGAGAAAACTGGAGAAATTCCAAGGGCTCAGAGAAAGTGCTGGAGAAGGCGTGGAGGGTGAAGGCGAACGTGTGCCCGTTGTCATCGGAGCACTCTGGGCAGTGACCCCAAACTGGAGGAGTGGCTACAACAAGATCCCTGGAAAAAAAATACAATTATATATATATATATATATACTATATATATATAATATATATATTATATATATATATATATATATATATATATATATATATATATATATATATATATATATATATATATATATATATTATAATATATATATATATTATATATTATATATATATATATATATTATATATATGTGTGTGTGTGTGTGTGTATGTGTGTATATATATACATGTATGTATATATATATATATAATTTTATACATACATATACATACACTCATTCATTCAATAAATGAATGAATGAATGAATATACATACACACACACACACACACACACACACACATGTATATATATTTATTTATTATTATTATTTATTTTTTTAACTTTGGTTCATTTGTGCCGTAAGGGAAGACATTGGACGGTGTTTTGTTTCATGTATGGATAGTCTCAGTAATTACAGAGACATGAACCATAAACCAGGTCAACAAATCTGCAATCTGACATTTAAACAGCAAATTCTACCATACCATCCTGACCTGACTCCAGTTCAGTTTATTAGCAGTTGCCTAACTCTAAAAGTCACCTCATCACTGTTATCATCCCCATAATCACATAATCACAATAAGACATTCTCTAGAAACAAAGCGCAAATGTCTTTCATCATTTAGTTTGAAAGGACTAGTTTTATTCATGTTGATGGACTCGCGGTCATAACTAAAGGCCACCAGATGATGCTGCATTAACTTCATGTAATAAACATGTATAAACATGCACATGTTTTGAGTATCAGTGTGCAAAGAAAGAAAGAAATACAAAAGATTAGTTTGTCTATTATGCAATACCCACTATGCTGTTTAATTGCCATTATGAGACACTCTTGCATTTACCATTCATCTTAAAGTTCGATCATTTCGTTTGCCAGGTGCACCATTTCAAAACTTCAAAAGATTTAATTTGCAGCCACCTCCTGAACAAGACATCCCTGTGTTTCCTCCCATTCATTCATCTATTTCTGTTCTTTCCTGCTTTTTAAGTGCCATCCTCACTGACATCCATTACTCAAACGGACTTCTTTATTAAAACTTGGCTGTCCAAAGGCTTTTCTTAGTCATTATTAACTACAGTAATGATGTTTTATTTTTTCCTTCCAACCCTTGCAATTAATAAAGTATTCTCCATATTGTTCCTGTTGTGCATTTAGTCATTTCATCAGTATTTTAGTGTGAGGTCATTCTTCACTGCCAGTGCCTACTGACTCCTCCTCTCGTTCACTTGCTCTATAGATTTTTGGCCAAATGATAAATTAGACACAAGGAGCCACTGAGGTGTGACCAGGTGCCAAAAGACTATAGCTTTTGTCGGTAATGGGCTTAATTATGCGTGAGACCTTTAGAGAGCCACTGTTGGGGCTGTGCTAACTTGTGTGGGAAGGAACGTTGCATCAAACAGAAGGAAATAAATCGTAAAAAATCCTCGTAAAGACAAACTGAGAAAACATCGGGATATTGAATTCGGAACGATCAAAATTACTATTCAGTGTTTGTGTTTTTCATTGTTTGTGCGTGATTGAAAAAAAAGACGCGTATCTCATCCATCACATCACCCCTCCCATCGCGCTCAAACATAGAAATGGGTAAAGCTTAATTTCAAGCCCATTCTCTTCCGTGGCACGGCGTACCAACCAACCCCACTTTGTGCAACTGTAATTGTTTTGAATCTTGGAGTTTTTAAGCGCGTGGAAAAAGAGAAGATGGAGCATTTAGATGTTACCTGTGGCGCGTAAAAGTTGTGGATGCGGACTTTAGCGCGTAGACACTTAAAGAGCTGTCTTTTCTCCAAAAGTTACGCTGCGACAAGGGGTCAGTTCTTCTCAGAGCCAAGATTCCCCCCTCAAGCAGGCTGGACGACCACCCGCTCCGGAGATCCCCGCGAGTCCGCAGAGCGCAGATGATCGCGACAGGGGTCTGTGGCGTGGCGCTGGTGCTGGTCCTGGTGGTTCTCATTCCAGTCATGGTCAACACGGCCGGACCCCCCGCGCGCTATGAGATGCTGGGCTCGTGTCAAATGGTCTGTGACTCGCACGGCACCGCAGCCACGGCAACGGCCAAAGCCACGAGTCCCATCAAAGACAACCGCCTGGTGCAGTCCCTGCCCACCTTCATCCAGGGTCCACAGGGGGAGCCTGGGCGCGTGGGGAGGGTGGGTCCCAGAGGTCCGGTGGGTGAACCGGGACCACCTGGACCCACTGGACCGACTGGAGAGAGAGGCATGCCAGGGCCACCAGGACCTCCAGGAGCTCCAGGCGCAAATGGACCAACTGGTGCCATAAGCGCAGCCACGTACAACACCGTCCCAAAGATCGCCTTCTACGCCGGACTTAAAAAACAGCACGAGGGCTACGAAGTGCTCAAGTTTGACGACGTCGTCACAAACTTGGGAAACCATTACGATCCCGCCACAGGCAAATTCACCTGCTCCATACCCGGGATTTACTTCTTTGTTTACCACGTGCTGATGAGAGGAGGCGATGGAACCAGCATGTGGGCTGACCTCTGCAAGAACAACCAGGTGAGGAATACTTCACTAAACAGGACATAACATGACGAGGGGTCACAGCGTTTCCAAACCAATCTAATTAGTACAATTTGTGCCTTGTATAGTGCCTTGTATTTGTGCCTAGACTTTATTCGGGGCACATTTTACGCACGACCACATCGCACCAAAGACTGTATTTGTCTTGATGCTTGAGTAGCATTAACAAAGGCATTATCAAAAGCATCAACAAAGGCATTAAAACAGTCGCCTCACACCTTATCGAAGCTTGACGCCCCAGAGCTGTCCGTGGTCCTGAATAAATTGCGCTCGTGGGAAATGACTTGCGCTTTATTCAAACTCACTGCGTGTCTCTTTATCTACAGGTGAGAGCCAGTGCCATCGCCCAAGATGCAGACCAGAACTACGACTACGCCAGTAACAGCGTGGTCTTACATCTAGAGCCTGGAGATGAGATTTACATCAAACTGGACGGAGGCAAAGCGCACGGGGGCAACAACAACAAATACAGCACTTTTTCTGGCTTCATGCTGTACGCGGACTGAAATGGGCGGGACTTTTGCTTTCAGTACCCACTTCATTTGGATTATAATGTAGGTGGGGTCAAATATTTCAGAAAAATGGTCCAGAAAGATAATGCTGCAAAAAGAACTATTTATAGACTACATAAATAATAATTTGCAAATGTGGCTTATATTCATGGACTGGAATCAATGTCTTATTGTATCACCACATGAAGTAACGCTGCTGTGCTAACATCTACAGTATATGGGTGTACTGACCTGCACTCAGTTATAAATATATATTCACATCACTCATCCGTCCATTTGCAATGTGGTTGTCCATGAATGTGCTTTATTCAACAAAATAGTCAATTGTTGTTACATTAAGAGTGAATGTTTCCAGGTCTATCAGTGCATGATTTTAGACGATATTAACTCAAACACATTCAGCAAAAATCACATTTAAACGACCATTTTGAAGTTATTGAAGCACTGTGGCTACTCCTGCACAATGTTAATGCAACGTTGGATATAGATAGATATATATATTGCAATTAAATGCATTTATTTTTAGATTTACAAGTTGATCAGAGGTTCAGAGCACATTTTAAACTGACGAGGAGCATTACAATTTGAGGCTGAAATACGACCTGCGAACAAAACTACTAACTAATATAAGAATCACATGCATTTCAGAACATGTTTTAGGCTAAATTAAAAAAAACACAGAGACGGGATACGTTGTTGTTTGTGGAATGATCTTTATCCTTGCAAACTTGTGAATTTACTATTATACAACCATTTATATTGGTGTGTAATAGCCCAAATTGTCAGCATTTATCCTTTTTAGATTCTGTTTGTGACTTAACCTTCACACCTGAGGCTCTATATAACCGAGATAACTTTATTTTTTGTAGCATCACTCCCTTCACTTGTGATAAACCTGCAATATCTTGTGCATCCCTAACTGTGACTAACAATCATTGTAACTTGTTGCCACTCTTTGTACAACAGTTGGTCCGCTGGTTACTCACCGCTCCAATATGGCCGACCCAAACCATTACTGTTCACCAGACGAGCATCAATATGTCAAATATATGTAAATCAAAAATCTCTTGTCTTGTCTTTCTCTCGTGGCAAAAATGAATCAAAGTTATATATTGTTCAGTCTGGCGTGGTGATGGAGCCATAGATCATGTGGAGATGTCACCCTGTGAGGCCACCTGTTCCCCAGATGAGCGGAGAGCTTGTCCTTCATTTGGACCACTCGGGCTCCCGTAGACACCCAGGCTCCCACTGAGGGGCAACGGGACAACTCATCCAACACCATGGTCGCTGCGCCGCGTTAAGAGCGGAATACTGATCACAAACAGGCTCATCATTCCACTTCAGTGTTTGCACGAGTGACACGCTGAAGTTTAAAATAACAGACATGACATTGAAAGTGCGAAGTCAATTGTGACATGCGGGTTACAACTACAGTGCGGCTTGACAAGAGTTTACAAATGCCTCCAATGATCCAGATAACTTCGCTGAGTAAGTGTACATGATAAAAGATTCATTAGTCTTCTTCTGGAGTTTTTGCATGTGTACATTTTACTTATCTAACTTAATCATTACTTATGTGTGGGTAATGACTGTGCATTCTGCTGTGTTCTTGGGCAAGACACTCAACTGTTCTCTAGTCAATTAATCAGTCAATAGTGTCTTAGTGGACCAAAGTTTAGATAGTTTTCGGATTTATATTGATCACAGCAGAAAGGAGAGTACATGGAGTGAAGGTTTTAAAGTGACGGGACAGTTTAATCTGCTTTTCCACACATGAAGATGCTGTTCACTAATACTTCTCTGTATACGGAGTCGTTTTTGCACAAGATCCTAATCATTTTTGCGTTTTAGTCGATTCATCAAAGCACAGCACATGTCTTACTTGAATAAACTTTTTTTTTTTAATCAAGAACAGCCCTACAGTTCATGCTTAAGTCACAGGATCTTTGGCAAAGTTACACTCGACACAAAATCAAAACAAAATAGTTTGATTTGGCCAGCCGAAAAAATCTAATAAAATCAAAATACAGTGTGAAATCTTCAAATGTGGGTTGACAGCCGTTGTAATCACAAAATTCAATTAAATAAGAATTCAACATTTAGTGTAGCGTCTAGTGGACATAATCAACTTGGGGCACCGACACTCTTCGAATCCCAAAAGAACATTTCTAAAATCTTGCCTTTCAATAAAAAAGACTACATTTCAAAGTCATTTTGTAGTAGAAGCACAGCATTCATTCATTTTCCTTTATTTCTTCATTTGAAAGTAAAGGACTAGTTTACTTTAATTGAAAGTGAGTTCATTTAAATGTGAGCCAGTGCTTTGGGTTGTCGATGAGGATCTTGTCCACTTGGCGCTGACTGATGCCTCTCGTTAACATCTTTGGTACGATGTTTTTCAGTATGTGGGAGTAACCGTGACCTCCGAACTTTGTGAGGCGGTTTTTGGTGTGGATGTCATGAGCCACCAGGATCTTGTCTTCATAGCCCTCTTTCACCAGAAACGCCAGACTGAACGCGAGAAATAACAATTAGTTATTCATTTAAAACATTTCTCTACGATGGCAGATGATGAACTTAAACTGATTACATATTTTTTCCTTTCATTTCTAACTTTTGACAAATATGTGATCTAAAGACGACAATTTTCTCAGGCGCCATGAAGGTTAAACTCTTTATCATCTTGTACTAACATCTGCAGTACATTTATTTTTACTTAATTTTCCGCTGCTAGTGTTTTCATGAAACTCCATTTTCTAACTCAATTGCAACACTAGGTGAAAAGCTCAAATTTGATACCACAATAACAACAAAAAAACATATTCTTTCGTACAATAGAATGTAATTTTTTAAACACAAAATAATGGTAGTTTCTGTAATATTTTCATGTGGGCGTTTACTAGTTCTGATACAACTCAATATCATTCAACCCATTCAGGAAAGGTCACATTTTCTCCTCTTTCTGTAATTTAAAAAAATTGTACAAATGAGTATCTACTTTTTCAATAATAGATTTAGTATTGATTGTTGTTTTTTTGTGTTTTTTTTACAACCCTACCCAGCTAATATCATATTTAATCTAGTTTAATTGAGACATATATTTAAATACGTTTGCAAATCATAGTTTTCTTTTTTTATTTACATTGAACAGTGTCGCAGCTTCTTAAGAATTGTGTTTACGTTCACCAGCTAAGCATCTTCAGTTGATGAATAGCCCACAAACACCAGTGAGCCATTAGAATCCGTCTGTACAGGTGAATAATGACGTTCATCACTCATTTCGTACTGTTCGGGAGACAAATGCCTCTTAGTTTCTATTATAAAACTGAAGGACATACTCATCGTTCCACAGGGGGCTTCACCATCATGACAGAAATGTGTTAAGACCCAATTATTAATGAAATGTGGATGGAAAATGTTTTGATCTTGTATTTGGAGGAGAGGGGACTCATTTTACATTGTATCTTTTAGAGGCGTGCGATACTGGCAATAATTTATATGAAAAAAAACAAGAATACATATTTTTTTGTACTTCTCATGATAAGAATAATCAAATATATATTATTTTAACCTACCAGAAAAAAATGTATGCCAGCAAATTGTCTTGGTTGAAGGTAGTGCTTCAACAATTAATCAACTAATCATGACTAGATGACAACAAAGTAATAATAATTGTAGTCGTTTTTTGATCATTGTAATTGTTATCTGGACTATACAAACACATACAAAAAGACCTTTAAATAACAAATACAGTTGCATTATTAAATCAAAATGTCAAAAAAAGAATAAATAAGTACAGATTTTCATAAGAAATGCACTCTAAATGTACAATAGACATAATTTACTGTTTAATAATTGAGAGAAAAAAAAGAAAAAAAAATGGACTGTGAAATTATATGCCCATTGCCCTCCACTGATCTCAACACTCACGTCTTGACTCGCTGGCTGTCGCTGGGCATGTCCAGGTCCAAGTTGTAGGGATAGTTCAACATCTCTGTACCAAACAGATCATACTCCAGGTAACTCCCCAACTTAGCAAACTCCAGCAGCTCTCCTTCATCAAATATAGTCCTGCACAGAAGTAGAAAAAGAAAACATTTTACATCTTTATTCAGTATTAGGACCATATCAAATTTAGTGTAGTACAATATAAGACGGAGGACAGTGATTGGGTCATTCTATAAGTTTACCTGAAGTTACCTGAAGTTTACGTGACTGTCTATACCTTTTTTTTGTCCTTTAAAGAATATTTGACTATTTGAATATTTGAGAATGTTTTTGATCCGCCTAAACATAACATAATTAACTAATAATTGCACTTTTTGTGTAGCAGCTATCGGCCTTGAATCTACAGCACAGGCCAGTATTTTGTTTGGGACAACCAGCTGCCCAAAGAAAATACATACAACTTTTTTTAGTACTAAATGAAACAACACTGCTCTTTTATTCAGTTTACAGTAAATCCATTTTGTGGATGAGTTTGTAGTCAATTCAAATTAAATAATTTGGGGGAAATTGTCACTACACATCGGAAAACACAAAATATTGTGAGAACTTATTGGACATCGGTTTCTCTGGATACTTAATTCTGATCCTAAACACGCAACACAAACGAAGCTACGCATTAGATTTCACAGTGATTGAAAGTTAGACTGGGTGAGATGCGCCTGTACAGAGCAGACAGACAGTATGATGCAGTGAATGTCCTATCAACGAGTGAGCGAGAAATACAAGGGTCAACTGTGCAGTAATAAACCCATCCATCAAACATCAGTCCATTCATCTTCACTACTTAGCCTTGTGGGGGTCGCAGGGGCCCGGGCGCTGTCCCAGCCGACTCTAGTACGGACCAGACCGGAGTCCACTTTATAACACTGCTGACACCGAAACACAGGCAACTGTTCGGGATCAGGGACAAGTCCAGCCAGGGTAATTTAACCATTAACCTTGTGATTTGGACCTTGTATTGTGCGGGAAGCCAGACTGGACACTTATTATAAGACACTGTTGAGATTTCAGAAGGTAGTTAGCTGTGGTAGTTTTAAAAAGATCATACATGTATGTTTATGCTAAAAAAAAAACATCTTTAAAAGCAGTTTAGATTTGAAAAGTGTCAATGGTTATTTTAGTTGAAAATGTGTTGATTCACATAATTCACACTTGCACATAGACCACATGAAAACAGGGACTGCACCGGGACAAAACCTGGGACTTAAACAGGACTAGACCAGGGCTAAACCAGGACTAGAACATGACCAAACCAAGTCTATATAAACTGAACTAAACTGGGCTCAAAACAGGTGTGAATGCTCCCACAGCTTCTTTTTATCTCACAAAACAGACAAGTGAAGATGTCCTTAATGACAATGGGATCTCCTCTGGGGCCAGGAAACACCAGCAAAAGGATTCTTAGAGGGACTTTCTTCAGTAAATAAAAGTGAATAAACAAAAACATTATAATAATATTAAAGGGCGAACAGTTATACAAGTTGCACTCCATTTCTGGTGGTGGTCTGCTACATGCTTCTCTTCATACTATTGCTTTGCCCGGAACGTTCCACATCTGTGTTTTTTATGAGCTTAGTGTCTGTGTACATTGTCCCTTCGAATAAAGACTAAACTAATAATGATGTCATGAAATGTATCCATCTTGTATTCATTCAAATAAAAGTGTTTTTATTGATCAAAAAATACCCTGAAACATGCATTCTCACTTTGATCAGGCTCACCTCTCCACAGATCTGGCATCATCTAGTTGTCTCCATGGAAATAGAAAAGTTTAAATAACATGGAGTTACATAGTGCCCCTTTAATGACTTGTGGCAAACGCTAAATGTTGTTAATGTTAAAGTCAATAAAAATGATTATCAAATGCCATTAAGAGGCGTGTCTGGGAGTGAGTTTAATTATGTGCTAATTTAAAATGATGTACAGTCAAAAACAGAAAAGGGTATTTTATAGGAAGTTATAAGAGGCTGTATGAGTTTGCAAATATTTGAGCTTTTGTAGCTTATTTTTTTAATTTTAGAAAGAGACATTTTTAATTAAACTGTTGCCATGGGTTTCAGAATGTTGAAGTGTTTCTTATTACGGGACGCTGAAACCTGTGGCATTTGTAAAGTCGGTAGAGGGTCAGTAAAACCTTTATGACCAGTGCTTTACCTGTCCAGATGCGACATGACCGTTTTGCCGACATCGCCCCCGGCCTCTTGCAGGATGCGGACCACCTCAGCGGGGGCGGCGGGGTTTCGTCCGGGGTGTATGATGACGGGGCAGCCCAGTCGAGTCTGAGCGTGGGCGGTGGCTCTCAGGACCCTCGTCTCGCTGTCGGTGATGGGCCAGCCGGTGCCAATCTCCCCGATCACGCCGCAACGAATGTCCGTACCGTCCGCTCCGTTCAACACTTCACTCACAATGACGTCCGTAAGCTGTCGGGAAAGTGACGGGACCGACAAGTGTGAGACAGCGGTGCGTTTGGGGTCAATTAGAAGCATGTTTGGAGATTAATTTGTTTCGGATTGGTTTGACGCGTGTATTTCAATGATGTGATGCATTTAAACACAGCATGTACAGGAAATCACGTTACGGATGGAGCATGGACAAAACAGTTTAGATAAGATTCAAATATACATAATATAAGATGTATAATGTGCTCTGTTTTTGAACTTTTTAAATCTAACTTTTAGACTTTTAAATACGGTTGTAAAATTTGGGAAAAATACCTAATTACCATTTTCCTGACAAGTATTGTGATTAAGATTAGATTTACGATTTGAGATTAAAGTTCGCATTTTAAATGTGTTCCATAGAATGATCTTGAACTAGTTTAAGACCGCATGGAAACATAAAGACTGCACTAATAGTAGTTTATTTTTGTTTCCATGTGGTCTTAATCTAGTTCAAGATCATTCTAAGTCGTGGTATTGAAATTGGTATTGAGCTTTTAGGGTGGGCGATATTGACAAAAAAAAGTATATCTAAATTGTTGTTTTTTGAGTAATAGTCTGAAGATATGTCAATCCAACAGAAATGTGTTAAAACATGTCTTTAAATGCGTTAGTTGAGGTTTCATTATAAGACAAATGTGAAATGTCTTTCAAATGAATCAGAAAAGTGCAAAAAATGTCACTTTAAACCCTGATTTGAAAGTTTCTAACATAATGTTTTCCTTTTTTTTAAATTTTTTACTATAAACGATTGACTTAATATTAAAATTTTGCTTATCTTCAAAACAGCATTATCTAAATATCAAAATATTGCAACACCTGCTCCACACTCATGCTCTTGGTCTCCGCTGAGTGAGTGCAGTCCACATAGTAACCCGCCCCTGCCACGATATGGACCCCTGTGTCTTGGGCCAGCTGTTTCAGGGTGGGTAGATCTCGGTCTATCCCTGTGGTCGTATTCTCCACTATAGCGCCACCTCCTGCTTGCTTGTAGACCCGCAGCTCGTCCCGCACGGCCTCGGTCTCCTGTTGGAGCAGCAGATTCTCATGGCAGCAGTAGGGGTTTTGCCTCAGCCAGTGCATGTGCTGCATTTGAAAGGGGTCTGCGGCCACTGCCTCATCTCCCGGAGCAGGGGGGAAGAAGCAGCACTCAAACGTCATGGTGAGGTGTTCGTGGGTCATCGTGCGCCCCAATTTCTCAGGATCCACGAGTCCAAGGACGGTCTGGACTTTACCACTCAAATTAGGCATAATGAATGTTCAGGATGATGCCTAATAACAGAAAATCCAGTTTTAGGTTGTCAAAAATCAAACAAAGTGATAACCCAGAATGACATAAATGGGACAAATTGGATCTCTTATGAATACTTTTAAAATATAGTCTTGATTATATCACAACTAGTATAAGACTACTTAATACATTATTTTGTGTTAGAGGAGTATTTTTGTTATAATTGTGATGTGTAGCCTTTTCCTTAGTATCAAAACAAAGCAAATTGGAAATGTGCTGTGAAAACACCAATAAATAGTGTCAGCGTAGTAGATATCAATAATAGTGTCAGTAAATTTTGCTGCACTGGTTTAAGTAGCAATAAAAATGGTTTCAGTTGTAATTGCGGTAGAAAAGGTTTAGATTTAGTAGTGGTAATAGCAGTTGCAGTAGTTTCTATGCACTCCAGTAGTACTGACAATAGTACGCAGAAACTACTGCAACTGTTGATTGATTTGTTGTTATTGTTAGTTCAACACTGACAACAAAAAGAAAGGGAACTTTGGACTACAACAGAAACAGACAGTAACGGGCTGACATAACTGCCCCCCCAAGGCAAATGACCATCAACAGGCCAATGCATTTATACAGGTAAACATAAGTTAAGCTCCACTGGGTGGGCTGGATGTAAATGAAAATAGCCTAAAACATGGAGGTGGTGCAGTAGGAGTAAGCAAAGTCTAGATCCCAGTGGATTCAACCGGACAAACAAGCGGAAGCCATAATTACAACGTGCAAAAAATGGTAAAATGAACACGTGCATGAAAAACAAGCATGAATTTAGTTGACTTTTACAGGTAGAAAGAAGTGTGTTAAAGTTATTGCTGACCTCGTTCTGCTGTTTGCGAGTTGTTTCAGCGTGCAGACCCTTAAGCCCCACCCACGTGAGCGAACACAGTTGTCACGTGACACTCATGGCGAGGCGCATGGGATTGTAGTTTTTGAGCCTGTTCAAGCTCCATGACTCAAAATGTAGTTCAATGAATAATAATTCATTTCTAAAATGATTATTTCATGAAGTAACACAGTGGTGTTCATGGTGTTGTGTTCTTAAATAATAAGGCTTTTTTTCTGAACTTATTCACACGTTTTCCATGATTGATTGTCTATTTAATTGGTCAATATTGAAATTATGCCTTGAACAAATATTAGCCATGCTATGCTATTTTTAAACAAACAAACGATCTGAAAATGTCCGTCATTGCATTTAGAGTTAGATCTGCTAACATCCAGTATTTTTTTTATGTACTTTAAAAAAACAAATTATGTTGACTAAGTTTAAGCTTTGAATTGAACAGTCTGGGACTTGTAGCTGACAAAAGATTCCCTGAATAATAATAAGAACTGATTCAAATCACTGCACACACTGGTATGTTTTGCCAGAGTCTTATGATTTTCTAATTTTGACTTGATTTGGTGGATTAATACTTGTTGTAAATATGAATTACAGTTTTACACAAATAAACACCTGCCACTTTAACTACAATTCAATCAATCACTCACTGCACTGTTCACTTTCTGCACTAGATCTGTAAATTTAACTGTACATTTTTGTGCCCATTTTTATTTTATACTATAGTAAATTTAAATTGTTTTCTTTCATGCATGCCCTTTTGATTTCATATATGAATTGTGCATCGTTGTATGTTGCACCTTAACGCCGAAACAAGTTCCTATGTTTGTGAATTTTGTTAATTGACAATAGTAATAAACCTGTTCTGATTCTGATAAAGTAGCAGTCTGTGAAAGAATTCTCTCCAAAAGTACAATTTCACACAAGACCCACAGGTTCACACATTTCTGAACATTGTTAAACAAAATAAATGTTGTTCCCTTTTTTTCCCCCCCTCAAATAATAATTTCTGTGGCATTAGTGGAGTTTCGGCAAAATGTACATGGTTACTAGGTACAGTTAAAAAATTAAATCTCTCTTTTTTTCAAAATCTTAAATATAATTACCTTAACAGTGTTTTAGTAAAATGCATAGTCATAACCTGTTGTATGCACTTAAAGCGACCCCAAAAGTCAACAATAAACCAAAAGATGACCCTATATCATTAAGTTATATTAAAAAACAGTCTCATACTAAACTGTAGGTAGGTAGTGACAAATTAGTTTCTCCAATGCAGCAGATGGAGTCCAGTTTTGGTGCCGTTTCTGCCCAGTGAACAGTCACCGTTCAAACTCTCGAATGGCTCCCTTGCCATCCGCCAAAACCACCATGAGTCTGCACCATGATGCACAGCAAACATATGGGGCAAAAATGATCACCACACATGGCATTTCATTTCAGCACCAAACAGGGAATACAGTCACGTTATTGTGCATTGATTCCATGTGCATTGTGGTTACAATACTAAATGTCATAAGAAGAATAAATACCCTAAGCGCAACTTCATGCATTGTGCTGGAAATACAAAACTTACTTATGATTCTGAATAGTAATTTTCTTTATCACCAGTATTTCTCCCTACAAAGGCAGTAAATATACCCTTGTAAAAATAAGAATTATTGGAATGAATTTAGTTTTGTTCAGATACATCATAATTCACTGTTATTTTGTTAAAGCCCATATGTTCTCATGTTTGTTTGTTTTTTATTATGACTAACTCATTTTGGTGGGTTAGTCCCTGTGGTAAATATTTCTTATGGTTTTATAGTAGTCAAGTTGCAGTTGGTGAAAAAAAAAAGACAAATAAAAGTTGAAAAAGACAGGAACTAGAGCTGTTGTGTTACTTTTAATGGTGGATGGCAGCCAACTGAAAAGGTGCATTTACCGCCACTACTGTAGTTGTACGTCTTCATAGTATGTATTTTACGCTATACTGTAAAAATAAGGAGAGAGAAACAGAGAGAAGGAGAGAGAGACAGAGCAGAGACTAGAACTGTTGTTGTTGTTGTTGTTGTTGTTGTTGTTGTTGTTGTTGTTGTGTTACTTTTAATGGTGGTTGGCAGCCGAAAGATGCATTTACCTTACAGTAGTTGTACGTCTTCGAAGCATGCGTTTTACACTGTATCTTAAAAAAAAAATTACAGAGAGAAAGAGAGAAAGACAGAGAGCTGAGAAAGACAGAGAGAAAGCTCTGGTAGTAGAGCTGCTGCTGTTGTTGTTGTTGTTGTTGTTGTTGTTGTTGTTGTTGTTGTTGCTTTTAATGAAAAGGTGCATTTACCGCCACCTACTGTAGTTGCACATTCATCCTTCAGACTTTCTTCTTTAGACTTTATACTTTAGACTTCATTCTTTAGACTTGAGACTTTATTCTAAAGTAGAGAAATAGACAAGAGAGAGGGAAAGAGTGAAAGAGAGGAAGAGAGAGAAGGAGAGGAAGAGAGAGAAGGAGAGGAAGAGAGAGAAGGAGAGGAAGAGAGAGAAGGAGAGGAAGAGAGAGAAGGAGAGGAAGAGAGAGAAGGAGAGGAAGAGAGAGAAAGAGAGAGAAAAAAAGAGAAAGAGAGAGAAAAAAAGCGACACCGAATACCTCCAATTTGCAGAAAGAATTTGCATGCAATTTACAATTTTTTCTGACAGTTTAAACAATCATTTATCAAAATGTATTGTGATATTATTTTTCAAATCATACCTATTGTATAATTTAAACGGATTTTGGTCCTTGTGTACAATCTGGTTGCCAGGTAACCGTTGTGGAATTACCTCTGTCTATATCATATTTGCTGGTCAAACCAGGAAGTGACAATAGGAACATCACCAAAATTGCCAAACTGGAGAAAATTATGCAAAATCTTCAGTAAAATTTTAAATAAAATCATATTCCCTTTGTTGAACTGAAAAGTGGAGTCCAAGCTGTTATATACACTTTAAATTATTAGGATTTTGGTTATCAATGGTCATTGACACAAAACAGTGTCCAGATGACTACAACTGAATATTTTTCTACAATGGACCACTCCTGGATGAAAGAGGGATTACATTAAATCATATGTGCAAAGTAGTCCTTATTTGCACCGTCATTAAAGGTGCACTGTACACAGAGATGTTATTGGTGAGCCTTTAAGTGGATAGAATAGAATGTGTGTCATGCCTCTCATATCACTGCTGGCAACATGCATTCAAATCTATTTCTTAAAATACAAGTGAATCTTTGGTTTGTTTTAGCTCACTGCACTGCAGACAGAAACCTTACTTAAGCCCAGCCTCTCGTATGTGTCCTGCTCCTCATTAGAGACAGAGAAGTTTGTCTGCGTCTGTGTCACTGACAGGTTCAAAAGCACTGGCCACAGGGAATAGAGCCAAAGAAGACAGAAAACCACCCACTCTGTGACAACTGACCCTCGAGACACACAGACATTAACAAGGCGTTTGATGCATCACCTCTCAATTTGAAAAGTATATATTATAGTATATTATAGTATATTCTTTGTAGTATTTTGTGCTTGTTTTACACTTCAAACACTCATTTCTGGTGTAACATTAGTTCATGTTTAAGGCTTTCTTGGCCTCAGTGTCTTCCTCAGGGTTGTTGTATGCTGCCACCTGGTGTCTAAAAGAAGACAAGACAAATCACCAAATACATTTAAGCATGTTTTTGTTGGCACTGCACCAGGGGTCAACTTTAAGGTGCCCTAACTTTCTGGTAGGGAGTCCACCTCTTTTTCTCCATGGAGATGTTCCTAAGCATGGCATTAAATGTATCTTTAAGGGTAGCAAAACAAAATGTTTCGCCACTCATCCAAATAGCTGTCTTATATCTGTCTGAAGAGAGAAGCAAACTGTTAGTTAAGTCTGTGGAGTATTGTGGAGTTTAACAACAGATACTCTTTTCCATGAATAACTAACATCATTACATTTTCTTTGGCTATGGAACTTACCTGGACAACTGAGCGACTACACAGCATCTATTCAATTTAGATTTTATTGCTTTTTTTGCTATTTATGAGCGTGATTGCCTCTTCACAGATCTGACCTGTAACTCTGCTTGGTACATCACCTTACCTTTAGTCAGTCTCCATGAACATAACCAGAAAAAATTACATAGTGCACCTTTAAGGCATAATGAGACTTGATATTTCTATTTTTCATGTTCCGTGTATTCTGCTCTATTAATTATTATTTTGGCCTGATTTTGAATCTGTTTTGTAACCTCAAGAATAGGAAATTAAATGTTACAATAAACAATCAGAACAAATGTGATTGTAAGAACAACGACACTGACACATTTCACAGCTGAACAATAATGACATGATAGAACCTCAAGTTTCACAGGAAAGTGAAGTATTGCTGTGATACAGAACAATGCTTTTGTCTGAATTAATCTTCATTTACTGCAAGAGACATTCAGTTCAATGTACGTTCAATGTGGTCGTTTAGTTCCAATCATTGTGATCAGTGTCTATACGGATATGAATTTCGGTTTAACTGTAAATGTGTGTGATTAAAATTCATTCAAGACTTTTCCAGAATTAGCTCTGGCATAAGTTCACACAGTGACCACCAAGATGAGCCAGATAAGTAAGCCAGACGAATCCAAATAAGACAGGCTTTTGTGAGTAGGCAACGCTTCTTGATCACCATTCTGGTTTTCTACAAAAGTTCCATAAGTAACATTTGTGATGGAGTTGACATTATTCAGACGTTTCAAGGTTGCAGATGCCATACATTTCATGCCAAGGGTCACGCAAATCTCTTTAGCACGGCTCCACATGACCTCGCACTGCACTTGACTGTTTCACTGTCCAGTATAAATGGTGTGTAGCCAAATCTACAGCGCAGTAGTTCGAGACACGATACAAGAAGCGGGCTTAACGATGGCTGTGCGCGCTCTGGTTGTCGTCTGTGCCGTCCTCATAGGAATGTCCATCGTTACAAGCAGTGTTAAGCCTGAAGTTACTCACGCTTACTGCAGGATTGTATGGTGAGATTTTTTGGGAACAGTTTGGATGCATTATTCGAAGTAGCAGTGAATTATCAAGGTTTTTTCTGTCTGAAGGTTGCTTGGTCTGCCCTGCGATCGTGTGTCTTTCGCTATTGTGACACAGATCAAAGCAATGGGCTCATACAAGGTAGGAAACATACATAAACAAAACTCATTATTTCAAAGATGTACGGTAAGATAGTGGATTTTAAACCTTGCATTTGCTAACCTCTGCAGCTCTTGGGCCCAACGACTTCAGGTTTGATCCAGGCCAACCACACCTCTGGGTCTGGACAGTACGAGAGTGTTAACTTCACCATGATTGGGACGTCTATGGGGATGGGCTGCCATATTGAAGTAGGTCAACATGGACTTTCACAGTTTATATAAGAGAAGAAGCGACTCTTTGTTTAATTGAATCTGTTCAGGGTTCGTCCATGTCCTCTTTCTGGTACAGCCTGTTTGATAACGGCACCAACTACTGCAACCTCCACAATATTATTGAAGGTGAGTTTAAAAACTATTGCGCATGATCTTTTATAAAATATATTGTATTACGCAATTGTTTTTATTGTTTCTTTGTAGGAAGTGGACTTTCCAAGGCTCCAGGATTTGTTGAATTCACAAATGAATGGCTCTGCCTCGGAGTTGGAATTTCTTCCTGCAACTAATATAAATCATGCTTCAGTTCTGTTTTTAACTGTGCACTAAACAACATGTGTGGTACCAGCACGTAGACAGGTATAGTAAACAACGTGTGAAGCTTTTGGGAAATAAAGCATTTTACCTGAAGCCTTCCGCCCAGTCATTGATAATAATTTTACCATTTGAGCTGTCAATCTTTGACTCTTTTCTAACATGTAATGACTTTGCCAACTTACCTTGGATAATGGGTATCATTACTAGTGCTTTTTCTGGGTCTACTGTTGTCTTTAAGTGGGTACAGACAAACACAAGTTATTGGAGGCAATTTAGTCAATCCCTCAATGTGTCCATGGTCCGCTGTAACAACTAACTCAATTCAACATTAAATCAGAGCCGAGAGAAAATGGTTTGAGCTAAATGACCAGTCGGCACACATGCAGATAATAATAATAGTTGAAGATAACAAACACTTCTATAGTCCACTTTGTTGTGTGTTATTATCAGACTTGACCATGAGGTTGGCATAGCATAGCACAATAATACTATCCACAAAATCCAATTATACATGCTCTATTTCATTGTTTTTTCACACTCTCAGATAACAAATTGATATTAGCAAGACAGTGTGTGATGAATGAGACATTATATACGTTTTCTATGCTTCTTTAAATTCTTCTTCTAATGTAACGACAAAGTAGTCCAAGTATATTTGACCACGATGAGGCCTCTTCACAGAGTGTATCACTCCGCGCACAGGTCTCACTGTGTAACTTGACTTTGGATTAACTTGACCAAAAACAAAATAAACGGCAAGTAAACGGGGGGATTTTTCATAAAGGCGTTGCAATGGTATTGGAAACAAGACAGAGGCGACACTGTTTATAAATATGAATTTACAGGTAGTCAGCTTCATAGGGCTGCAGCACATAATTAGCATATATAGGCTATTTAATTTTATATATGGCTTGAATCACAATCTTAAGGGGGTCTGGATATCATATCATTTCCAGCTTTCTCGTGCATTTTAAATGTAATCAAATTACATCTAAACTTGATTAGAACTTGATGTATGACAGTTATCAACTATTTCTAGTCTATTGTTTGCATATAGGGGTTTTATTAAACTTACCCTTGTCCCCGTCGGGAAATTTGTCCTCTGTTTTTGCCCATCCTTCACTGCCGCAGGGGCTTCTCCTCAGGAGCAGTGGGCATTTTATATATTGTGCATGTTTTTACAGTTTATTTGTATGTTAAAATGTTAACTGTCCTCAACTATAATCGATCACTGTTCTGAGATAAAGACTGGCAAGTATATGACGTGGACAGTATGTAGTGAACAGGAGTACAAGTGGTACGACGTGGACAGTATGTGGTGAACAGGAGTACAAGTGGTACGACGTGGAACAGTATGTGCGTGAACAGGAGTACAAGTGTACGACGTGGACAGTATGTAGTGAACAGGAGTACAAGTGGTACGACGTGGACAGTGATGTGGTGAACAGGAGTACAAGTGGTACGACGTGGACAGTATGTGGTGAACAGGAGTACAAGTGGTACGACGTGGACAGTATGTAGTGAAACAGGAGTACAAGTGGTACGACGTGGACAGTATGTGGTGAACAGGAGTACAAGTGGTACGACGTGGACAGTATGTTGGTGAACAGGAGTACAAGTGGTACGACGTGGACAGTATGTGTGGTGAACAGGAGTACAAGTGGTACGACGTGGACAGTATGTGGTGAACAGGAGTACAAGTGGTACGACGTGGACAGTGTGTGGTGAACAGGAGTACAAGTGGTACAGACGTGGACCATGTGTGGCGAACAGGAGTACAAGTGGTACGACATAGACAGTAGAACGTTCCTCAGATCATAAAAACCTCTTGGAGAATGTGGGTCCATCTCTTTTTCCATAAACTTAGACAATTAACAATAAAAATGGCATCCAAAATAATTAAACTAAATCCCTTGAATAAAATGTTTAAATGAGATCTTATACTTAAACTTGAGAATGTCTTAACTGGACTTAATTTGTGTTTTAATGACCCGGAGATGGATTTAACATGGGTATACGTATATAAACCTTTCACCTCTGCTCTACTCATCTGAGTGTGCTAAATGCCAATTTTGTGCCGCATCATCAGAGGGCATGACACAATTTCCCAGAGTCCTGATTGTTTCAGTCATGGAAGTTTCTCCTCAACAATGGCTTCTTGGTTTTATAAGGACATTTGCACATTATCTGAATGGCTTGGATGCAGTTGGACAATAAAATGGCCAAACTTCAGTCCTTGATAAATAATTGTATTTCTAAACAGCGAGTGCAGCGTACAACTGCATACATTACTATCTGTTAAATTATGGTGAAATATGGTAACCTATAAAATAACAAATTCTTGATTGATCCTTGATTCTATGTGTTTGTCTTTTTTTAACCACTGCTAGTACAAAACAGCACACACTTAAGGCTTTGTCCCTTCTGTGATGTACCGTACTTAAAAATAAAGTAGCAGACTGTCTGCTGTACCAGCGGAGCATGTTTACTGAGTAGCTAGTTTTAAGTAATAATATTACTTAAAGCAACACTGCGTAACTTTCTGGACGTGTTGTGCCACTTGCAAGAGTCCATAGAAAACACTTTGGAAAATTCTCCATGAAGTTTGATACATTTTATGCCATATTGTGGAACCACATTTCCATAGAGACAAGCAGTTTGTGGAGATGCAAGCCTGCTCACAGTAAAGACGGATGCAGTTGTTCAATGTACGAAATGCATCCAAAATCAAGCCAAAACAAAAACATGCTTCAGTTTTGGTCTATTTTTGGGTTACGTGATGAAGCTTTAGTTATATGATTCAATACTACAAAATAAAGTGATATTTATTGACGTGCACACATTTAAACTTACTGAAAAAAATAATTATATTAAATAAAAGGATTGTAAAAGCATTAGCTTGATATTTTTGTATTTGTATTTGAAGATTTTTTTTTAAATGGCTTTCCATCATTAACACAGACCAATATTAAAATTCCTTCCTCCAAAGTTTGAGTCTCTGCTTATCCTTAATTACAATAATTTAAAAAGTCAAATACCTAAATCATAAAGGCCATGGAATATACAGTTATTTGGTTCATTCCATGTTACAATTATTATATCAAAAAAGAAAAACACAAGCTTTACTTTGGTTGCAACAACTTTATTGAGGTCCATTGTTAGTTAAGCATTCACAGAACAGGTCAAAATGTGATGACGTCATTAATTATGTAATACAATAATGCACTATATCTACAGCGAAGTGTGCTAAGGTTTACATATGGCCAGTCCACAACCCAGACACGCCCATTCATTGGTCATCTCCAAGAAATCGGCTTGAGAGTTGAGTCCGCTCGCTGAAACAAAAGATTTACAAACAAACACAAGAAATAAAGAAAATATTTCAGGCAATTAAGTTATTTGAACAATTAACAAGGCCGGGTTCAAAACATTTATTAGTATTACAGGCTAGATATTAATTGTTAATAAAAAGTGGCCACAGACCTGCGAGCGGATTGTAAAGGTTGCAGTAATTCAGTCCATTGTCCAAGAGGCTGAGACTGGGCCTGGACACAGAGAATTGGACCGTTATCTGTAAAGAAATGTCACTATTGGTTTATAGCTCACAGTTTCACACTAATACTGAAGACTGACTATTTCTTTTTCCGTAAAACAACGGTTTAAGTTTTTATTTCTAACTTTTCGCCTTAAAGTTGTTGCTTTTTAGACCTCACTGCTATTATGTGATAGTTTAAACATGTATTTCTGTTTTGTCAAAGAGAAGAGACGAAAAAGACAAATATTAATTAACTGGAAAAAAGAAGGTGAATTGGTGGCCCTATTTTAGTCTAATTTCCAAAACAAACATGAGTTGAATAATTAGATGGATGAGTGGATAGAGATTTAACCAAAGATAATATACAATAAATACAAAATTTAATACATACAATAAAATTAAATAAATAAAAAATAATAATTAACAATATAACAAAATAGGCCAAAGTTAAGTGTCACCTCAAACACCGAGTACAGTTTATTTTAATCTTAGTTTATGTCAAAGTTAATCATTGTCATATATTTGTTACGTTTTAGTGTGAAGTGACTCACAGCGATGCGACAGTCATAACTGTGGGGTAGAACCTGAAGATGAGCCTCTCTGTGGTGAGTCCGTCTGCAGACGAGTGAGTGGCCATGATGGACTGAGGCGTGACTGCCACCAGCTACAACACACATTTTATTTTAATTTAGTTAGCAGGTGTGGGCTATTAATCGTTTTTTATTACAGGGGCTCCCCAACTTTTCAGGTATAACCATCCGAACAACACGGGACCCCACTGCAGTGAAATTGACAGCAGTTATTTTTTAATTATTTAAATGTCAAAACAATTAAAAGCAGGATTTATCACATTTATTTCAGTTGTGTATTGTGTACTTTGACATAATTTCACAAAAATATACAGTTTTCAACTAAAACATAGATTAAATACATGGTCATTTTTGTTAAATCATATCTCGAAACCCACTTTGGGAGCCCATTTGGATCTCAAATGGTGGTACTTGAGCTCCTTCTGGAGTTGCCCTATTGAATAAGATGTAGTTTTAGTGTCTGGTTAATTTACCGTAAATTGAATCCACATTTTCAACCTTTTTAGTGTTATTCCTTATTCAGAACTACTGTAGCAATAATATTATAGTCACATTTTATTGGTTTAGCCCTAGTTTAGACCTAAAATAGTACAGGCACATTTTAGAACATTTCTGATGGACATAAATATTAGCGGCTATATGAAAAGTATTTTGGTTTATTTACCAGTATTGCTCACCACTAAGTCACTTTCCTCCTTACCATGTAGTCTCAGTCAGCCGGCCGCAGGACTGAATGCGCTCTAACTTGGTGCTAATTTGAAACACAGAGTCACGAAAAGTCTGAACAAAATTACATGTATTTGTGCTATTTTGTAAAGTAAAACCCCTCTGCGTTGTGACTCACCATATGGACTTGCAGAAGGCGGGCTGTCGGTGGCGGTGAGAAGTCCAAACTAAAGAGTCCCACAAAGAGCACGGAGGCCAAGAGCAGATCCTCATGGTGGTCCCAAGCCAGGTCAGTGTCTCTTCTGCAGTGATCCCGCAATTTTACAGGAAATGTGAGCCCTGTAGGACCAGGGTTGAGCGTCCAGATTGAATTGTCAGGCATCATGAGTCTTGTGCTTATTGTTTGACTGGGAAATTGCTATTGTTTTTTTTTCACCGCAATACTCAGAAATGGTATTGTTATAATTATGACTAATTCTTGTGTATGGTTTTAGAATATGCTGAAATAATTAGGGTTGTCCAATTTATTTATTTTAATTGCGATCTATTTAGTCATTTCTAATCGGCAATAATTAGCTGTTGCATTTCTAATTGAGAGGTTTACAGTCAATCGTTTCTTAGTAAAAACATGTGATTTGGAGCAAAGTTCAGTTTTGACTTATTATTTGTGTTATTTGTTAAATGGCGATGATTATAAGTCTTTATTGTAAATTAAGGGGATTATTATTGAAATCCATTTCTTTTAATTTGACAAAATAAAGTCACAAAATGTCCACCAGTCCTATTCTATTGACAGTTTTTCCAAAACAGCAGAGGTGAAAAAAGTGTTGGTGTTGTGTTAAAGAGAATAGCCTGTTCTCTATTAGGGAGGCAACAATTAATTGGAACATTCGTGACTAATCCACAAATACATAATTTTTTGCAGTTCTATAATTAACTGCGCCATGTTCTTCAATTGCCTGTTAGGACAAATATAGTTATATTGATTGATGGATAACCTGGATTAACTGGACTATGCAGAGTCCAGTATGTATGTTGTATGTTGCCTGTATGTTGTAACAGTGGCATTTTTAAAACAAAAAGCCCCAAAAATTATTGAAAAAATTAGTGGAGCGTAAGTTTATTATTTTTCTTGTAAAAGTCAATCAAATGACTTTGAGGTTGTAATGGTCTTCCCTTGTAAAATGGTACAACTGTGAAGACAAATTACCTGTGGGTACAATGCAGTAACTACATGGTACATTAGTCAGGGCAAACCCTGGACAGACCCATTTGTTTGTTTTGTCTGAAAATCCAGGCTGCAAGTCCAGTCCACTTCCAACAAACAAAGAGAAAGAGAGAAAATGTGATGACTTCAAATGTGTGAGTACAGATCATGGCCACTGGAGGGCACAGGATTCACAGATCCATAACATACAACAACCATCATCATCATCATCACTATTTTAACTTTCCAGTGCCGTTCAAAACAGGTCAACAGACAAAACCATTTTATTGCAGCTTTATTGTCCTGGTTTATGGTTAATATCTATGTAATCACTGGGTCTATCCACACAAGGCAAAAACCTTAACAAATAATGATAATGCTCAACATCATCATCATACATTTGGAGTTATATCCATGGGGTTCAGAGTGATGAATATCTGGCAGTTCCCATAGCAATTAACAATTCAATACAGAATGTTCTATATTTTGATCACGATCACCAATATGACATGATCAGTCTAGAACATGAATGAATCCTAGTCTTTAAACGCTTATTCAAGTACAATATGTTTGTGGACTATTATTATTATTATTATTATTATTATTATTATTATTATTATTATATTATTATTATCATTATTATTATTATTATTATTATTATTATTATTATTATTATTATTATCATTATTATATTATTATTATATTATTATTATTATTATTATTATTATTAAAACCTGTGAGAAGATTATAATTGTTGCAGTAGTTGACAGCAGTGTCTAATGTTGAGTGTGGTCCGATAGACTGAGACTGGACCTGGAGAGGAACATGAAGAATATTGATTGAACATGATTGTTCCATTAATCAGTGATCATTCTGGTCAAAATATAACTCACAAAATAATAATATAGAGAATTTTAGAAGCAAATAAAGTGCTTTTTATCTGGCTGTTTATCTCACATTAAAGTTTGATTTAATAAAACTGATCACATACTTGAATGGTAACGTATCAGATAATTTAAATGATTTTATTGTTGAGAACATATTCTCATTTACAATGACAACGTGGTCAAGAAGAAATTGTGAATAATAATAATAAAAGTGAGATGTTTCTTCTGACAATGATACATTTAATATTGTGACTAACAGGAATAAAGTTGAATAACAGACTTAACAAAGAGTAGAACAATCTTGACAAAAATGGATCAGAAATGTAAATGCTTGTTTTTAGATTTTCTGACTGGAAGGCTTTATTGGACAGGACAGTTGCAGTGTGAAATGGTTTTCAAGACATTTGGATATACACACAAACAGTTTTCAGCCATCAGCCATTGGAGTGGGGGTGAATTTAAATCTAATGGTTTCAGCTTTAAACCCATCAGAAGACGAGTGGTCCACCAAGAGCGTCACATTGTCAGCCCACACAAACTGGAAACAAATGAACACTTGTGACTATTTCACAATCTAAAAATATAATTTATTCTCCATATATATATATAAAAAGCCTCACCAAGTAGTTGCAGTCACCGCATCCAGCATTAGGACTGAAGATTTTAACTTGCTGACTTAGCGTAGCCTTGATCGCGGCACATGGATTAGTAAAACTCCTGTGTGAAAAGACAAGACAAAAAAAATGCGTCAAATGTTTTTATAGACTCAAGGTAAAAAATGTTTTGGAAAAAGAACCACTCACCACAATGCCTTGCAGAAGGATAGTGCTGGAGGCATGGGTAGTTTTGGTGTAGGTCTGGACTTTTTAGCAGTAGTAGTAATTGTTGTTGATGTAGTAGTAGAAGAAGTTATAAGTTTGCCAGTCGGTTTAGCTTTTGATTCAGTATCCCCTACGAGAATCCCCCATAGAGCGGCGATCAGAACCAGCAGAGCCCTCATCCTGAACAGGGCTCAATGGTTTCTCCAAATGTGACCGTGAAGAACCTGTCATGGAGGCAGGGTCTGACTCCTGGGTCCATCCTCTTTGGTCTTGTGAGGCTGATCACCTGTATGCAGAGACAATCCCAATTTGAACAGTTCCAAAGATAATTACCGGTGCTACATCAGGACATTCTTTGTTTGGTGTCAGATTGAGTCTGCTGGTTTCAGAGGTTGATGTTTGTTTAAAGCTTTCCTGGTTTAGTCCTGGTTTGAGCCAAGTTTACTCCTGATGTTGATCCGGTTTGGCCCTGTTTGTTTAGCCCTAGTCTAGTCTAGGCTTAGTCCAGCCGGGTTTAGTCCCAGTTTTGTTTGCACTCAATTTCAATTTTTAGTTAAAAGCTCAATGTTCAATACCAATTTAAATTCAACCACCATAAAATCATAAAAACAACAATGACAACAAAATAGAATGTAACTTTCAACACAAAATAATACAAATTTAATATCTTACCATGCGGTCAAATTTGTCCTGAATAAGGGAGTAAAAAAAAACCAAAAAAAAACTGGTCAGTATTCACTTATTTGAAACTACTGATTTTTTTCAGAAGCCTAATATTTAAACAGATTTTTAGTTGTAACGTATGATGTAAATTAAGGTCAGTTTCTCACACATGACACTATTTCCTTTATTCCCTTGTTTTGTTCCATGCGGAAGGACAATGTGACCACACACTGATTATCTCACCTACAAAAGTATTGTAACTGAAAGCCTATGTGATTGTGATCAAAATTACCATGGTAGTCACACACAAACCACATGCACCTTTTTTTCATTCAAAGCTTTAGTCGCCGCGCATGCCCAAGACTAATTGCTTTTCAGCTTGCGTCTGTTCCCCCCATTAGAGGCCCGGTCCTCACCTGACCTAAGTCCTATAAGTACAGTGAGGGAGGGTTCACTACCACCAGCTTCTGTCACACATCCTCTGCAACATGAAGACTCTGTTGTTGACGTTGGCTTTCTCTGGCCTGTGTGGCTCACTTCTGGCCGCACCGGCCCCTATGCCTGCTCCGTACCATGCTTTCTGCAAAACTATGTGGTACGTAAACATCTTTTTACCTCAATTTGATCTTTTATTGTACATTTAGACAGACTTTATTGATGCACAAGGGACGTAGCCCAGTATTTGAGAGCGATAAAGCTAAAGACATGATTTAGGATATCCTGATGAAAGAGATTTACAGACATTAAATATATAAAGGAGAGGAGATGGTGAAATGCAGTTCAATTGTTTCAAAGGAAAGCATCATATAACATGATTTAATGAATGTAGTTGAGGAGTTTTCACTGGGTGATCAGCCAACTGTCTTAAATCTTTGAGTGCACAATATATAATCTGTTTTTCTTGATCATTTTTTAGGCTATTCGGTGCTAACTGCGCCGATATCAGCGTCGTATTAGCCAAACAGATTCAGGCCTTCAGTCCAGAGATGGGATGCATGCTGTGCCGTTACGGGGTACGAATGCCCACTCTCTACTCCTCTTTTTCCCATGAATCGGTCTGAATTTAAATGTGTTGCTTTCCGTTGTAGCTGGTGTCTGTCACTTCTCAGTACATCATGGCTAACCACACGTCTCCAGATGGACTCAACACTGAAAAGATCTCCATTTCTTTCCTCCCTACCATGCTGCCTGATGGCTGCAGAGTATCTGTACGTAGAAAAGGATTTACATTGAAAATAGATCATTGTTTTTTATGTATTGTTTATCCGTACTATTGTCGTTTCTTTAGGCGATCTCACAGTCATCTCTGTTCTCCACTTCTCTTCTGGACAATGGCCTTAACTATTGCAATCTTCACAATCTGGTTGCAGGTAAACTTTTCATTCTTAACACATTTTCTCTGTTTATGTAAAACTGTTTACGTTGGTCTACTTTTGTGATTTCAGGTAGTGGCCTGGCCTCTCAACCAGACTTCCTGGAGATGACCAATGAGTGGGCCTGTCTGAGCTATGGACTAGCCGCCTGTGGTGTGTAACAATCAGCAACAAGGACTCAGTGTTAGCGCAATGGCTTTACAATGTTACAAATCATTTCAACGTATTGTTTTTGCATGTTTTAACAACCGTGAATAAAATGTTTTGTATCACATATTTGGTTCTACTGTGTTTATACTGTATTCAAAGCATTAATATAATAATACATTAGAGGGAACACGCAAAGGAGGAAAAGCAGTAACATTTCAACAGCTTATAGACAAGGTTTTACATTTACATCAGCATTTGAGGGTTTTACATTTACATTTGATAATAACTAGAACAAGTAGCTAGGATCAAAGGAAATTGTTGTGTTTTTTGCTGAAAATACAAACACGTGAAACACAGCTTCATTCTAGAACTATGTGTAATTTATTTAAGACATTTTTGTGCATTGGTTTGGCGGAAGACAAACCAATTATTTAGAATGATTACTTACTTATTTAGAAAGTAATCTAATGCCAAACATGGACGTCACATCAAGTTCTCAGACATTGTGGTGTAATTTGCGCGTTCAAATCTCGTGCCATTAACTCGGACATCATTGTGTTTCTCTACTTAAAATGTACTGTAACTTTTTATAACAGTTTGCAAATATAAAATTGACTATGACACATGCTATAACTTGTTCTATATTCACAAATGCAGCGCCGATTTATTTGACAGCAGAAGGTTGCAATAATTGTAGTCCATCATCGAAAAGATTGAGCAACCCAAGAGACTGGGCCTGGAGGGGCAAAATATGTGCTGTTCGCAGTTTGCCCACGTATCCATCAAAATAATGTTGACACAGTGTGAAATCAGCTTTTTTGGAAAAATACTGAAAAATAACTAGTTTCCAGTGCCACCAACACTTAAAACTTTTGTAGCCTTTAAATAGTGTCTACGTACAAAATATTATCCCCACAGAGACAAGCGGGTGACTCCAGCAAACCAGGTAACCAAGTTTTTGGCTTTGAATTGCATAAATGGCAGATGGATAAGTTTATGTCATACTGTGGAACATACCAAGCAAAGCAAAACAATTTCCTGAAGACACAGGCAGGGGGAAACGTACATATCAGTGCACCTTTAATATTGTGCAAGTTGTTACCCTCGTTTCACTTTATCTTTATTATCACGTTTAGGTGAATACTGTTTCTGGATGGTTTTAACCTTGAAAAATTAGGCAGTACATAAAGTTCAGTGTACATCTAGAAATGAATGATTGGCCAAGATGAGGGACTGACTGGCACTGGCTAAAACAATGAATATGAGGATGATATGAAGAACTGTATACTACAGTGAAAAAGTAGCTAAGCCTTACCTTGTTCCTGTTACGTATTTGTTGGTTTGATTGACATTCATGTTTGTTGTTGATAAGAAACCCAGCATGTATTTGTTAGATGCATACTTAAAACCATATCTGAAATGTTCATATACATTTGTGATTTATTTTTTCATTATCTTTTAAACCACACTGAGCATTATTCCACACATGTTTTGTTATGTTCCTACAAAAAAAAAAAGGCTTTACCATGGCCAATTTTAATCTCTGTCCATTAAACATAATTACTGTGAGGCAGACTTAATTAACTGTTGGTTCAGGGGTGAAAGCCTTCATTATTATGTCTCTTTCTTGGACACACTAGAAAATATGACTGAAAAAAGCCAAAAATTGTCCCAACCTTGATTTTATCTGTGTAACTAAAGCACTGACCCACAACTGTTTTTATTATTGCTCTGTGTTTTATGTTGCACCTTAAGGCTGAGATAAGTTCCTATGTTTGTGAATTTTGTTCATTGTCAATGGCAATAAACCCCTTCTGATTCTGATTCTGATCACATGGTGTTGGGGCGTCATGAGCTTCACACTGCATTGACAATCCAATGACTGTAATCACAGGATCCATGCATGATAAGATAAGATCACCTTTATTTGTCCCACAATGGGGAAATTCCAGTGTTGCAACAAAGGGTACAGAAGCAGATTATACACAGTATAATAATAATAAAAACAGATAACTTAGAAAAAAGCTGTCATATGGACAGAAAATATTGCACAGGGATGATTGACATAATGCACAGTATTGCACAGGATTATGAAAGCTGAATGACACGTTCAGGACTAACAGCAGTTGTTGTAAAGTCCGACAGCAGCAGGAGGGAAAGACTCAGGAAAGAAGCATTACTCTCATTGTTTCATGCCTCATTGTGAGAATGATATGCATCGGTCATCAGACAGATAACATCTGACAATAAATGGTTGCTAGAAATATAAATAAAGCTACATAAAAGTGCTAGTGTAAATCACTCTTAAATACATTGTAGTATAAGGTTAAGATATGAAATTTCATGAAGAACAATATGGCAAGATTGATTGGAGATTAGTGAAACCTAAAATAATTATCATATTTTTAAAGACTGAAAATTAGGTAGAATGCAGCAGTTTATTGTTTTTCTAAAATTAGTTTTTGTTAATATTATTTTGTTATGTTATATATTCCAGCGATATCTAATTCCGGTTGAGCCATGCTTTAATCCAGTTCCATGTGGATTACGATCAACAGTAATCTGACCTGGTCTCAGTTTCCCGTCTGGATACATCGATCTTTTGTCTTACATGAGATGATGGCCTTCACTCAAGAGTAATGCTGATGAGGCTGAAACATCACAGAACGAATAAAGCTTACAATAAAGTTACACTGATACAACTGTGCAAATTTGAAAATAAAGATATGTTGAAATTATTGAGTTGATTGTCAAATCCATATAAAAGGGGCGTGTAAATATAAAAGGGTTTAAAACGGTTTCAGAAATAAAGTAAAATATTAACTATTTCTTTGTGTAAACTGCACATTGTTCCCACGTAGGTAACACTTCAATGCATGATTTAAAGTTTATAGTCACAGTAAGAATTAACTGTAAAGAGTCACATAAAATTGTGTTTGTATGTATGTAAGTATATGTGTATGTATGTATGTATATGTGTATATATATATGTATGCATATGTATGTATATGTGTGTATATTTATATATGTATATTGTCTTTCTTAAGTTTGTATTTGTATGGCAGAAGATTTAGTGATTGGTCATGTGATACAGCGACTCTTGGGAGCTATTTTGTACTAACAGTAAGCGTGACATTTTTACTGCTGCACATCTGTGTGACATTCTAATATTTGAAAAAGTCAATAAATAAAGTTTTTAAAAAAAGAAAGAGTCACATAAAGAATGAGGGGCCAGTAGTTCTTCTCAGCGATTAACAAAAGCACATTCTTCACCTTTTGTGTATACTTTTGTGTATACTCATGCCTCGGAGCTGTTTGTCATGTGAAATACACCGTCCAGTCAGGTATTTAAAAGCTCCAAGAAGAAAGAAGTCATTTGTGGAGTTATATTGTAAATAGCAAATACTCGTAATCTGTTTTTTGTGTGTGTGCTGTTGTTATATATGTTAAAAGTGCTTTGTCCTCATAGGATTTTTAAAGAGCCGTGCTCTAAACCACACCATGCTCTGATGCGTCAGGTTAAATCCTGGAGCTCCAAAAAAGTGCTCGGACGAACAGGAAACATGCATGTATGAGGTAATGCTACAATACCATGGTGGAGCTGAAAAGTGCTACAAAAGCACAAAAAATACAAAAAATGTATTGACCTACTTATAATTCTTGGTTCCTGATTTGTGTGGGTCACACCACTTCTCTGGGTCAGTTTACTGTATTATTTTGCTTTCTTTCAGATAATTAAGTCAAGTGATTCAAACCTTGATGTCAAGCACACATCCAAGAGCACACGCAAGGTTACTAGAATTTATTTTACGTTCACTCCTCCTGCAGCTGAGCAGTTCTGCAAAATCAAGGCAAAGTCACAAAAAAGCCATAATTAACAAACGCTACATTTTTTATTGTAAATTGTAACTGTTCTTCCGCTTGTTTTGCAGGCCCTTTCTGTAACCACACCTAAAAATGGCACTGTTCCTCATGAATTCTGTCTTTTCCACAATCTTTTTGAAGGTAAGACTTTGTCATAATATACACATTATTATTCTTAAAAAGTTAAAACGTTGAGCCTGAATGTAATAGCTTTTTTCCTTTTTCCGAACAGCAAGTGGTCTTATCAAGGATCTAGGCGACAACCAGATCACCAATGCAAAAATGTGTGTTTCAAGAAAGACTGCCAAATGCATGTCTGAAGAGAGTCAGCTGCCTATTACGTGGTGATCTGTGACTGCTGCATTAACTCAGTCAGGCTCACTTACTCATGGCACAATTGTATTTTAATATGAAAGGCATTGTAAACCTGACATTCTAATGTATTTTTGTTATTCTACATAATCAATACATCATTTTAGTAGATACTTAACACTGGTTTTAAAAGATATCCATGTATCAGGACAAGGCCCAGACCTATATGAGGCACTCTGACATTCAAGAAAAGTCCTTTATTTGGTGAATGAAAGGAAATTAGGTAAAAAGGCAGCAGTTTGAAGAAAACCTTTTATCAAATATCAGAATATTCCTCATTTTTTCTCGTTCTTACTCCTGGATCCATGAAGAGTGCTCTGCTCCTTTAGTTTATAACATCTGACACACCGATGCACTCAACCCTTACGTTCTTTATTATTATTGTTGTTGAGGAATTTATTACTGGGACTGGCGTCATAGAATGCAGTGCAACGCATATGGTTGTGTACGAGGCTGTTTAGGGCAGATGGTCACGCATGACTCACCCACAACGTACCTTCATGTATGAACAAGGTGGGGTGAAGCGTCTTGCCCTCGGACTCAACAACAGTATGAACTCATCGGAACGCAAACTGCCAACCTTCGAGTTTGTACTCACTAAGCAACTGCTGTCTTAGTCGCTCCCATGCCTGAACATTCATTTCATAATATCAGTGCACTTTTTATGCTATGCCAGATTTCCAGAAAGTAAAAAAAAAAAAAAATTAACTTAATGTGATGAGTTTGAGATCAAATTGGGACTTTTCTTTGAAGTGGAACATTTTTTTGGGTCACATGACTTTGTGGTTAACCTTATCTAGATTCCCAGCACAATAAAATGATTGTAAGCAGAGAAATGACTGTGTTGACTTTAGCAGCATTTTGAGAAAGCATGAAAAATGTGCCCTTCATCTTGGTCCTTAAAAAGCTTGACATTTTGAGCGCTTCGATTCATCTGACTCCAAAGATGAAGACAGCGTTCGTTCTCACCTCCTCCGTGCTTTTCTTGCCGCTGCTGCTGGCTAACGTTTCACCCCGGGATTCCTCATGTAGCGCAGTATGGTATGCTATCAAAAGATCCATTTGATTTCCAAGTGATGTTACAATATTTAACTTTGTCTTTTTCTTTTTTTTTTTTAGGCTTTTCAATCTTCCCTGTGCCACACCAAACCGTGTTCTGGTGCAGCAGGTTGCGGCTTGGAGCTCCAAAAAATGTGTAGATGAGCAGGAGAAGTGCATGTATAAGGTACTTAGGTTTTATTGAAAAAGAAAAATTTATTGACAATTTGAATATAGCTATAAATGAAGCGGAATCGAACTTTCCCTTATTTTTGTTTTTCAATATCACCATTGCTAAATCCTAGCAGTCTTTTACATTCAAGTAAAGTATAATGCGAGCAATAAATGTTAAAGGTTTTTTTTTCTAGGTAATTCGCTCAACTTCTAAATATCTGGAGGTTATGCACACATCCCGGGACTTAAAGGAAATTACTGTGATGTATTTGGACTTCTATCCTGCAGAAAATCCCAAATTCTGCAAAATCTGGGTAAATACAGTATCTTGAAAATGAATACATTATAGATTGTTGCTTATTTGAATGGTACAACTGCGACACTGATAGAGACGTATCTAATTCTGTGTATGTTCTTTCTGCAGGCCTACTCTGTTACGTCTCCCTTCAGTGCCACCAGCACAAATGAGTACTGCCTCTTCCACAATCTGCTCCAAGGTAACACAGGTTTAATCCACATTCATTGATGGATTTCTTGAGTCCTTAAAACTTCAACAAAAGTGTGTCTCATATGTATGTTATTAGCGAGCGGACTGACCAACGCCCCAGGATACAGAGAGATCACCAATGAGAGGATGTGTCCTTCCATGTCTTCGGCCACATGTTTCCCAGGAAACCAGCAATATGCAATGTAGTTATTTGCATTTTACATTTGTTGTTCATGATGTTCACACAATGTTCTAACATTTTTTTAATGAATGTAACAGTTGTTTGCGTAACTTTGCTAACCCACACATTTAATGTCTATGAATCATAAACGTTTATTTTAATCTCCTACAAGAACACCACAAAAGATTGTTTTTTTTAGATTGGAAATTACAATAAAATCATTCTTGAAAACCTAATTTGTTCTGTTGTCATGCGGCAACACCTTGGACACTACCTCAATAACCTTCTAAATTTAAGGAAAAACAAGTGTCTCCTCTCTTTAAGTAAGAGAGGAGTTTATAAACTTTCAATGACGTCTGGCGGAGAAATGGAAAAAATGTACCTCCACACTGTATTCATCTAATGCCTCTTCGCACTCTTTTGTGAATACAATATTTGCTCTTAGGCTGTATAGGTCAAGGAAAAGACATGCAGCATTGTCATTATGCACTTGGTTTATTTACAACACACAGCAAATTTCCATGTTTTTAAAATGAAAAACAACCCAAGCAAACTGTATTCACTCTGTATGTACATATGCAATACTCCATATACAGCAAGTACATTATCTTATACCTCTTCAATCTATTACACCTAAGATCTCAACTAAACACTCTTTTCCCACGCGCACGCCTGACATTATCGACCGCTCTCTAATCAACCACATGTACTCTTTCTAACGACACTCCAAATTAGCCCTAATGCTTAGCAGCGCAGACGAAGAAATGGCCAAAAATAAACCAGTACCAGTCAGAGCAGAGCCTTAATGACCAGAGTCGTAAAATGTCAAGTATTTCAAGTGATTTCCGACTTTGAATGAGTGGCTTAAATTAATCATTTGAATGAAACAAAATGATAAATTCTTAAATAAAACTTGTATTTCTACAGCTTCGCATCCTCACAATGATACAACAGTTAACCCTTTCTAGAGACCACAAAGTCGAACAACAACATACAAAATCAGAAGCTACGCACAAGCCACTGAGGTTTTTCCTAACGATGCCATAACAGTGTAGAGATTGACCAAGCCTGGCCAGCCATAGCATGGTTTTCCACTATGTAAAACAATATTGAGCCTAAATTCAAATTGACACACAGCAAATTAGATATGAAGCTCGACATAAGATTCACCCCGCACTGTTACAATTAGTTGGACAATAATTGCCTTTTTGAATTGTTTTGAATTAACGTAATTTGATGCACAACAATTAATATGACTGGCCAGGATTTTCATTCACTTAATTTTAAATAAATAAATTAGACCTAAAACAATAAATACTGTTGCTGTAAATGGCAAAATAATTATGGTAAGATAAAAAAAAGAAAATCTTAATTGTCAAACAGTTAATACCACTGATGTGGTGAAATCTTTCAAGTAAACAAATTACAAAAGCAAAAAGCACCAATATTTACAAACATAATTTAATAAAAACAAAAATATAATACCACTTTTCAGCTACAAAAGGTCATTACAAGACCAGATATGATGTTTTACCATTGATCATCTATTTTGGATTGTAATTAAATATTATAGCAGAGAAATTGTTTGTGTAGATTATTTATCCTTCAAAATATTTGTTTTTGGTTACTATTGATGTTAGTTAAGTTTTACTTTTAATTAATTAGATGTATTAGTCATTTTAGTAGAGCTCAAGATAATTGATATATTTGATGTGACATAGACAGAAATTGTAGCACAGTTCCCTTTTTAAGTGAGTTGAGTTGAGTGAGATTGTGTTGCATATTAGACATACAGTAGCTCTGAAACACAGGCGTTAGAAGTTGAAATGTTCGCATCAATATGACTATGATCACAATGTATAGTTCCTTCCCTTCGTAGACTTGTTATGCTGATACCTTACAAAGTACAAAATATTAAAAAATCTTTAATAAGTAATAAAACAGTTGGACATCAGACTGTATATAAAGACGGACAAAGTGTAGTTATTGAAACAGGTTGTTAATCAGGAAGCACATGTTAAATTTAGAGCATGGCTTCTAATTGGGTTGTAAATTCAAATTTAACTTGATTATTGCTCTGATACACACGTGTGGATTTTTGTTACAGATCAAATTTTACTTCAAAAAAGGATATATCAGGACAAAGCTTTCAGGCCGCAGGGTCTATTGAAGCCTACCACTCATAACAACCTTGGTATTCTATTATTTCAACTGTCTTTGTGCTTTGCACCTTCATATAATGATTATCATAGAGATTTGACAAAATCATATGAATAATGAGTAAAATCTTATGAAGAAATTGTCATATATAATCATGTTAAACATTTCTATTTACTATAATAGCAGCCAAGGGCCAAGCTGGACCCAAACACAAGGTGGCTTCTATTTAAGAATGAGTCAAACTCTGTCCATCTTAATATACACCAATAAAGGAGAATAAAAACATTAAGTGTTGATCTGTTACTGAGATGGCCTGTGTGGATGTACTGTACAGCTTGTTGTAGATTTTTACAATTCCCATTTCCTCTGCAATAACAAAAGAAAACAGTCTGAGTGAAAATGGTAAATCCTTGTGATGAACTCCCACAGCGCCTTCAGGAAGCGACCTGTGATTAAGGCGGTCTCATGTATTGCAAAGAGGTTTGTTGGCCCCTGTTCAGAGATACCCTGCCACAACAGTCATTGGTTCATAGGCTGCGCTAAAACTGTTTCCTATCTCGCTAATTACACAGCAGATGGGAAGATATGAATAGAAATGGCAAAGAAAACCTTGACGCCACCAGCTTTGAGCCAACATTAGAAAGAAATCACTGAAGTAATGTTGGGTGTTAATCCTCTTTGGAAGAATCGTCTATTTGGTTTGTGTTTTAGCCTTCCATACAATGAATCATCTTGTATACGGACTCCAAATAAACAAACACGTTAGGGCGCTTGAGTAGATGAATGTAGTTCCCTATGGCTAATTGTCCACTGGCATTGGCGCTAGTGGCGAGTTAAGCGGCGTGCAGAGACAAGGACGGACAATAGTCCAACTTAACACTGTCTCTTTTAGAAGTCCATTTGAGAGACAAAGTCAAAGCAGATACATATTTATAAGTTGTTGGACACAGGAGACACGGCTCCATTGCTGTCTTCACTTGAGTTCTGCTGCTTCTTACATATTTTGAGTTTGGGCTAAATCTGCCCACACTGCAACTCTTATGGTCTACTGTCATTACAAAGGCTTTGAGCAATAACTCGCCTTTTATCAGCATGTTACAACCGCCTCCATGTGGTTAGTCCTTCAGACCCACTCCTGCATGGAGCGCTTGCAGTACAGTATGTGGCGCTGCGTGCTCTTCCTCCTGAACTGAAAGACTGTGTAGAGGAGGACCATCATGCAAAGCGCCAGGACACAGGGGATAGCTATGGCCACTGCCTTCTCTGTGCCTCCCGTGCTGTCCAGTTTAATGACCACATCCGCGTCTCCGTTGTCGTAGTGTCGCTCTTCAGCCACGGGGGGGCTCCAGTCCCAGTCTGGGTCTGCAGGGAGACCATCACAGCCCATGAAGTCCCTCAGAATGGAGCGAGGATATCCTGGCTCGACTCGTAGAAGCAGGTTGTTGAACTTCCAGTACTCTTTACCTTTGTAAAAATAGGTGAAGCCTGGGGAATAAGAAAAGATTATTCATTTTTTAAAATAAAAATCTGTTTCTTTTAAAGGTCTAAATAACATATGTTTTGCCTCTACCATCAAATCATGTGTCCTGACATAACTGGACAAATAATTTTTTCATGTTGAACTTTAAAAATGATTTAACAGGCCATTTTATTAATAATGCATGCTCCCATGAATCAATGCAAAACCTAAATTAGAAAATGAGAAAGAATAATTGTATTGGGAATAATGCATTTCCCTTTCGGTAGAAGGTGAATGAGTCCATTTGGTCAGGTCTCATTTAAATGGTTTTAGGTTGTTTTATATGAACAATAGCATTGCCTTCTGAATAACATGCAAATGTATACAGTTTAGCTTAATAGCTTGAGGCCAGGAACATGCACTAATCACCAGTTAATCACAAGGCTGACATTTATAGGCAGAGCAGCTATTCACACTCTCATTCATTTGCAATGCCAATTTTCACATGGAAATTTCCAGCACAAATAAACTGTAAAAAGCGAATACAGGTCTGTGTAATCCCTCATTTGTCGAGTAGTGTTCCATAATAGAAAAGGATTCAACAGTAGTCATCTGGACACTTTTGAAAATCAAGACATTTCGACATTCAGCGAAAAGTCATTCTCACGCTGCAAAACTGGTTTGAGAACTCTGAGCTGCATGAGCCCTGTCCAAAGAGTACAGATACAAAATTCACAATAATTGTTCAAATTAAACACATGTGCCTCAAGTAAAGGCTGCTAACCATTGGCCTTGTCCACAAAAGCCCCTTGTGGAGAGTCCGGGATGCCCTTCCAGATGGTGATGGGTTTGGGGTAACCCGGGTCCATCGTCCTCATGTCCTCATTGTACCTCCAGTATCTAGATCACAAAATCCCAATCAGAACAGAACAACCAAAGCCACACACCGTTCTGTCTTAAGATTGTTCTTTCATTACATACTTGGACAATCCTCTCTCAGTTCAAATATTATTTTTGTCAACCTAATTTTAATACATCTAACACATCAATTTATAGTGCATTTTAATTTAATTCTAAAATCAAGCTCCACAGTCAAAACATGACTCTTGTCCCATATCCATCACATTAATTTGGTTTACAGTTCTGTCCGTGATCCCACCTCACTGGTGTGAAGTGAGGAGAATGTGACAAAGGTGTAAACACAAATCTTTGATGGGTGCATATATTTAGCTAAGACAATGTGGTGACTCAGTGCTTACGCACATGTATCATCAGGACTGCTCCTAATTAAGATGATATACAGAGTCACATTACAGCTGTCAGGGGCAAACATCAAAAATGTATCAAGCTCTTATCAATCACCATTAGCACCTGCTGACGCCCAACTGTTTGACATGCTTCATAATTCATGTTTTATTTGATCAGAAGAAGAATCTCTGCCAAGTTGTGGTTAATTCTCAGTATCGTACCAGAGTGTGACTGTGTAAAGACATATTCCACATGACTGTTGTAAAATCGGTTATACTCCATGGATTATCAGACTGTTCTTGGCTGGTTGCACAGATTCTCTGCAGTTAAATAGACACGTATATGTTTTGTGACAGAGGGTTCTGTTGGACATGATTTGCAGCAGCAGGTTGAAAGATGACAGAATCATGACAAAGCATTTTGTCAGCCCCAGAGGGTCCCATGACCTCCGAGGATATGATTTATAATGACGGCTGAACAAACATGTGAGTCACACTGGGACCAAGACCAAACTTTAAGACCTGGGCTGCAAACAGGAACTGAATTAGATACTGAACAAGTCACATGCAACACCATCAACGTCATCTTGTTTTGAAAGTAATCATTTCTTCATATGGGCGACTAAAGGTGCCTGTACCATTTGGGTTGTTTTGGTTGTAGTCCAAAAGCAGCAGTTGTCAGCTGCTGAAGATGCTGTTGGTGTTTTGGAATAAACATGTGACAGCTTAGAGAACAGCCAGGATGTCCGTCCTGCCAAACTTATCAACACACGGACCGACACAAAAACTTATATAATGTCACATCTGATTTATTATCCGCGTTCCAAGAATTTGTCCTGTGTCATTTTACACTGTTCCAGAAGATCAATGAAAATACAAAGAAACTATGGAAACTAAGAAACAACTGTCACTGTTGAGAACTTATTTTGTCATGTTTATTATTTTGTTCAGTTATAGTAATGTTTGTTTGTACTGAGTAATAATACTTTTTAAAATACATCTCACAATAAGCTAATACAGATATAATGGCATATTTGTTGTCTTTGATAATTATAATATTACCATGACTCATATGCAGTGTTGAGAAGAATACTTTATAAATGTATTCAATTATAGAATATTTAATACCTACTTTAAAATGTATTTTTGAGTTTTGCATTGTATAATCACAAACACCGGAATACAGTTACTCTAAATTAGTGTTCTGATAATTCTCATAATGACATAATGAAACACTGAGCCTGTACCACTTTCTCTCAGTCGTGTCCCACTGTCAGACCTCATCCGTCTCCTCACTCACCTGTCTCCTTTGAAGAAGTAGGTTTTGGCCACATCCTCCCACCAGACAGCTGTCTCGATGTTCTGGGCAGGCATGCCGCTCCCGAACAGTGAGATGTCCTGAGGATATGAGGGCTGCAGGTTCGTGTCCTTAAAGACCCAGAAACGATTTCCTAAAATAGACATGCACCAAGTTAAAAAACACTTTGTATATTAGCTTAGAACAGATGCAATATTCTATAAGCATAAAAACATAATTCCCATGTTTACAGCTTGTTTTTTCCATTCCGTTCTTATTCTTAATATTTTACATTATGCACTACTTGAATTTATTTAATTTTTGAATTTTGAATTTTTATTTATTTATTTATTCATAAAAAAAAATAAAAAAAATTAAAACATAGAACACAATACAGAACGCCACCAGAGAGCAAAAATAAAAATAAAAAACACAAGCAGCATTAAACATCAAAAGAAACAACACAGAACAAAGAGACAATGGATAAGCAACTATGTTTATATACAACTGAGGATAGGACTAAAGACATACTAGATACCAGATATGGAAGTAACTAGAAAAACATAGTATCTCAGTAGCTTTGCACCACCAACTGTGGCTGTTCTACAATTTAAAAACACTGCTCTTGATATGTACACAGTAGATAAAATATATGCTGTTTCATCTGTAGCACCCCACAGTTAAACCATCTCCAGTGGGACTAATTATATCATTGAAGCTATTGTTGATATAAATTCAGTTAAGTCAAAATGCCCAAGGAACAAACAAGATAGCAGCAGTAAGTAGCTAGTGCTCTCATATTGTACACGCAAAACACCAGTTCAGTGAATAAATAAATGAAGATGCTCTGATCCTGACGGGGGTGACAGATGTCGTGTTAATCTGCCTGATGGATGGAGAGGCAGAGCTGGTCCCGTGCCCATGACGCTGCTACAGCCATATACCATGTCCACCACAACTGCACTTTCACTTATCAATTATACAGCACCAGCCTCGTATACTGTCTTTTTGCGCTATTGTTCTGGTAAGTGGACCAAGCAAGAGAAGAAGTCCAAGTAATTCCCACTTTTAGCATTTATTTGAAAGCTTAAAAACATGAATTACTTTAAAGAGAAAGCTGGATTAAAATGCATACATGAGGTTTTCTTGTTGTTGTAATTACTTTGTTTGGAATTGTACCTGTAGTAAATTGAGAGGAAAAATAAAACATAGGCAAATTGGATTGTTTGTCTTTGCCATTACTGAAACTGTAGTAACTATTTGAGGACAGAGTGTAGGTATCCGTATGGAACTTTGTGTGCAGCACAAATAGCGACACATCCATCCATAAAAAGCACATTCATCATAATACATAATAGGGCAGAACAATAAAAATCCAGAAAGCACAATCTCAGCGCAAACATTGCAGTTAAAATCATGGGAATCGGCATTTGCATTTCTCTTATGAACAAAGTACGTTTACAAACATATAAATGACATACAGGAAGTTTCGTACCTTTGAAGAAGACAAATTTCCCTTCACTGTTTTCATAAACAGCATCGATTTTGGGAGGCAGGCCTTTCCAGAAGTCGCTTATCTGCATTGGATATCCAGGTACTACTGAGTTGTCCCGTACTCTCCAGAACCACTGGTCCTAGAAACAAATGTGTTTTTAACAAATTAATTTGAATATAGATTTTCAAAATATCAAAATCTTAGACAGCAGAAATTGAATTATAAAATATCTTTATGTCCTGTATTACAGCTGTAAAGTTACATCTTAAACCACGGACAGATGGAGCAATGCAGTATTAATGCTGTAGCCAACACACCCAAATGAACCTCAGTTTTATTTAACCCGTACCCTGCAAGAAACATGTAAGAAAGCCCTGTACTTAGTCGTTTTTTGTTTATTTTTAGCATGAATAAGAACTTTTACTAAAGCGGGAAATGTAAGTTCTGATGATTATAATTCAGAGTAGACACCTTGGGACAGCCTGATGAGTGAGTGGCTTTCATTTCGCTTCTATGGCCTCATTGACCATCGCTACACAACAGAGGCTGCGCTTACGCTGATAAACACAACAGATCGCTACTTGTCCAACTTAAAACATGAACGTTACCTTGAAGACGAAAAGCTCCTGGCGCAGGATGGCGAGTGTGTTGAAGCCTCCGTCGCAGATGTTGGGTCTGGAGTTGGGGTGGGAGGGTTTGGCGTTCTGCGGGGGTCTGTGAGGGCGGGACGAGTGGCGGTCATGTTTGCGAGGGTCAGAGGGTGGGTGGAATCGAGGAGGTGGAGCAGTGGGCGGAGGCCTGGTGGGCTGGGGCGCTCTGTCTGGTGGACCTGCAAACATACAAAGTTATATTTAGTGTTTATACTTGCATATCGTGTCATACTGAAAACAATTGCGTCAGTCATGTTTCATTATTCATTGCAGGAATTTAGTTTTGTTACTTGGTAGTTATATTTGTGGTTATATAAGGAAAATGTGAATAATTGAAGAGTTCTATTTATTCCGAGGTTGACTACGCAGATTAGAGCTGAACGATTTGGGGAAAATTATTATGTATTTGCAATTGGCGTTGCAATCAGATTCTGTTTAAAGCTAACATTTTAAATGTGTTGTGGAGAATTGAACAAAATACTCTGTATTTCAGAACTTGATTGTACAGACAGAAACTACAGAGTTAGCAGCTTTTCTGCAGTTGTTTATTGTTGTTTATGGAGGAAATTATCTTCACCTTCAAAATTGCAGTCTTTGCTGGATAGAGACGTTTAATGCCATAATGTGGAAAGTGCCATAGTGTCCCTTTAAATTAGTGAGTTCAAAAATGAGTCACATACATTTAAAACTTCTGAGGCAAATGTGGAATATGCTTTTGTGCATAAGACAAAAATACATTTTCCAATTTTAATTCAGAAAGACCATTGATAAAATAACCATTTATTCATTGTTCTCATGTGTGGATGTAAATATAGCAGAAGATTGAATCAACATCAGTCATAGAAATGCATACATAATTACAAGATTGCAACAGCTCCTTTGAATAATATATTTTTATTCAGTAATTATCCTGCTGCCATCTGGCCTCACTGAAGCTCAAGTCTACATTTTTGATCGAATAACAAACGCCTGTGCTTTCTCACTGCTTTTGTAATCAGCAATATTATGATGTGTATTCTCTTTGCACTCATCTCATTGTCTAAATGATTACATATCAACTTCCATTTAACTATAAAAGACTCACTGACCGGTATCTTACTCCCAAAAATAACGAGCAGTACTAATTTTGGGTGAATTTGTGAGTGCATAGCAACGGGTGGTAATGGAGTAAATAACTTAAAGAAGTGAAGAAAGATATAAATGTTACCCAATAATAGATCATCTGAACAACATTTTAGATAGCATATACTTAAGGGCCTACAAAGTTACCGTATATCTTCTGTATGCCCTGCAGGTCGTCGTGAGGTAGTTTGAAGTTCTCCGTGTCCATGTACTGGTAGAAGGGGGCCATGATGGCAGTGGGGTCGTTGGAGTGCTCCAGACCGAGGGCGTGTCCCAACTCATGAACCGCGACCAGGAACAGGTCGTTACCTACAGAGACAGAGCGGTGAGTAATGACGCTCACATATTGTACACGTATGTCCTACTCAAAAGGCTTGCTCTATGTAACTTTTCTGGTGGAGGGCCTGAAATGAATGTGCCACAGTACTGCATTAAGTCCCATCTCTTTTTGTCCATGGACACGGCACCAGGCCCAAGTTAAAGGTCAGATCTGTGGAGAGGTGACCCCACACACACAAAGAACGCATGATTTTAAGTTATTTTCTAGCAATGAAAATACCTGTAATTGAATAAATGCAAGATAAATAGGAGTCTAATCTAATGTCAAACTGTGGAACATCTCCATGGAGACAAGCAGGAAGCGGACCCGGCCCCATCAGCAAAGTTACACAGAGCACTACAAGCCAAATTCTGGAACATGTTAACGTTAGCTACAAACACATTCAGTGCTATAAACCAAAAACATTACAAAGTCTACAAATTCAAATTGTGGCTGTTCACTTTTGGAAAAGACTAGTCGCTGTGGCCAAGGAGAGAATATGTCAAGCCCTGCTCCTGCTACTATAGTTCAACCACTACCACCATTTTGAGTGCTGCCAGGCCTAATAATAATGCTGCGAAGGATTGCTACGACAACAACAACTGACTACTACTTAATGCTACTACTTTGTCTGAGTATTGAGTTAAGAAGTGAGAAGTTTTTTCAAATGACCTTGATCCACTTTTTTTCAGAGCGGTACTGTATATTTGAACATTCAAAAAAAAAAGTTTTATCTGAACATGAAATATTTAAGCATCTAGTAAACATTGAGCAACATTGCACAGACCTCCTTTTTTTTTTTTACTTGTGAGTGAGATCAAAAGCTTGCGAGCTTGTCTGTAGATTGTATGGAACTGTTCAGACAAATCTACATTGTGAAAAGAAAAGAAATGCGGTGAATATATGATGAGACCTGGCAAACATATCCTGCACCAATACCAATATGGCAACACTAGGAAAAATAATTGTTTTCCTTATATTGATCAATCTCAATTTTTACTTTGACTATATGGTTGGAAAACAAATAAATAAGACCTTTTATCATGAACAAAGACAAGGCAGACTTTAAAAAAATAACTCTAATGCTATTTAAAACAGTTACCCCCCGAAGTTTAAACTCTGCTCCAAACAACATGACTTTACAGCCTCAGGATTGGCTGCGTATGCCAATTATAAAAATGTCAATAATTGCACTATGCAAACGATAAGCTCTTGATTTGATTTAAATTGTATTTATTGCCAGCACTACTCTAACATCACTACTTACCTATATAAATGATGTTGGTATGATGATAATTATTATCCTGGAGTCAGTGCTGTGCTTGAGGTCTTGAGTGCAAGCTTATGTTTGCTTATATTTGCATAACGCCACTATATGCCAATATGCATAATGTATTCCTTTGTCCCAGAAGGAAATCATGCCAATAGCTTTATGTGACTATAACTAACAATTTATTCTATTTCAATGGTACCAAACCACAATAAATACAGAAAAATCCACATATTATCACACTACATTTACCAAAAATCTACATATTAAGAGACAACTATTTCCCATTAAAAGTATATAGTGATAATAGAGAGATAAATAATAACTAATGACTGCTTACACTTTTATTGCAGTTTTTACTTGTCCATAAAACACAAAAGTGCTAATACAGAACAGGAATTGTATTTGAATAAAATACCGGTAAGTAAAAAATGCACTAAAATAGGTATAGGTAAGTGCAGTCACAGTGCATCTAGGCTCCTTGCTCAAGGCAACACTCTCAAAAACACGGAGCACATTTCAAGTCACCTTAACACCAGAGCATTCATCCAAACTCACAGCACCAGCCTCCAGTTCACGTCACACATAGAGGAAAAGCGTCTCCTCTTTACAGCGGAGTAAAGTTAATTTATGTCCAATTGTGGAAGAGGAACCTCAGGAGATTGCTGCCCTTTAAAAACACAATATCTACTCTAGCCAGCACCAAGCACTGACCCTCCGCCAGCAGCTAAAAGGTTACACTCACCTCTCCCCATTACCTGCACCACAGCAGCCCAAATGTACCCAGGGGAGGCCAGTCAGAGGTACCATTAGCGCGTATGTCTACATGCAACTTTTAGAATTACACTGCTGTGAAAGCCCATTAAGGTAGCACGAGCGCATTGGACATGACAGAGCAACATAGCACCTCAGCTGAGTGATGGTACGAAGAGAAATGTCCTTTTTACCTGCTCAGTTATAGAAAAAAATAGAAGGAAAATGTAATTATCCGAGTCATATTGAAATCGTGATTATTTGAAACATTTATTTATGTACGCGGCTTCCTCTGCAGTTCAATTATGAACAATTAAATGTAATCTACATTTTTCTCTTCCTTTGGGTTAGTCCTAGTTTAGAACGTGTAAAGCAGTTGTGTAGTCCAATACTAGATCTGGTTTAGTCCTAATTTAGACCTGGTTTACAGTATATCTGGTGGTAAGTGGCAAATGTTTTCTGAGGTGGTACTTGGTATGACACGTTTGAGAAACACTGATCTAGAGGAAGAAAATGTATAGTAAAAGCCACTGATTCTTTCCTTCCAGAATTGACTGAATCATCTTTTGGATTACATACTTTTCCTAGTTGTAATAACAATTCAAATATTGGAGGAAAATCAAGTCACTTTTGAAAGATACCACTGCCTATATGTGGGACCAGCAGTGCAATTCTTTGATCTAGGATTTTAGCCCTTCAACTTTTTCAGTTTGTCCTGCTTCGAAATCATCTCAACATATTCATTTGGTGCCCAATAATCTATCCCACCATCTGGCCATAAGGAAGAGATTATCTGTGTAACGTCATCGTCATAGCGGCCATACTGTTATATATCATGGTCTAGACGGCTTCCTATTGCAAATGTTCAGCAATATTTCTTTGTTTCTCTACTGGCAGTGCTGGATTACCATAATGCCTCGCCTGAGAGAGCTTCTTCTTAAAAAGTCCATAAAATGCACTCAAGAAGATTAACCTTGGGCGCAGCAATAATCATAGGAAAAGTTAAGTACCGTACATACTGTATAAACAAGAGGTTGATGACTAGTATTTTTTAAAAGTGAACAAACTACGGGAGCTAATGTAGTAGTCTCCACTGTTGGGAGAAAGGGAGACTTGCGCGTGGCACCTGGGTATTAGCGCAGCAGACGTGACAGGCCGGCGACATGTGGGAAGGATAATTAAACTCTGCTTGTGCTGGAGAGTGTGGAAGTACATGAGGGAAAAGCATGTACGAGCACTGACACACGACACAGGCCTTAGTGAAGGGCCTAATATAAACTCCGGGGTAAAAGTAGTGCTGTAAAATTTAACATTTATATTCATTGTGTTCACTTCGGAGGAAGGCATTATTTAAAGATTTATTGTATTTTTTACCAGCGACCAGAGCGATCAACCATTAATTACCCACAATTTATTTCTAAGAACTACAACTACTAGAAATGTGACAATGACAAAGTTCCCCACATTTGGTTAGTCAAAATGTCAAAACACTTCAGTTCTACTTTAGTCAGAGCTTGTCTTAACATCAACACACATCAACCATAACAACTACTCATAATTTAGTCCTGGTTTAGGCCTTTTGTATGATGGGAAATTTTTCATTCAGGCCTTGTTGTTTCTTTGCAGAAAACTCATATATTTTACCTACGCCAATCAGCTTCTAATAAATACACCTACAATGGAAGCATGTCTGCACCTTAAGGCCGAGACAAGTTCCTATGTTTGTGAATTTTGTACATTGACAATGGCAATAAACTCTTTCTGATTCTGATGTCTAGACTTGAATGGACAATAATACTATCACAGTTTGTTAGGTGTCCATGTATCCAGGTCCCGTACTGACTGTAGATACATTTCTGCTGTGTTTCACATCCAGAGTATGTTGTCACTGGCTTCTTCTATTTCCAAAACAAAGTAGTCCTGTATTTGGCATAATCCCAATTTAGTATTGGTCTAGTCCTGGTCACAAGCCAAATATTGCAGTAGCTATCTATGGGTTTCAGAACGATGAAAAATTTGGGCCGTTGCCATAGCAATTAACAATTTAAAACTCTTAGGCAACTACAAATGTTGCCTGTAACAGGAAGTTGAAACCCATTATAGTAGTCGTGAAATGTTTGATAATCACTTAAGGTTACGGTACACTTTTTTGTACCGGTAGAGAAATGTTTTTTTTGGTTTATGGGGGAAACCAGGGTGCTTGGATAAAACCCACCCAGACAGGGGGGAAAACATGTAAAACTCGAAACAGAAAGGCCTGGTCTGATGAGGTGTCTGGTAACCCTCAAACATTTTACATGGAGTGGAAACCCATTCTAGAGCATTTGAACCTTTAGTGGACCCCTGAACTATGTATATTTTACTGTCATAGGATGTCAATGCGGACAACTTTCTAGTTTTTCTCTCTCTGGAGGTTTTGTACCCAAGCTTGTTTGTTATTTATTTTTATTGTTTGAATTATTTTTTTAAAACATTTTTATATATGGACGTTAAAGTTTTGTATGTGTGTGTATGTATATATGTGTGTATGCATGTATATATGTATATGTAAATATATATATATATATATATATGTATGTATATGTATGTCTGTATGTATGTATGTGTGTATGCATGTATATATGTGTGTGTATATATATATATATATATATATATATATATATATATATATATATATATATATATGTATGCATATGTATGTATGTATGTATGTATGTATGTATGTGTCTATATGTTTATAAGTATATATGTATATTTTCTTTCTTAATTTGTATGGCAGAAGATTTAGTGATTGGTCATGTGATACAGTGACTCTTGGGAGCTATTTTGTACTAACAGTAAGCTTGAAATGTTTACTGCTGCACGTCTGTGTGACATTCTTATATTTGAAAAAGTCGATAAATAAAGTTAAAAAAAAAAAGAAAAATAAAAAAAGAAAGGCCTGGTCTGAGTTGAAGCTGTGTATATGTCACAATCTCAATTTGAGTTGGCGCCATTATCAAATTTGTAAAGGCTGCACAGAACAAAATATCTTATTTTGATATAAAATCTTGTTGTACCTCTACAAAGATGGTCTGAAATTCTTCTACTCATTTATCAGTTCATATTTCAGGCTTCTCCTCCTCCTGTAGGTGTTTACAATGTGCCCTATGAATTTAATCCTACTTTTTAAACTAACTAATAATGCTAATCGAATCTCAGTTGCAATACTTGTTGGAGAAAATGTGTTTTTCCCCCTACAAAATCTTTGCAGCCCTAATTTAAATACAATCTGACATAATGAATAGCTTTTAACTCCAAATGCATATGCTATACTACCCCTAGTGCCATTTCCTGTGACACTAATTGACCTCTCTCTCTCTAGTCAGTAACAAAATAATTACAGCCTTGAATCAGGAACTCTTCAGGAGACCATTTCCTAAATCATAACTGTGTGCCACAACGCATCCTGCAACAGAATAGCCATAATGTGCCGACAAAAGTCTTAAAATAGCAGGACTCTCTATCCTGTCATCTCAAGAGCTTATTATGTGGGAAAAACATTTGGATCCTGACAGATGGGGTGACGCGTTGGAACAGCGCAGCCTGATCAAAGACATGTGCATTCTTTGTTTGTGCACAAGAATCTCTCATCTAATTTTGCTGCTGACCGCGGCACTGACCAGGAGTCCTACATAGGGCTTGACATACACATTAAACTAGCATAATGCGCGTATACGTTTGCATTTTGGCTACTAACACATTCAGTCACACTTTGGTCAGTTGAATTGTATGCATAGTTCTCCCAACATTCAATCATTCTACAATCAGTATGGAAAATCAGACTCAAATCGATACTGAATTTGAAGTATTGACATAAACAGGACAACGCTTGACTATTCTTGACTAGTTTAGAATGTTCTTGAGCTTTATCGGAACTAGTATAAGACTACATGATAACATAAAGATTTTGTTTTATGTTGAGCCTTTTGCAGCATTTTGTTAGGTATCATAACTACACTACTGTACAATAATTTTAGCAGTTAAGTTAGATTGGATCTTTCAATTTTAGCGTTATGATTAGTGGGACGACAAACATTGTGATTTTCCCATTTTTCCCCATTTATCGACACACACTGCCCAAACAACAGTGAAATCTTTCAAATTCACATTGTTATAGATCATTATTCCACCAGTACGTGACACAATAACATGTTCTGAACGAAATAGTAAAGTTTGTGCAACGTCAGACATATTTTAATTACAGTAGATCTGTCCTTACATGGAATCTTTTTTAACTCGACTACTTCCATTGTGAGGTAGTTAGCGACAAGCCCTTTACATGGTTAAAACGCTGTTCATTACAGACATGCGACACTCTAATGACAGCCTTTTGACTATAACATAACAAAGCTGTTGTGAAACTTTCTTTTGAGGTTCTTTGATCTCTTAAATCACTTGTTTGTCTTTGCAAATAGTCACATCTTTTAGGGAAATTAAACATTAAAGACTTGGCTTGAAATTCAATCAACATATTTGACTAAAAGCATATTGACGTGTTTATATTTCTGATATAGTAAACATAGCTCAGTTGAACCAGGGCTTCACAAAAACACAAGCCAACCAGACAAATGCTTGCATCATCTTTCTTATTAAAAGAAAAACAGTTGATTTCAAAAAGAAGACAGAATAAATGTTCCAAAGGAATGTAAATTTCTACTTTAGGTAGTTTCTACACAGTAATTATAGGAGTAAAATATTGTATTTGATGTGCAGACGGGGGTTGAAAAGTGAACTGAATGCAAAGACAACAAATATAACAAAGACATAGGGATGACCACAAGCAGAATATTCACATCAATTTGGCTAGTGAAAACAAAGCAAAATGCTAATGTGCTTGAAAGGACTAGCTACAGAAGACAGTGAGCCAGCTCACAATCAGAATCAGATTAATTTAATAATGACCACACAACAGGTACAACAAGACACGCTCACATCTTCTGTCTGTTGCAGAACACAAGGCGCAGACAACATACAATACAACACACAATAGTACACAGGTTACATCAGGGATTGGTTTAGATTCTGAATGGCAATAAGAAAGAAACTGTTTAAGACTGTTTAAGTCAAGCCCTCACTGTAGCCATCAAAAATGTGCCTTCTATTTATTTATTTTTTACTCCAGAACATAATCCAGTAAAAATCCTTGGTTGGCCTTCTCACAATTCTCACACCTCCAACAGTACATGGCTAAAAATTCCATTGCAAACGCCCACTTGAATAAAACACGACGTGACTCTTGTGTATCCACAAATGTTCCAATAGGCTGCGTTCACGAGACATCACAACATAAAAGAAGGAACTACAGTTTAAAAATGAGCTGTTTAACTGTCAGACTGCAGATTTGTTGACCTGGTTTCTGGTTAATATTGGCCTATTCAAATGAAATATAAACCATTAACGATACAGAAACCGAGTAAACTCTTTCTTTTCTAAATGTATAATATATATATAAAAATAAATAAAAAATCGTAAGCTCCAATAAATAAATAGTAAAATTAAGTAGTTACTGTATATAATAAGTCTTTGCATTTACTTATTTGACCCTTTACTGCTCAAATCTTATCTTTCTTCCAAAAACATTTCCCCACTAATGCAAAGAAAATGTACCCACAATAAATAATGACTCCAAAAATATAGTTTTTTGAGTCGATAGTACTTATTGTGACTGAACCCCAAATACATGAGCCCTAAGGTTAATATGGCAAGTTTGTGGAGCCAATCCCAGACAAATAATGACAAGATTCAAGGTTTGTGGGTCATAAGTTTGGATATTTAAAAACTGAATCCGACATAATACGATTCTAGAACGTGAACACAACCTACAGCACAGTCAAAAAGCACATACATACAGTATATATGTTTTGATCCCTACCTCTGTCCTTACCGTCGTGGTTGGGATTCCCGAGGGTCCAGGGTTCGTCCGAGTCGAAGTGCGTGTCGCCGCCGATGCCGGGCCCGGGGAAGTACGCGTGAGCCAGGAAGCCCCCCTCACCGTCGAAGGGGGAGCTGTCACCGTGGAAACCGGAGGCGAAGATGATGGTGATGTCGACGTCCCTCCGGCCCGTCTCCAGAGCGCTGTACGGCACGGCCTCGAAGCGCAGAGGTGTCACTCCCTGCCACACGTCAAAGGCCCGTCTGATGGCATCATGGGTCTCACGGGCTCCCACCTTTGGCGTGACATTTTTTATACTGGGGAGGGGGGGAGAACAGATTGATGAATTCATTGACATAGAATTCAGCAAGATTTGAATTATCTAACCATGCAATGTTTTTTATTTGTGAAATAGAAAATAAAATAGATTGCATTTTTGTCTCTGCTATTTTTGAAAATACAGTAAGGATGCCATTTAATCCATTTAATCCATTTAATCTATTGCATTTTGCATTGGTAGACAAAAATGTATGTATAATGATTGTGGTGGCGCTGGTGTATAGATTAAGCACAACGTTGTTCAAATTTTCGTTAAAAGGACATAAACCAAATGATAAAAATGTAGTGTCCAAGAATGTTCTGGTCTGCAGTGGTCACTGGTCAGTATCTCTGGTCAGTGGTCCAGCTGAGGAACAGTCAAGGGTCCTGTAAAGGGCTGTAGACCTTTAGTCGATTAATCAACGGTGTCTTGGTCAATCAAACTTGTATTAGTCAACAAATCGAAAAAAATAACTGATAATTACAGATAATTTACGTTTTACAGCAGTGACTTGCTTAGACTCTGCAAAATCAATGAATGGGATGCTCCTACTGGAAATGGAAATATATACATGTGTTTTCTATATCTGAAGGTGTATTTTAATCTTGTTTTTATGATTTGTTAAGGGGTTAATGTAAAGTTTGTTCATTCAAATTCCATTCAAATTTGGAAAACTAGACAGAGTAATTAGCAAAACAAAATTGAGAAGACCGTAAAATAGTTGTACTTGACACAACTATTTCAGGCCTGGCAGCTTTTGTTGAACTTTTAACACAGCAGTCGTTATCAGGCGCTGGCAGGCACAGAGAAAAGTGAAATCTTCTCTCTCTCGATTCAAGAGTAAAGTGCAGTCGGCAGCACAGCTCTGCTCTGATTGACATTCCATTAAGTGAGGTGGCTCATCAATTCAAATTCTGGAGGAAAAGGATTTGAATAAATTGACAGTGTTATCGGCCATTACTGCTGTAACCTGTCAGTCGTGCGGTTGTGCCGCCAGAGCCCGTTTATCAGCCCTCCTCAGAACCTATTAAAAACCAGCTTAATCAGCCATGATAAGATGAGTAAAGGATTTTTTATTTTTTTTTGTCGAGATCACGGCCAATTTAGCGCAGAAGGATTTTTAAAACAATTTTATATACGAGCGGAAAAATTATCTTGCTTAACTCGTGCTCTGTCTTGTAGTAATGGGAACATAAAGAATAAATGGAAAGCAGTTAATTATTTATACTCTGAGACTGCATGTGTTAGCCTCGTGTGTATCGACAGTGTGATGCAGCCTATACTGGTGTGTCTCTATGACATGTGATCCGAAGGCTTGGAGGGATCTGATAAGACAGAAGAACTGAGAAAATGATCACTGACGTCTAAAGTTAACAATGAGCCGTGGTGCCATGACAACCGCCCGTCTCTCACCTGTAGGTGATGTGCGTACGCTGCCACTTCTGCCCCGTCAGTGCGTACCTCCGCCGCCGCGAGCGAGACGTACCTTTGTCCGGGACGCCACACCTCGGCTTCTGCATCCAGCTTTTGGAGGGAAACAATGAGCGGGTTTACTGACGCAGCCTCAGGGGAAATATGCTGCAGCGTTACAATGCGCTGTCTGTTCTCTGTGCCAGACAAGACATATATATCCATGGGTTTCAGAGTAATGCAAAATTACCACTCTTGCCATAGCAGTTCTATCTTTAAAATGGTCAAAAGTGCTCAAAATGGCGCCTTTAAACATGAAGCTGAAACCCATAAACAGCAGAATGAGGGACTGCTGGTCTGTACTCGATGTTGTCTTCCAGTGCTGACGTAATTCTACATGTTGATGGTGTCTTAGTCAACTCATTATGTTATTGTGATTACAAAGGATGTCTGCGGCCCACAGTTTGGGTCACCTTTTAGAGATACTTCATAGTTTTGAGAATCTTTTACCAGCACAACAGCACTTCCTAGTCAAAGCCCCTTCATATCTTTAGCCCATTGCAATCCTACTTATCATTAAAATATGCAATCAAAATGACAGAAAGAATGAGCAATGAGTCATTTTAATCTCTCATTCTTCTAGGATTGTTCCATTGTAACAAAGGTTTCAAAGATCGTCATCTGGACTAGGTTTTAAGTTGAAGACGTTTTTCTCTAAGAGGCTTTGTCAATTCTTAAGAAGCAAAACCAAATTCAAATGTGGTTTCCTGTGCACTCATCTCATCTAATCTGTGTCACGGATTATTATTAAATATTAAACCATTACTAAATTAAAGAAATTGCAACAAAATATTGACTAACTTGACTAAAATACTGTGATAATCTACAATCTTTTCCATAATAATAAATGTATTTTCTTGTATTATTGTCGTGATATTTTTTGCTTAAAAACTGCATATATTGAGGCTCTTATACCAATGAAGAATCTTGTACCAACATTGCACAAGGACATATTCATAAACTAGCAAGGGTGAACTGTATAAAGCTATGCCTGCACCTGTGCTATTGCTGGATATGACAAGTAACATTAAAATACCATCTACATCTTTGTCCACTACTATTTTACTTGCGTCTATTTTTGCCTGTGCACTTACATAATGGGAACTGCTTTTGTCAGTACTTACTCCTTGGTTCTGTCATCCAGGTTCCCGGTGACATTGAGGCCATAAACTCGCTGCATCGATGCTATAGCGGAGTGCATGGACTGGACTGAGCGCAGCATGGACATTCCCGGCTGTGAGTGGACAAGATATCCATACCTCTGTAGCCATTCCTGTCGTAGGGAGACACACATTAGGTTGATGGTCCAACGTCCAACGATACAAACTATACAGTCATATAGTCATTTCCATTGCAATTGTCTTGAGCATGGGTCTCTGGGAATTTGTCCAAAAAACAGTTCAGAAATCGTTGACATTTTGGACCCGAGTATTGACAGTGGCAAAGGTCTAAGGGTAAAAAATGGAAGGTCGATCTATAAATCTATAGGGCTTCCTTTTATTTGACACTCACTTAATTCTCTCTGCAGTAAAGTCATGAGGGTCAGTAAAACAATCATTTAAAGGTACGGGAATGTCACAGCACATTAAATAAAACATTTTATAGTACCGTAGTGAGTGTTTGACTTGTCAAGTCAAGCTGCGAGTCTCATTGTTTCTAATGTGCTTTCAAATCTCATAGTTGTTATGGCCATATATCGATAAAAGGTTTGGTGAAAAGACAAAGGAAGAATCAAGAACTGAAAGTGTCTAAGCGTCAAGGATGAGACCGTATTGTGAGCTTTACTTTACTTAGAGTCTGTGTGATTTTTATCCTCTCCTCATTTATATAAATATCATTATTGTGGCAGTTTCTGTGTGTTTCTGAAAGGGGCTGCACAATATATGTATTTTTGTATTGAAAAACGTTTCAGTTTTGAGACCTCAACAAAGTCAACAAAGTTTCTGAAATGCATGGAATTCTTAAATGAGTTAATGTGTTCTTTTTTAGTTTATCTGTCTTTCTTAAATGCTAATGCTCCTGGACGTGTCTGCAATAAGCACCAGGAACAGAATACTACACATTTTAAACATAAATCGCAGTTGACATATTTGTAAAAAAAAAAAAAAAAATTGCAGATTTTTTTGATATGATAAAATGTACTGTACTTAGGAGTCTCTGCTATATTGGCCCATTGAATGTCTATCGGCCCGTTGACAAAGCTCACTGACATACGGAGCTCCATAGTTGCTGTGATTAACCGCAATAATGATAATAAAGCTGTGGATTTTTTTAGCATCTTTCAAAATAAGAGCTTCATCCTGCCCAGTTATTCTTTAGTAGCCACAGCCGAGATGTAGCACCAATCTGCCTCTCTTAACCCACCAGTCACTCACTCAGCACATGGATACGTAAGGTGAGTGAAATGTGTAACCGATAATAGAGATCCTGGGGTTTGTGAGCGAACTCTCTAACATTGAATCAAAAGAAATTGCATATTTTGATCCAAGACAAAAGAAAAACAAAACAAATCCGTAGTTTAATGAACCCGTATAGATTTGCATGTGACTACAGTTAAGGCTGTGCAGTTCATCGCATTTGAATTGAGATTTACAGCGTTTACAGCAAAAGCATGTGGTTTGGAGCAGAATTCACATTTTAGAGGAACAAATTTGTCTAATTTTTGTGTTAAATGGCATTGATTAAAAGTCTGTGTTTTTTTAAGTTCAGGAAAGCCATATTGAGAAGCCATTTTTACTTGTTTTTCAAAAGATGATTCATTGTTTTATCTTATCGCTTAGCCCTACCGTGAGTTATACATGCCGATACCAGGACGGATATAGCGGGCGCCACAACACCATTACAATCATATGAGCAGCTCTGTATCCATCTTCTACTGTACATGCATCCATCACCTCGCACACTGACCTTACTCACTCGCTCCTCATTGGCTCGACAAATCTGCCGCTGTTGTATCCAGGGGTCACTGCCACTGCCTCCCAGGGTGAAGACTTACAATCCTATGCTCTACACCTCCCAGTGCTGCTGTGGCTAATCTCCCCCCAGTCCAGTCTCCGAGCCTTTGTTTATACACATTTCCTTGGCTCCTGAGGCTATTTCCTGGCCATGTTTGTCCAAGAGGAGATATCTTGCCCATTGCACCGAGGCATAAAATTGAGTAATGGTGTGTTTGTGTCAGGCGGCATCAGCATTTCATCAGTTCTTGGATAAATCTTCCTGGGTTTCATCAATACATTTGCTAAGAAGATATAATTAAGCAACGTGTGTGTAAATGGCCATACTTATTGTTCTAGATGTAGTATAAATGTAGTTTCATAATTTATATTCTTCTAAGCGTTCTCACTCTCAGGGTCAATATTGGGTACACAGAATAATCAATTTTACTAATATAGTCTACTTTCCATTCTTTTGTTTAGACTACAACACATTGTGCTCTCTGTGTTCTTTGAATACTTTCAGATCAGGCATCTTCTTTCGTTGGTACTGGCATCAAAAATAGCATCAACGTGGGGACTGGCTAGGTTATTTTTGAACAAAGGTGCACAGGTTGCTGATCTGCAAACGCCCCAAAACATAAGCTGCTGGTGGTTATGGCCATGTAGTAACTGACACATTTGTGCACAGTCGCCTCAGCATCAGTTCTGGTTTTATGGAGTGGGCTGAACACAGGATCAGCTCGGTTTACGGACCGCAGTGGAATGCCCTCAAATGAGCATCCTCGTTTCCCATGAGAAATGCGCGTTATTTTTCATGTGCGTCTCTGTGCGGACACGCCGTGTATTGTCTTATCCGTGTGTCAGTGCAGGCTGTGTCCGTACACGTACCGCCGTGTGATGCTGAGACAGGATGATTTGTGGCGGCGGAGAGCGCACGGTCATTTGTGATAACCCAGGAAGGCCATTTATCTTACCTCAACGTTGAAGTAATGATGATGCTCCTCCTCGGACACGGCACACGAGACCCAAAGCAAAAGGTGCAAGCAGAGAGCTGCCGCGTAGACGCCATCCGATGGTTTTCTTTTGACGGCGGATACTAAGGTCATAATGACCTGTTTTTCCCGAGTGTTTATCAGAAGAAGCCGCCTCGTCTGCTTATACCTCCCTTTCCTGTGTCAAATGCGAGCCATCAGGAGCTGGCTGTCAAGCAGGCAGATTCCGATGAAAACGGCAAAAGGACGATTGTGCAAGTAATCCCATGAAACGCACCGACGTCAAGCGCTGCATCGTACACCCGCTGGACTCGCCATTCTTATTTACACCAGGGGGCTACATCCATCTCGCAGCATCAATGGCCATGTACATACAGTACACAGTCTGCGCAAGATATTCTGCCTCCCGTCTCCACGCGTGCGCGCTGGCTCCTCACGCGGCGCAGCGCTGCACGTTAGCATCACAAGAAGTGTGAGACGCACTGATGCTACACGAAATGTCTCCACTGCCTCCTGTGCTCAGTGTTTACACTGTAGCGCCGTCTCAAGGGGATTTAACAGGAACTGGGATTGGTTAGCTGCAGATTTACCTTAGCAACTGAGGGCAGATTAGTGAGAGCATATATGTCAGCAAATACAAATGCAAATAAATATACCCAAAACCGGATATAGGAAAATATCCCCAATTTATCCACGCGTTTCGCGTTAATTTCTTCTAATTGGAAAATTATGAAATATGTAGGAATTTTAACCAGCTATTATCATAATGACATTTTGACATATTTGCTACTAATGCCCATAATATTTCATCCCATGAACTGCACTGTTTGCATCATGAAAACAGACCACAATAACCAAGACATGAGAGTTTGACTTCTCGAGTCTATAGAGCCTGCTCTTACCAAATGAACCACACGATGGCGACATTTTATTGGAGTTTGGCTGGCAGCGATTTTCATCCAGCTCTTCAAGGACCAAAGCACACGAGCATCCATCTATTATAAAAATGTGATGTAAGCATTCAAAGTAGAGCTTAACGATTGTATGTGGGGTAGTACAACAAATAGCCTATGCATGACTGGAATAACTCAATATTTTAATCAATTTAGATAGAGATTCATCTTGCATATTTACATATTTTGCCTAATTCAGAGGTGAAAAAAAGACTCCATAACTGCTCTTGAGTATTGTATGCTACATTTTCAAAACAGACACATATTTATTGCTGCATAGAATTCTTAATTTACTAATTGAGTTTTTTCTTCTTTTTTTAATTTCAACTTTAATGTCGCTCAGTCTTCATCATGCTCATGGTGTTGTTGTTGAGCGCAGATTCCTTTTGGATTAAAACAGTTCATTTGAGATGTTTTCTGTGTGAGCCATGGGCGCCATGGAGACCACAAGCTCAGGCAGGAGCTTTGGCTCTGAGCCAAGATCAGACATTATAGACCTGTTTAGTGTTGGTAAACAAGAGCTAAAAATATGTCTATTAATGAGTTCACATTTGAATAAATGTTATGAATCAGAACTTGAATATTTTCAAAATTCTTTCAAATCAAAATTGTTTAATAGTAGAGCTGCACAATATATATTGCAAAAAATATTGGCTAACACAATAATAAATATTGCAATAATATATATTGCAGCTAAATAAATATATTGCAGTAACAACAAGGTCTTCCATCTGACAGAAATGTACAGTTCTTCAAAATGAAAACAATGAAAAAGGCAGTTGTTTTTTTTGGGTAATTCAGATCTTCCTTCTTCAGTCTAAATTAGCCTTGATAGTCTCGGTTTAAGAACATGAGCCTAGTTTTTAATATAAATGAAAGTATGATGACAAAAAGTATATAAAATATTGTAATAATATCAATATTGCTGCCATATTGCAATATTTTCTAATATCATGCCACCCTATTTCATAGTGATTATCAATAAACTTGGAGTATTCAGCAATGCAACCACATGTATGTTTAAAGGCAGTAATTAGAAATTAAGTGTCCTATATCGCGTTTTTTTTTTTTTTTTTTTTTTTTTTTTTTTTTAGCAATTACAATAAATTGGCATCTATATAAATCACTTGTAAATATAGCTTTTGGCTCTTAACCAATCAAAGGCTATACTTTTTGCTCTGTAAAGGTTTGGCTTAATGATAAAGAAGTGTTTTATCTGTTTTAATACAGGAAAGACAAACAAACAGCTAACATACCTTTAGCTTGTATTGTGTTGTGGACAGATGGTTGCATACGAGTTCAAAACAGAGACTTGTCTAATTAAAAGTGTAATTAATTGGTGTCTGACAGGTTGCTACTGACGCCCGGGGCCGCACTGCTGGAGCCGAGAGTCACAGTGCTATTATTAAAGCCATAATGAACGCAGTTGGATCTAATGTAAGTCTAACACGTCAGACTCAAGTGCGTCAGATTGTGTGAAGAAGTGATTCTAGAAATAACAGTGAAAATTAGCTGCCGTTACCAAGGCTTGATGAATGAGAGGGTTCAATTGAGTCTTGTCATGAATCGAGACGGTGAATTAAAGGGCTTTATTGTCAAACATATCTGTATACAGAAGCACACTTGTGTACTTTTTTGGTAAGGTTTTTGGCCTGATTCGACACGACGGTATAGTGCAAAATGAGGGTGAAGAGAGGGGAGGACATTCAGCAAATTGTCAGGCCAGTAGAGAGCCTGGCATTCAAGCTGCTGCTTTGACCAATGTTTCACAATCAGGGGGTAGGTGCAATGGTTTCAGATTTAAAAGATAGATTATTGAACCATTACTGAATATAAAATGTTCTGCGTTGCACAATTTACATCCTTAACAATGTTTCTGTTTGATAATGGTATCATAAATATGTCAACAGAATAACATTGCATTATAAAAATAATCCCTGTAATGAATCATGATTTAATTGCATTTGTGTCATGCGTGTAAAATTACCTGCAATACATCTCTGCACATACATTGAATTACTCTAAATAGTATAGTTTGGGTCATTTTGATTGGAAAAAAAGGAACAAAACAGAAATGCAATGTTTTTAATCTAACATCTACACACCGGTTTTATTTGGTACCCAGTATGTTAATCTTGTGATTCATGAACCTTTCACTCCAAGTACCACCTGTTACAACTCAGCTCAGCAAGGGTTTAGGGGAAGTAACAAAACCCAGATGTAAAAAGGTAAAATAAAGGCGCAATTTAATGAACAGGAATGCAATGCTAACACCATCTCATTAAATATTTTGCTTTCTGCACCCCACCTTGACAAACTGGGACTACATTTAGGGTAAAACTGGCCTAAAAAAGACAAATATTGGCCAATACTGGGACTAAATGAAGTGTGTGAACCAAAATGCAAGACAACAAAGTTTGTAAATAACCAATAAATTAAATCCATAGCGTAAGTACCACCAGTCCCTGCAGGTCCAGGCTCCTCGCCAGCTTTAACACTGAGGCTGTTGTTCTTAAACGTATGTCATGGTGTGAGGACTGTGGGGAGTGAAGCGCACAGAGATGAGACGTCTCTGGTCCATCTGGGTTCAGTCATGCACATCAGACTCCAGGACTCATGATAACTGTCTCACAATATGTCACATAACCTTTCTGCCTGGCCGAGCTGCTTAATAAGAAGCTCTGTGTAAAACCTCCACAAGATCAGCCATGCTTTTTTTTTACAGTCTGAACCCCGGGAGAGCGAGAGAGGTAATGAATATATCAACATTGGCTGGGAAAATGAAAATGTGGTCAAGTTAAAGGTCTGTGGTTGAATTGATAATTCAAGATGACGCAAACATACCAAATAACATGATGATAACATGGTTGAGTTCAAATGAAAGTACTGATTGTTGACTTGAATAACAAAAGTTGAGCACTCCACATCAAATCACATAACCACACAGTCGAAGTGTGTATTCTTTGTCGGCCAGGCAACCAAAATTAGACTTACGTGTTTCTGTCATAATTGCTCTGTAGTTTTCACTCTATGACCCCACACTACAACTAAGTATACGTATAGTTAATTCATTTCACATACTTCTCCTGCTATAATTGCTATCACGGATTCACTGTCAGTACAATTTCAGTCTACTTTAATTAGCCTACAGTAACATCTGCTTATTATGAATTACTATTAGGAATAGGCAACATTTACAACATGATTTGCCTAAATGTTCAAGTATATGCATTGGTTCAAGTATTGCACAAACGTAAATGTAAATATCACATTAGTTGAAAAATTGTAGAAAAAGATGCCCCCCCCTTTATCAGGAGGTCCCGCCCTGAGAGGAGGGAGGAGAGGAGGATATAAAACCTGAGTTCCCAGACTCATTTCACAGATTGAGAATGACTCTTGGATCAAAACGTTTTGTTTTCCTAAAAGAGTCCAGATGACTGCAACTGAATTTTTTCTACAATGGGTGTGGCAGAGCGGTTAGAGCTCTCCCAAGAAGGAAATCATGGGTTCGATTCCTGGGCGAACATTACATCACATGATTTCTCTGGGTGGAGTCTGCATGTGTTACCGTGGGTTCTCTCCGGCTTCCTCCCACCGTCCAAAGACATGCATGTGTTAGGTGAATTGGCAACTGTAAATTGGCCCTAGTGAATGAATGTGAGATGTCTATGTCTCTGTGTTCACCCTGCGATGAGATGGCCACTGTCCAGGGTGTACCCCGCCTAAGGCCAAAGGCACTGGGATAGGCTGCAGTCACCCATGACCCCTAACGGGAACAAGCGGTAGAAGACAGATGGACGGACGGACTGACTTTTGAAATGTTTGCATAACTTCCAAATACTTCACCTCTAATTACAGTATAACTAGTATTTTTTATATGTTTTTTTGTACTATTACTACTTAATCTTCATTAGCAGTGTAGTAAGTCATTGGGTTCGTGCCATCTTTATATATTAGTGGAGAATGTACAGTTCAGTTCAAGGTTGAACATGCACTCACAGTCTGAAGCCAGTTGTCTGCCCTCATATGCATTCACCTTTTTCTCCTCTGGTGCAGATGTGATTTCGGCTTGTTTAGTGTTTCTGCTCCACTGATCAGAAATACAAAGAAGGATCTGTGGTATAACAGTGGTATAAGGGAATTCATAATTATAAAAACATAGATAAAGATGTTTTTATAAGAAACTTTATTAATCCCACAGTAAAGTGCATATAGTCATCAAGGGTAAAAGTGGGCAGGCAATGCAATCAAAGATGAAGCTGGTGATAAATTTATACAAGAAATCATATGTAAAGCAAAGCAAAAGCAAAGAGTTATTAGTAAAATATATGAGTTATCTAGTGAAAAAAACATGTCATGCAGAGACTGAGAAGCCAGAGAGGTTTGTTTTAGAGATGCTTCACTGTTCCATTAAATGTGGTTAACCATATTCTAGTTTGTCAAATCACGCTACACTCTTTTATGCAAATGTTGCATTACTGGGATCAATTGGTGAGGGCTTTTTCTTATCAATGATAGGCAGATAACTTTGGAGTTTATTTTAAGCTACTCAAGCTACTTTTAAGCTCCTCATCCTGTCACAGGTTGGGAGTGCTGAAGCACAGACCACTGCTTTGAACACACCATTGTTAGTTTGCAGAGCATTGTTTGCCGTCAGAAGAGAGTTTGAGGAATACAAGGCTGACGATGAGGTCAGTGCTTCCAGGAAGAAGGAAGCATCAGATTTATGGATACGAGTGAAAGAGGGCATGAAGTTAATTGGTGTGACAAAAGTTAAATTTTTGTGTATCGAAGGAAAGCTGTGGTAAGTTTGTGTTTTATTTGAACTCACTGATGCAAGAATGAAACACAGATGATACCTGCATAATGCACTTTCAAGCAGGACCATAAGTCACAGTGCTGAATGGGGAAACACAGGCACCTTCTGCTTGGGTGGTATCTTTCAGTAAGTCGTTGCTATAGTGTAACTTGAGTAATGGTAAAACCAGGCAGGAGGTAAAGGGGGAAGAGGAGATTCATTGTGAAAGGGGACGTGAAGTTGGTGTTAGCTCGCTGAAAGACGACCCTGAAGACCCTGAAAGTAGTACTAGTATTCCTAAATATAAAAAGATATTGCATATCTTGTGTTTTAACATGCAGCCGTTTTAGGTGAATCACAATATATTCAGATGTTTCTATTATTTAGCCATTTTAGATTCATATTACAGTTTACAATGAAGAAAAACATAGCAAACAATACAAACATTTGATTTGAAAGGGAAAAAAAGTACATAAACACCCTTTGGCATTTATTTTCACAATTTCCCAACACCACTAACTATTCTAACCGTCAATTTGACCACATCCACGGAGAAATGCTTCATTTTAAAAAGTCATGTTGTGTGTTTGTCTGCTGTGAAACATTAGCTGCACATTATGTAATTTCTCCTTTGGCAAACACAATAACCTCTTCCTCTAACCGTACGACCAAAGACAATTTACTAAACCATTACGCCGGAGTAATGAAATAAGCAGCAGTGTGAGAAATGGAGTCTATCAGTGCCGCTCGGATCTGGGGACATCAACAAACACATTTAGGGCGCTCACTACACAGTTACACTCAGCCCTCATTAGAGGCACAGTCAGTCTTGGGTCTAGACATGTCGCCCATCCAGTAAACAGGCATAAATGACACTTTGAGCACCACTTTCACAAAGCTATAACAAGATGGAAACAGATTTGGACAACGCATCTTACTCCAGGCTAAAGAAAATATGACTTTGATATTTGTTCTGTTATATCAAGGGATTCAAAAATAGGCACAACATCACATTTTAGTGTAAAGAGAATATTGAGTGTAAAAATTAGGATGACAATTACTGCCAGAAAACAACTGAAAAATCCTTAACTCAATTTGAGTCACATTATAAATACTCTTGCATGTGACCAGCTCTATTAAAAAAAAAAAAAAAAAAAAAAAGTACTTTACATTTAAGTTAGAAGAAATATTTGTATTAGCCTTATGATTAGGCTATTATTCAGTAGTTTTTACAATTATTATGTGACCTGAATAATCGATTCACTAGATAATCTTGCATCTGGAGTCACAAACCATTTTTGGTGTGCCGACTGGTTAAAAAAGACATCAAGGGTAAAACAAATGGAATAGCCCAATAATGATGACTTTAACTACTAGTGATCAAGCGTAATCTTGGACTAAATCAGGACTAAATTATTTTAGATCTTTTGGGTCAAACATAGGGTTTAGCTCTAACTTACTTATTGCCTGTACAAACCAAGACTGAACTGATGATGAATCTTCCTGGTAAACACACAAAAAACCCAAACTAACTGTAATATATTTTTTTTCTGGTTCAAAACAAATTCCTTCTGCGTAATGAGAAACCAATTTAGCTGCAATACATCGGCTCCACATGTATGGCATTGCATTAGTCCTTGGACACAGCCGTGCGCCTAACATACATTTACATAGTTTATGCTAATTCATGACACAGCTTCCGGTTCGGAGCAAAGTAAATCATTTTCTCAATATGTTCTGAGCCAACAGGAAACTCATATACGCATATAACAGTGTTAATATCAAACCAATTGGATTCCTGTGTCATTTCCTGGTATTGCAAATGACACGCCTATCTTAACAGCTACAACATAATTACACTATTGCACAATGCTCTTTTACAATTGCGCACATCTTTTATTTGTATGGACTAAGAAAAAGTATCATCATCTGATGTTTTAATCTGTGTTTGGCCTCACAGGTATTTGCTAACGGCCAGGGGAAAATGTGGAGAGAGTGGACTAACCTGACCATAACATAACCACAATGTCACTGAAATGATCGTAAAATATCCCTTTGAGACTCTTAGTCATAAGTTTCCAAATGCAACATAACATAATCCTATTATAGTTCTGAGAGTTGTTTATTCATGTGTTTAAAACCCAAAGTACATTCCAATTGCATAGTGCAAACACAAATTCCTGCAACAAATAAATGTTTACCCTAAATAAATACAGTATATCATGTCATCTTTTTTCCATATACATAATTACATCAAAAGATTATTTGAAAGTTATACGTTAATTTAAAGGTGCACTATACTTTTTCTGGTGGCGAGTACGCAACCTGCTTGTTAACTTCATGGCAATGTTATTGCTTTGTCTGAAATGTTGAAAACAGCCTTTTTATTGCTCAAAATTGCTTTGCAAAAGATGCTTTCTTTCTGTGAGCGGGCTCACCGCCACACGGATCTGATCTGTAACTTGGCCTGGTGGCAACACCTGCTTGTCGCCGTGGAGATAGTTAAATTTAGTCCCATAATATGGAACATTCTAGGCAAAGCAGTAGTTGGCGATTCATCCCCCAGAAAAGTTACAAGGTGCATCTTTAACATAAAATAGTATGAATGTTGTTTAGATCGAAAAAGGTGATAACCTTTTACAACTTGGAACTAAACCCCCTATATCACATTTAAAGTAGGCTATAAATCCACTTAGATTTGACCCCTTTGTTAGGGCCGAGCGCCACAAGCTGGCGAGAGGCCTATTAGTTCCGCAAAGCCGTGCAAAGCAAGCGCTCGCCCGCTTCCAAACACTCACTAACGGACTCCTCCACTCATGCACGTCCCGTGCATACTAATTAGTAGTAAGAAAATGTAACATTATCGTTGTAAACGGGAAAAGCCCGTGCAAAAGTGCGCACTAAACAAGCACTTTACAAGGGGATGACGACCGCGAACATCCCCATGTAAAGCACTCTAAGCGCACTAAGTAGCTCACAAATGCATTCCCCAACTCAAGCACGTTCCGTGCATATAATGCAAACATTGAACACTTTAATGTAGTACAGTACACATTATTGTACTCGAAATGAATGAAAGTTCGGTGACCAGGGACCCTCACCATGACGCATGCATTGAGAGATAGGAAATGGCCCCCCAAAAAATGAAATTTGGCTGAGAAAGTAAAAAATATTACTACGGCAATGCCGTCCACCCAACCAAATGTCAGCCATATTGGATCAAAGTTTGCTAAGCATGACTCGGGAGTTTTTCCAAACGTTGTACTTTTATGAACTCCTCCTAGGGCGTTGGCCCAGAAAAGCTGAAATTTGGTAAAAATGGGGTTGAGGATTGGGAAATCAAAAGTTATCCAAATTATTTTGATATCTTTCATGGTGTCTGTGCGGCAAAGCCGCAAACTATTGCTAGAATTTCAGAAATTTCTCACATTTTACATTTGCTGCCATTTGCGCATACAAAGTCAGATTTGCATCAAATTTGAATCAGTTGTTAAACCCTTTCCCCTAAACATACTTGAAGTGAAATAAATTAATCCCCCCTACAGAGTAAAATAAAATGTTATATGGGGAGCAAAATATTTCGTTTTGGGAAATTTTATGACATTTGGCACAAAATTACATTTCACCGTCCAGATCAAAAAATCCAATCAGACCCATGTCATAGTTGTTACGGCGTGGCCGTAGCGATGACAGAAACCTCCCATGTTATTCCAATGGGAAAATCGCCAAATCTCTGAAATTTGAACATACTTACACGTTATACTTTTATGAACTCCTCCTCGGGCGTTAGACCGACTAACCTACAATTTGGCGAGACTCATCTTCAGGAGTGGAACATCAATAGTTATCCAATTTTTTATTGTAAGTGTTATGGTTTGTGTGTGGCGTCCAATACACAATAATGCCCCTATTTGTAAAGCAAAGGGGAGAAAGCGCGATAGCGCCACAGATTCAGCAGTAGGTGTAATAAAAGGAGGAAAATTGGGGTGCGTTAGCGTCCCCTCGTGCGTTGTGGGCGGGGGCGTGGCGGTGGCGCGGCAAGGGTCGATCATTGCCGCCTGAGGCTATATTTTTTATTATTCTTATTTCAAGACGTCTTTATAAAGTCATTTGAAACCTTTCCTCCGGTGCCTACAGTTATAAGCGCTGCAGGAGCCTACTCAAGGGTTTCAGGCGTAAAGATTCCTTGATGTTTAGATGGATTTGGCTTGATCACGGAGCGTTGCCTAAACCCAGTGATAGCCGTGCTCCAGGCCCCGCCCACCGCCTGTACCTGCGGGAGGTGCGCCCCTCCCCCGGGGTGACGTCACTCCAGTGGTTCGTCCTCGCCTCGGAGTCTTTGCTCCGAGTCTTGAGTCCTGCACCGATCTGCGCTGAGAAGGAGGAGCTGTCAAAGTTTGAGTTTACCACGGAGCGGAGAAAACCTCACTCTTTTCCCACAAGTCTGCTACAACTCGTGGACATTTGTTTGAAAAGCGGAATACCGTCTTTTGCTGGCATGGAATGACACCTTTTTCACCGGAGGACGTCAAAGTAAAGTTCACGATGGCAACCCGTTTTCTCCTCCGCTGGTTCACTCTCACCTTCTTGGTCTCCTTCCTCGGGTGTCGCGTTCTTGCGGAAAAGAAAGGTAAGTTTGTTGGCTGTGCTGAGGGGCCGGGACGTAACTTTTGGAGCGACGCTACAACTCTCGGACATTCCCATAAATCACAGCCACGCAACTCCTCTCGAAGCGCGCAGTGGAAAGTTGCAACAGCGTGAGAAAAAAGTTGTGAAAGCTCAGTGTTTTCGTTGTACGACCTTACACTCAACACAGAGGCTTAAGAAGAGCATATTTCTACACATAAAAGACGTTCACATAATGCTAAACAAGTTGGCCCATTGTGTTGCGTAAAGGTGGGATCATTTTACGCACATCCATTTAATGACAAGGTGCCAAAACTTGCAGCAGTCCCACAATGATGCTGCAGGGAAGGAGCGGGTTGTGCAATAGTTGGTTACTTTTATTGTTGTTATCTCCTAAACATGCGATTGCAACTTTCTGTTTTGCACTATGAAAGGTTTTTAAGACCAGTTTGTCAGCCTTGTTTCAGCTGTACTGACTTGCGTTGGGCTTGGAAATGTGCTGGTAATGTAAACTCGGCCAAGGACGTGAGGGAATTAAAACTTGTTGGAGGATTTGACGTTCTTTGGCGTCCATACAGTTATTGGTTATTGCTTTTTGGGGTTTGAGATTACAGCACTGTGTAATTTTGAGAGACGGTAAGCTTGTACTCTCACGCCACTGTAGTAAGGTAAATTAGACTCTAGTGGGGATTCATGTGTTGTCCAGGTTTCTCTGAGCTTCAGTTTAGGTCAACATTCAGTTTTGATTGACAGGCTATAAAATATATCCACCCACAGACTTGTAACATATCGCTTCTGGAGCTAAATGAAAAGAACTATACAATCTTGGGATTTTAGTCCAGCTTGCTCATTGATAAAACTGCACTATGACATTAAGGTCTACTTTTTCCTTCCTCACTTTGGTGTTTGACATAGTTTGGCATTGGCAACCAGCTTAAAGAAGTGAAGTCTATAATAATAATGTAGTGGTTACTCTTTTTTTATTATAGTTTCAGTAATGTATATTTGGAATTTACATTATTATTGTGTTGTTATTTAATTTAACTTTGAATGTAACCTGTTAAATTAGTATCAGAAATATCGGAAATATAAAAAAGTATTGTTGAACATGCAATAGTTAGTAAAGTTTTTCAGGGTGTGCAGCCCAATACACTAATTATTCAAGACTTTACGTTTTCCGTCTGTTAAGATGTCTCCAGGCTTCTATTTCATTTTTCCATTTACAAACTGCGGGGCATTGGAGGGAAATAATAGCATTTCTGCTCAACATTATGCATTCTTATCTGTGGCAGACTGCGTTGTTTTGACATTTCTGGTCATTTTGTGGCATTTTAATCTTTTTCTTGGGATGTTTTCCCACATCTTGCCTATAAATGAATGCAAAGTCAGGAGGTTGGAAGCACGTTTATTTGTTCCACATGTAGTTTGAATGATTCATGCCCCCATAAAGACCTCTCATGGGGGAGAGAAAGTGACCAGAAATCTCATTTTACTTAATAATTACCATTATGCATCATCATTGTACTACTCATGATTGCACTCAGATATGCCAACTCTACATGTGTGTCCTGTGTCTCCTAGACCCAAACCGGCCTTTTCTTCCTTTTTTGTAAACCATAACAAATCAAAAATGTTTGTAGGACAACAAGACAAGATTCCCTAAATATTTCGGAGCCTCTAAACAAATGGGAAAGCACTCCGGTCACACTGTGCCCACTATAAGGATTTTGGCAGATTTGATTAAGATTGTAAAAGATTAAAAATGTGCGGTGGTAAACATAGGTATAGTGTTCACGTTGTTTAATTATGGTTAGTCTTTTGTGATGTGGTATTGGCAGCACATGTGACGTAATGTGAGCTGCTGTTGTTGTTGTTGTTGGGACAGACAGATGGTGTGTGGTGTTTTTCCAAGCACACGATGTCTATTTTACACCTGGACAAAGTGAACCATTGATGTTTCAAAGTTATGAAACACATCAAAATGAATGATTATAAAGTGACTAAAGAAGCCTTGTTAAGCAAAGTTTATCTCTTTTTAAATTGTAGCCGATGAAGCAACATATTTTTACTACAATATTACATTGTAAATAAGTCCTATATGCATTTATAATTTTCTACATAATTTACTTACCCTATTTTGCGACAAAATATGAGGCAAAGAGTTAACACATAAGGGGCGTGGCACTTGTAATAATACCAGCATTTGAATAATAAGTTCAGAATGTTGGCTAACCATATTTTCTGCTTTTACTGTCGTTATTTCAAAGAAAAGCATGGGTTTATATGCTTTATTGTGCTCTGCAATGAAACTATTTACAATTGTATGTAATTTTATTAAAAAAACGTGCAAATGAAACATTTTACTTTTTTCTCTCTGCTTTCTCTTAATTTGATGAAAACTTTGATCTAATGATGTAACAGGAAAAGCATTTTGGTTGCTAGGACATTGGTCAGTGAGAACATCTGGCCAGCTGTTTACACGTAAGTGTAAATCAGTGAGCTCATGGACCCTTTTATCTAAGCTAAAAGCACTGAGGGGTCTTTAACTCTCAATATGTTTCACACTGCAGGGAGAGCGGGAGAAGAGCTTATTCCAGTAAAATCAAAACATAACAGGCCAATTTCCTGTCATTAAATCGAAGTCCCCTTTATCAGTGTGACAACGTTGAGGATGTTTACACAAGGCCACCGCTGCAGTGGCTTATGGGGCTGTTAGCTGTTGATGCGTGACACAGTGCACCTGACAGGAGCCGTTTGGCCCATAGAACTGCACCTGCCAGTCTCACGTGGACAATCGGACTTTACAGAACTGGTGACAATTCAGACCTCTATGTCACAGGTCTGCCTCTGTTGATCACTGGATGATGTTTATTTTTGCTTGATCGCATTATATTGTTTCCTGGTCTAAATATAACAAGATAGTCCTCCTGTTTGAAAATAGAAATATATAGTTCATGCATCAACTGTAACGTCAATAGAATTGAAACCCAAAAATATGAATAATAAATAAGACAATAAAACAAGCATTTTCTAAAACACAGTCTTAATGTGCGGTCACTTCTCCACAGATCATCTGGACAATTCTTGAATTCTTGGCAAAGCAATAACATCTCCATGGAGACAAGCAGTTGAAGCAGAAAAGTTACATAGTACAAATTTAGCATTGGCAATAGCACAGGCAATAACTGGACTGGATAAAGCCCTTAATACTCTGCGACTGAACCCCAGCTGTGAAGATTAAGTATTATTTGTGTTATTAATCAAGTCTGTTAACAAAGTTCCCGGCAGGTGCCTAAGCTGCTGTGAGAAAGATCAGACTAATCATAGAGCCATGTCAGAATTTAAATCTTTAATCCTGTGCTCCTTTGGCACCAGATAACCCGCTTAAAATAAATATGCTTTCATACAATTACAGTTCTTTGAGTTCTCCACGCTGAGGATGATTGGGAGATAAGTTAGGTCATGGCTGGGCATTGTTCACAATAGACAATGTGGACCATGGAATCAGACAGGAAATGAGGGGTGGCTCTGAGAGGCCAGACGCCATTCAGAAATTGGAAAATGTTTCTGGACCTTAAAGACGTAAGAATTGTTGTTTTGAGGTTATTTTAAAACATTCCTCAACAATGATCTACTGCCATGGTTTTACAGTAAAGTTTGTGGTTGTATGATTTTCTTCGGTAACTTTTTTAGTATCCAAAAACGGCACCATTGAACCCGAAGTAGGGCTGTGCAATTAATCACATTTTTATTGAGACCGAGCCTCAGCCATTTCAAACTCATTTCCACTTTTTTTGTTTTATATAGGGCAGCTATATTTTCCTTTTCTTATGAATCAGCTATTTCAAAAAACAAACACAGTTAAAGCATCTTCATCATTCTGCAACTGTGTTTTGACAAGTAAGACCACCACGTTGTACACTTTTGCATCCAAACATCTTCAAACACCTGCAAAACTACTGAGCTCCTCTGTAGTGCGGCTCTGTTTCCCTCAGTGTCCAGACTAAATATCTTCTCAGCGTGTTGTTTTGGATTGAACAGCACAGCCTCCTTCTCAGCCTGCTGCTTTCACCATCACTTCTGCAGAATCGTGATGTTAGTTTTCATTAGGGCCCACGCTCGGTCTTAGATAGATGTCTGTAGTGAAATGTGCATTATGATCCCATGTAATCCTAGAGCGCCTTGTCTGCGTTTCAGCTCTGGAGTGGCCTTGCCTGGTGCTACTGCTGCTGCGTGCCCCGTTTTGACGATTTTACCAGACTTCATGCTTAGTGCAGAGCAGACACTGTTTAAAATATGGACTTTTCTACACCAGGCAGAGATCTGAACCTAAATAACAGATCTGCCTTCTAGTGTTCCAATTTATATCCAGGCTTGGCACTGTTAAAATTGGCAATAGGGCTGCAACGATTAATTGACTAATCATGACTAGTTGGTCATAAAAAATAATCATAGTCAAATTTTAATAATTGGAATTGTTATCTGGACTCAGACAGACGACAGACTCTGAAACACATGCAATAAGACATTGTATAACAAAGACAAAATATTAAAAAAAAGAATAAAAACATTTTCATTTTAATGTTCTCGTGTCGGAAGTCTTCAGTCACCATATTTCAAGCTTTATTTTGTTGATAAAAAAGATCAATGCACAATAGAAACACTCGTTTGTGACAGCCCTAATTAGCAACGACTGTTTTGAAAATATCTGTCATTAGTAGAGAAATAAAGAGCAATAAATCTAAAGCTGCATTTGGAAAAATGCAGTGATTGCACCCTAAAGTTCAACATTGTGATTCTGATTGCGTGTACATTTTGGTCATAAACGTTGAGTGAACTTGGACTTGTCCCGCTCTCCTTCCTCTGTCTGTTTTTGATAAAGTGCATCATGTCTGGCGGTTGGGGCTTTTTAAGTGCTTCTGTTCCTGGATTTGGGTTTCACGGCGGGACAATGGCCTCTCTGTGGATGCAGCAGGTTATCGTTCACAGAGCCGACACTTAAGTCGGGCTGGAGCGTTGGGTGCCACCATGCCGCAGACAAGAACTAGACAAGAGGAAACTGGAATAAAGCCTTGTCCTTTTAAATTGTGTTCTTTCCCAAACAGTGCTGCTTTGTTTCGCCCCCAATATCAGAGCGCACCTGTGTGGATGGTCATTTTAAGTCTGAGTTGTGGTCAAAACTTACCAGACACAACAATGTCTCTTATAACAAGTGTTTTCTATAAACAATGGCTATTTTATGTCCCTCAAAATGACCGCAAATTATGAAGAAAACTATTTGCAGTGGCGATGGGTGTTTCCGAGCAATATTGACAATATACAAATATTTATAATTATATATGTGGGGATTATCCTGATAATGTGGCAAGTGGAAAAAAATAATAAATGCAATTCATCAGAAATGTGATAAACTAGGCCCATAGATGCTTGGTTGTGGTTCAGCTATCACAGCAATTAATACATTTATTTAAATTAACCACAAAACGGCAGAAATATTACTTAATATAATAGCAAGTTACTGTTCTGATGATATAAACTTATATTCTAATTCTGCATCTTCAAAGCAAGATTGCCCACCTCTACTAATATTGTTATATTTAATAAACTTTAAAGTGCCATATGTGCTTGACATTTTCTGTGAAAGGAGTGAATTTATGGAGTGATCTTGACAAATACTCCAAAGAATCAAGATCAATAACTGCATTTATGAAAGACATGAAACATATCATAATAAGTAATTATGGAAAACAAAATTAGGTTGTTGAGCGAAAGAACCGGAGATCTGTTTGTGTAATTTGGTATGTTTTTTTTGTAGCAAATGTTTATTGTAATGTGTTTTAAATATCAGTGTCAAGTACCGCTCCTTTTCATTCATTTTTTGTGTAACTGTATGTCGATGATAATCAATTTGATATGTTAGGAATGAATTAAAATAAATAAATAAATAAAATAAAATATAATAAAACTGCCCACGCAAAATAGTATAATAAGGACAATGAAAGAGTTGTCGTAATCTTATATATGTTATATAGAAAGCAGGCAGTTCTAGTATTGTAGATATTGCAATATTGCAACAATTAGAAGATAAATGATTAATTTGTGTGTTGCATGGCCATAGATTATTTGGTTAATCCATAACTTTGAGAATTCAGCTCCCAGTGTAATTGTAAAACCTAAAATATAATAATTCTGAACCTTTTAGAGGGAAAAATAAAGCGTTCCAGTATAGTGCCAAAAAGTACATTTAAATGTAAAGAGCTATTCATCTGGCTGCTCATTAAAATGACTTCATCAATCTGAAAGTTTGATTCCATTAACATACAGGAGGAATGTTTGAGCCAATTGAAATGAAATAAAAAAGATACATAAATAATTGTGAACATTCATTGACATCCCTTGTCCACACACCTTCATCTGTGCTGTAACTGTCTTTTCTGTACATTGACCACACCAGTCGCATGGTATTACTGATTGAGCTGGTTTACACTGGTTTGTTTTTACTTGGTAACGTAGTCATCCGCTGCGTTTATGGTGTTTCCATGATCCAGCAGTGATGCACAAGTGGAAAGTGATCCAGGAATTTAGGTTTGGAAAAAGCCCTGTGTTAATCTCCTCCTCTGATCAGGTGCAGCAGTGAAAGGGAAAAGCTAAAGCTCCAGCATAAACAAGACAAGTAACTTCATGTATGTCCTCAACAATATAGTTTGAAGAGACTGATATCTTCTCTTTAATATTAATTTAAAAGAAAAAAAACATTTGATTTTTTTTTTTTTTTATGTCAACGAAAATAAAGTATGGTAGAATTGATAATCATGATTATTCAGGTCACTATATAATCGTAAGAACCAAAAAATATGACTCGTTACAATTTTAGAAGCAAAAGTAAGTCTTTATTTGAATTTATTGTCCAAAAAATAGACCAAAATGTAAATCACTTTTTTATCTGGCTGTTTTTGTCATATTTAACTTTTATTTTGTCTTTAAGAAAGTTGAATTTTGTAAAGTCGGTCACAAATTTGAGGAACAATAACATGTCAACAAGAAAATGAGAGATTTCACTGTTGTTTGGTCACAGTCTCAATAATCGTGAATAATCGTTAAATCGTGATGTTTTTTTTCCTCACAATAATCGAAACACTAAAACTTGATATCGTGACATCCCGACTTTGAACTTGAGAACGGACACATTGACCAGGCGCTAGGACAGATGCCTGACTGACTTTTTTTACTCTCTGCTTTATTCTTTGGGCTACTCTATTTCTATTTTATTTAGTCTTGAAGCTTGTTCCGTTTGTTCTGTTCAGTTTTTTATATTGTGAAAAAAAACAAAATACAAAAAAAACAGTAAGGAATGTTAAAACGAAACCTACACAGTTATGTTCTATTGAGTTGTCTTCTACCTAAGTTCAGAGGTATTATTTAAGTACATTTGATCCAAAAACTGTGATGCCGCCTAAATCCATCCTGCTTTCTCCGTGTCCAATGCTTCGTTCCTGTTTGAGAAGGGAGCAGGTGTCCGCATCAAAGTCAACAGAGTGCCTGGCCAAACTACACAAACAGTACGTAGTCACATTTGTATTACCAAGGTTTCTGTCTTTAGTGAGCTGGTGCTTTGATGTGGAGACGTTTTTGCTGAAGCAGAGTTTTGGCGCTTCGGGGCAGAGAGGGAAATTGGGCAGAACTATATGTTTTTACTTTCATCTTGGTTCAGATTCATGATTGTAACGCCACAGTCTCATTCCACATCTATTAACAGTGGATCCACATCGAACAAAGCTTTTCTTACACATGGAATTGTTTAACTTTTCCATTTATGTAGCTCGACTTACAGGGCAGTAAATGAGAGGCTTTATCATAGCGCGGACATTATTGCGGTTCGCGCTATGAAATGATAAAAGGCAATTCATTTTGGACTATTATATTAAAGGGACATCTTAAAACACTGTATTGTTTGTAGAGGTGGGCAATACATCAAAGTTTAGATAATATTGTGAATGTTGTCATTGATTACATCGTTTACAGTTAAAAAAAAAAGCTACAAAAAGAGCTGATTAAAAATTGAAAAAGTGATGTTGTAAAGGGTATTCATTCATTCATTCATTCATTTTCTACCGCTTGTTCCCGTTAGGGGTCGCGGGTGACTGCAGCCTATCCCAGTGCCTTTGGGCCTTAGGCGGGGTACACCCTGGACAGAGGCCAACTCGTCGCAGGGTGAACACAGACATAGACATCTCACACTCATTCACTAGGGCCAATTTACAGTTGCCAATTGACCTAACACATGCATGTCTTTGGACGGTGGGAGGAAGCCGGAGAACCCGGAGAGAACCCACGGTAACGCGGGGAGGACATGCAGACTCCACCCAGAGAGATGTAATGTTCGCCCATGATTTCCTTCTTGGGAGGCGAGAGCTCTAACCGCTCTGCCATCGTGCACCTCGTTGTAAAGGGTATAAAGTGATATTTCTGCACTGTTGGGATTCATTTAACAGACATTCAACATTTTACTGATAAATTAACCTCAAATATTCCTTTTAAAGACAAGGCATTTCTGTTGGATTGATATAATATTTTCTGACTATTGTCAAAACATTCATTTTTGTCAGTGTCGTCCGCCCCCAACTGATATCAAATATAAGGAATTGTGATGAATCGTCCCACAAAACTTGTGCTTAATCTGTTATGTGTCATAATTGATCCATTTCCAAATGTATCAAAAGCATTGTGGTGACACTTTAGCTTTTTCTTGGACCATCCCTCTTACTACAGTGGCGTCCTGTAGGTGTGGCCTCTGCTTTAACAGCCCGGGGTCATGTTGTGGACTAGTTTTCATCCAGAAGAGGAATCCCCCATTGGGACGAGAACAATGGCTTTCCAAACAAAACATCTTCCCCTGAATATTTCAGAAGAAAGCCTTGAGAAAAGGGCGGGGCCTGATCCCTGAACCTGCACTTCCCTAAGCGCAGTTAGCCTAGCTTCCTGTGTGGTCCAGTGTATTTAAAGTAAGTTATGGTTAATTTGTCACATTTGTGTCATATAAGTGCCTATTTATCAATTCAAGATTCAACATATTAAGCTTTTATGTCAGCCTGCACCTAAATATCTTCCAAAAGGATTAACTGCTCTGTTTTGCATCAGTTTGCATTGGCAGTGATCCCTAATGCAAATACTATAAGGTTTTACCATTTTGTGCAGACAGAAAACAAGTTGACACACAGCCAGCAGTGCTTTACTATTTTGAATGCATGAATCAGTCAGGCATAAGATGGTTTGTAAGTGGCTCTTTAGGAACTACAAAGATTAGTGTGGCCCTCTGCAACAGACATGATTCTGTGGCTGAAACATAATTGCTAATTTTGGTTCACTGTCCACAGTAAAGCTGCATGAATAAGTGCAATTGAAAGTGCTATTTGTAAGATAAAAATGGCTAATGTAAAAGACTCCAGTGTTTGTCATTTTGTACAAAACCTGTAAAAAAAGGCTTGATGTGCGCTACATTGCATTACTTATTATATGTTACATTTCTCTCAACGTTAGTTCCCCTGAACATGGATCAAATGTGCATTGTGAACTGAAACTTGATAAGATATCAACATTTTTATTTCACAATCTCTAAAATGTACTAGTTTATTCAAACCATTCAGCCTTAATACACAGTACAACATCGTGTTCTCTTGTGCTTTTGGTGGGATACCAGATATTGATGGATTGAAAAACCAATATTAAAAGTAGATACTCAACAACAACAACAACACATAAATAGGACAAAATTGGTCCTTTCCTGAATAGTCTTGAATAAGAACTATCATAGACCACATGGTAATATTAAACAAAATATCATTCGGGTAAAAATAACATTCTGTTGTTTAAAAGTGTTTGTGGAAAAAAACAACTATAATTGTGGCATTGCCACAATCAGTCTTGAGTATTTGCAGTTGTAAGATGTCATTTTATGCCTATGATTAACTTATTTATAGCTGCAACGAGACCAGGCTTGTCTAATGGTTTTCATCTAATAACTTCAGAACATGACTGCATGGGTATTGAGGAATTACACGCCCCATTTGCAGGGTGTGGTGAGGTGACAATCACAGCTCTGCCATATGTACCTTTCCTATGTTTGATAAAAAGGAGGTAAAGCAAACACGAAATGGGAGCAGGAGGGTTTTGTATTTTACGGTACACTTGTTTCTCAAAATCCATCCCTGGAAACTGGCTTTAACTCACTATAGTGTTTCCTATGAACAAAGTCAACATTGAGAAAGGGCTGTTAGCTGATACCTGTATCGCCTGTGGGTTGTTGCTGGTCTAGACCCTCTGTCACATATTTGAACTGGCCAGGCACAGACCGGAGGCAGAGTGCAAGAGCAGCTTCTAAGCTTTCACTTATTCTGTGCTGCTAGCCTTCAAACACCAAGCCAAGAAGAGCTCACAAAAATGTCAATATATACTTTTATGTCCTCATGTTTTGCCAAAATACATTCAATTGCCAAAATTAGAAAATAATATGCATAAAGAAGCGAGAGATATGTTAAAAAGTATATAAACTATCAGAACAATAATAATGAAAATGAATAATGATGAAATATAGGTCTGAATATTGAGGCCTAAACCAAAGCGCTACTTCTTCAAGATGAATAGAGTTAATGTTGATAAAGTGTAGATCTCGATATGTTTTTGGGGTAACCCGATAGTCAGACGATATCATGTCAATTCACCAGAAATATGTTAAAACAAGTCTTTAAGCAAATGTGAAATGTCTGTAAAATGAATCACAGAAGTGCAGAAATGTCACCTTATTTGTCTGGAATCCAGAATACAAACTTCTTCAAGTCTTTACAAAGAGAGTCTGGTCACCTCTCCCTCCATCATGCTTCGAGTAAAACTAAAACCGTGATTCATGTGAAACTCAAACTTCTCTCACTTCAGATAATGAGAGTTTTGTGCTTCGCTCATTGATTCCACACAAATTCGAAGTCGTTTTTCAGTTCCTGGAATTGGCAAGCAGCCATATTTGTTTTGATATGGACGGACCGTGCGTGTCCCTGATTGCCCAATCCACCTGTCAATCACACCCATCTGAACTCGCAGAGGTTACCGAGGGACCAGACTGATATCGATATGTATAAAAAATAAGAGATATTCTGAATTTTCTTGGCAATCGCCTCATTCCCTTATTTGAAAGTTTACAAGATAATTCTTATTTAAATAAGCTCTTTATGTAGCATGTTTTACTATAAATTATATTCTCTATATTCACATTTTGCTTATCTTAAAAACAACATTCCAAATTATATCTAACTTAAAAAATATGCTCTCTACAGTCAGTGTTTTTCTAGTTCAAAATATCAAAATTAATCCCATTATCTTTTGCTCAATGTCCGATGTGTACTATGTATTCACTAATATGATTTTATGCCTTAGCTGAGCACATTGTACAAGTCGCATACATTAGATTCCATCTTCTTTACTGTGGACCAAACTTAACTCTCTGCTCTGGTGGATCCCCAAATCACTGGACAAAGGGTTCTTTATTTAGGACTGCGTATTCTCTGACACAGGCTTATCTGTCTTCCTCTGACCTTAACTTGCCATGTAGACACGACTTTACGGCCTTGTGTCAACACAGAGGAGAATGGCATTTTTAGTGACCCTAAGCGCAAGGAAAGACCCTAAAGTCCCACTGAATCCATTTAGCTGTTTGTGCGATTAGACAAAGACAGACAACAAGGAAGCGCTTGAATCATCATTATCTGAGGCTTGCTTGGAAATGGTTAAATTATAGCTTCTGCACCGAAATTCAAAACAGGGAAATTCTTACTCTGGTTGAGTCACAATAGAGGTAAACTTTCAGTTAAAGGTGCCCTCCATGGAGATGTCATTTTCCCTGGAATGTTCCACAGTATGACATTAAAAGTTGTTTTAAGTTTGTATCGTGTATATAGTATAGTATATTTTAATGTGTTTACTGCTCAAATACCTTGAAAAGCGAGCATTCCTAGAGTGGGGTCGCCTCTCCACAGCAATAACATCCCCATGGAGACAAGCAGTGGTCGTACCCTCCATCAGAAATGTTCTGCACTGCATCTTTAATGTTCCTTGTCCTGGAGTTGAAAAATGTCTGGATTATGGTGCTTTTCCAGATCTACACTGAAACTGCTCACTTATTAACTCCTTTTAGTTTCTGAAAATGGCATCAAAAAGAACCATTAGTGGAAAAATGTCTCTTGTTGAACATATTTTGATTGTCATTAGAATTATCTGGCTAAACACATCCTTCTAAAAACAATGATCATAATAATCAGTTAAAAGAATAAAACTGTCAAATTCAATGTGGTGCTGTGTGTTTAATATCTGCCCTTTTCTCTTCAGGAATTTTTATCAGTATCATAAAATGCATCTCGCCCGTGCCAATAAATTCATAGATGACTCCCTACAACTGTTATTACTCAGCCAACTATGTTTTCTATACTTTATCCTCCAGCTTTCCTAATTGCTCTTTAAGTTTCAACAACACCGCTGCTTCGTTGGGCTCAAAATTAATTTCCTGGTGGAACGTTGAGCGGAACATCTTCATTACCACATGTTTTCATAACTGTAACCAGAGGCCTGTAAAAAGGAGGAATCCATTCGGGTTTGCCTCCCATAAAAAACACACAGCTGACCCTACCATGCCAAGATTGTCCAATAAAGTATACTTAAAGACCCATGCACTGTTTTGTGTCACAGAAGCTTGACATTTAAAATCACCATTCATTTGACCGTACAGGACATATTTATAGGTACACCTGTTATAATGCTATTGAATGCTTATCTACGCATTGGACACAACAATATAAGTTTGCCTCTGTTTTTAATAAAGTTTGTCAACTCAGTTCAGTACATTTTCTGTGGCCTATCATACAGTATTTGTACATTGACAGTATATATAAGAGTATTTGTATCTGTTAATTCAGTCCCTGTACATAATGTTTTTACTTTGGTCAGTTTTTAAGCGATATAAAGTTACGGACAATTAATGACGTAAACTAGTGAATGGCTGCTCTGCTTTCGTAGCTATTTGTCTTAATTTTTGATTGCATATTTTTTATTCTGCTGCTTGTACTTTGCATTGCAACAGGGAATTTCCCCTAAATAAATCTTCTATTATCTTATGTTTCGCACATCACAATATCTTAAAGGTGCACTGCGTAACTTTTCAAGCGAAGGTTCAGTTTTCTCTACTTTTGTCCATGTTTTTGCTCTGTCTCATTTTGTCCCACAATGTGGCATTAAACGTTTCTTTCAATTGTTTATTTGATTGCGGTTGTTTTCATTCTTAAAAAACAACAAAAAACATGCTTTCTCGCTGTGTGCTGGCTCACCTTTCCACAGATCTGCCTTATAACTTGGCCTGGTGGCATCGTCCAAGCAATAACATCATAGAGACAGGCAGATTCTCCAGAAAATCTATGCAATTTTGCCCATTTGTTTACTGATATTTTAAGGTAGAAAATGGTAAACAAAGCCAAATATTCTGTAATCATTTTGGCAACTCCTAGTTTTACAGTAGAACATGTGTATCTAATAAAGCTACAAGTGAATTTATATTTGTGTCTCCTTTCACTAACAGCTCTTAAGTGTTGTGGTGTGGTTCCAGAACAATGGGATCCACAGACTCAAGTGCAAAGCTGGACCAGAGCCAGACTTAAGGATTGTATTCCCCTGGGAATTCACTATCCACTGAATCAACAACTGCTTCCTGAGCTGATTTAAGACCGTAATATTAACTCATGTGTTTCATTATCATTACCTTAAGCTGCCACAAATGGAGATTGAATAAAGATTGAAATAGTCCAAGAGGCTGTTTTATGTTGTCTACAGTGATTTGCCAACAGCGGAACTTGTGGTATTTGAGAAATGCGGTGTGAATGGGGAGGATACATTTACTTTCCCATAGTCATTCTTACCAGAACAAGCTCAACATCTTCCAGAAAACCATAAAATAATACCCAAGATTTGTCCAGGATTTGAAAATGCTTGGCACCTGTTTGTGAATCAAAAACATCCGAAATATAATCCTTTATGTCTTCAGATTTACAATGTGACTTTTTGGCAATCTGACCATCTGGGGTGCATTACAACGACTAGTGTGGACAAGCATGAACACTACACACTTCATAAAATATGGAGCAATTGACACAGACATTCTGAATTCTCAAGCATGTTTGTCCGTCCAGTGCGTTGGGTTGCACTGTTGCCCAATGTATAACACGTTTTCATGGCCTCTTTGAAGAATATTAGTATTTATTGTGTATGAGAGTCAATTGCAAATCAAGCATTAGTGTTACACCTCATGCCAACTCCTGTTTTTTTATTTTTCCAGATTGGGACTGGTATAAAAAGCCCTGTGTTTTACTTTACATTATGAATACATTTTATAGGTGCACTCATATAGGTACACAACCGGTTTGTCTCCATGGAGATGTCATTACTTTGCCTGGAATGTTCCACTGTTAGATTAAATTTACGTGTGTTTCTGTCCAGCATTTATTTAATTACAAAAAAGAAAAACCTTGATGAACAAACGTTTTTAGTCTGACTGGGCTCTCCACAGAGCTGACCTGCAACTTGGCCCGGAGGCGTCATCTGTTTGTGTCCATGGAGATAGATAAGTTTATTGACATAGTGTAGATTATTTTAAGCAAAGCAACATCTCTCTGGAGACGGACCCAACCTTAGTTGTTCACGGTAATCGGTCAATGGTGTCTTATTGGTCGACTAATTATTTATTTTAAATGATAAGAATTTATATGGGACAACAACAGCAAGGAGAAGGCATAGGGTGAGCAAGATGAAGATTTGGGAGTGAATCATGGGGAAATCTGTGTATTTTTGTATACACTGTCCAGTATAAATAGTGTGGTTTTACTATTCAGTATTTAGTACATGTGCGGTTTGAGTCATGGTTAGATCATAGTGATAAAAAATCCACATCCCTTTTTCAGTCAACTAATCAATCTGCAGAGCATGTCTTTAGTCGAACAAGAATTTCTTTAGTCAACTACAGCCATAGACCAAACGAACCTGTTTGGACTGTATATAGTAGTGTATTAGTGTCTGTAAAAAGCTTTATCAGAAGAAGACAGACCGTGTCTCTTTTGATGTGTAAATCCCATATATCATTCTTAGTCCAGCGATGTCTTATGTAAGTGTCCACGCTGCGCTCCCCATCATACAGCTGCAGCCTGCTCCTGTGTTGTTGATGAAGAAGACTTGCTCCTCTGCCAAGCCTGATCCTTTGATGAGCCACTGGGCCTTGTTGGTTTTTGAAAATCCCTTTATTTTCTGTTTGGTTCTGCAGTGACTGAGGGGGCGAGCTCTCATTCAAACCTATCCTAAACAAGCGTTACATTGTGGCACGCTGGTGTTAATGCGGTGAGAAGGCTGTTTTTCTTCTCTTTGTCAGGAACAGGATAACGCCTCAGTGTTAACAATGGGAGAATTCAGAGCAGTGTGTTATGATAGCATCGCAACACTTTCTGTCACTACGCTCATGACAAAATTGAGGTTTTGATGTGTTCTAATTGCAAAACACTGTTCTATTAGTGTTTGATAAGCATTTTTTGTTTCTCTTTATATTTTAAAAGTGAGGGGGAGAATTTTTCAATCATAGTTGCAAATGGGAAGCTCATAATCATAGCAGCACCAATCGTAACCGTATCAATAGTATCTTGCCAGGCCTGTCACAGTGATGGATTTGATAAATGATCAAATATAATCTACTTTGTGCTCCTGAAACAACTAGATAATACCAATAAATCCTTTTCTAAGTGAACCATATCTTAAGTAGTTAGTTCTCGTATCTGTAATTTGTGATGACAAGATGTTATCATACTGGCATAATCCTACATAAAAATAAAAAAAAATCCAACTAGTGCAGATAAACATTGGCCCTCAAAAAATACTGTTCATTTTGCATTTAATGAACGAAGTTGATATAGTAATTATCGTGACAAGTACTTGCTGTAAATTTAAATTTTTAACTCTATTAATTTAATATTTGCTGCTCAATTGCTCACCACACAAACCCTCTTGTGATTTAGCAGATTTTTGCCCCCAGATCCTGCCACGACCAGGAACATTACCGTGACTGGAGTGGGCAAAGGTGGTCCACTTACATTATCTTCATATTATTCAAAAGTAAGCCTCAACTCCCTCGTTCCCTGCTGTAAAGCCTTTGAGAACGTGCCTCCCTGTCCTTGTCAGCGGCACCCCACTGCATTACAAACATTTCACGCTGATGTGTCACCGGGAAGAAATAACTACATTCTCCGAAGCTTTCCTGTCCCAATTAAATCGGTCACGCTTTTCACGAGTACATGACAAAAATGTAACAAGATCCTTCTTCTGTAATGTGGAACTCTCTCAGGCTGTGCTTAACCCCGGCTTTCTGCGCCATGGCCTGGATTAGGAAAAAACTACTCATCTGTGACTTGGGGCAAATGGTGAGTAAAGTGTTAGCTTGCGAGAGAGGTTTAGAGCGAATGTTCCTTTTATGGGGTGTGTGAGAGAGAAGGAGAGCGGCCCGTCGACATGACTAAGACCTTAACTGTTGTCAGGCCTGTGCAAAAAAACGTGGGTCTATAATAAGAAACCCTTAAGTCTATCTGTTTAGACGAAGTGAGCAGAGATGAAGAGAGCGAGTTATCTGTCCGGCTGATTTTCTCCAAACCTGCTGCAGCTAAAGTCAACATGGGGATTCCCGAGCCACAGCTGTGTTCTGGTGTTCTGGACGTTGTGCAAATCACTGGTGGTGGTGGTGGTTGTTGTTGTTGTTTTGCTTTCCACACTTTTTTATTCTTGAACGTGTCCATAATGCAAGAAAACGAGGGATCTCTCTGCGAAGTGTGTTGGGCTTGTGGTAGTAGTTGCCATTGTTTACTATCTAAAATTAGTTTTTTAAGTTGTTTTTTTCTTCCCGTTTTACTCACCAAGTTAGATTGACAGCCTACTAAAATATACATAGAACTTGTGTTATTTTGCTTTAGTTTCTCTCTTTTTTGGAGTATATTATTCAGGCGATATAATGTCAATCCAGCAGAAATGTGTTAAAACATGTCTTAAAACATATTGAGGTTTAATTGTCAAACAAATGTGAAATGTCTGTTAAATTACTCACAAAAAGGCAGAAATCTCTTTTATACCCTTATTTGAAAGGGTATGAACATAACTCTTTCTGTTGCTGTTTTTCTAGCATTTTTTACATTTTATACTCAATATTAACATTTTGCAAATTATCGAAATAACATTCACGATATTATCTAAATTTCAATATACGCATTGCCCACCTCTAGTAACAACCATGGTCAAATGAATTTGAGTTTTTATTACTTATTTGTACATAACTGTAATAAAACACAGACACAGAATTAGACCTGCTGTACCAATACCTAATCATTTGTGTATTTGTAGAGCAAACTTAAATATCTGTATGTATTTGAACCCTTCAACCAGCAGGAGACAGCAGTTCAGGGGGACCCATCTCCAGATCTTGATGAATCAGGATCTCGGTCAGGAGTATAGGAGGAGGATGGACTAGGATGATAAAGGGAACAGAAGTAAGTGCTTGAATTGAACCTATTCAGACAGCAGGAGAACATCCATCCACTCCACACTCCTTTGGGAATCAAGCCTGGGAACTTCTTGCTGTGGGTCAAGATTGTATTACATTCAATACTAATTCCTCAAGTAACAAAGTTGTTCTTGGGACGATGTGCGGCATGTGGCGGTTGTTATTCTTTTCCTTCCTAAGTCTGTCTTGTCCCGAGCAGGAGGTGTAAGGAACGGGGGAGGTTATTCTGTGAGGAGTGAGTTAACAGCAGACTACAGCCGCTCCACGTGCTCCACTGCCCACTCCACTCTTCCTCTCACAACTTCCTGTGGGATCGGACAGGAGAAGAACTGGAAAAGATTCGGGGGAGAGGGGGGTGTCTTGGCGTGAGTGTTATGTGTGGACGTTTAAAAGAGGAAGTGGGTTGAAAGCTGGCCCGAACAGAAGAGTGGTGCAGGAATTTAAATGGGACCTCGGGGTAAAGGAGGTTGTGTGAGTTTTTGGCAGGGGCAGAGGGAGTGCGGGGCGACTTTATGGATTGCTAATGGACGTCCTGGCTGGTGTGTAGGAGAATGAGCGTAGCCTTCTTCAATATTAAAATGCCAAAAGACATAACAATAACAATAAATTCACTGTTTTGAAGGCCTATTTAGGACTTTGTGGATGATTAAAGGATGTGCTAGCATTAGATTTTGTTCTCAACAGTGGGGGGACTCTTCTGGGGAAGCAAAAAAGTTTAAAAGCAATATAGTGAAAATCCTTTAAATGTTTGACAGAAACGAATCAGTATTTCTGTATTTTTATTGACTATATAAAGTCATAATTTACCTAATTTTGAAATTTAAATGTAGGGCTGGGCAATATGATGATGATATGCTATTTTTTGTCAAACACAGACACTTTCCCCTTCACTCCTATTGGTCAGCACCTGAATGATTGACCGGTGGATGTAATCTATTACAGAAAAGTGAGAATACATGTGATAATTCGGAACAAAATCAAACATTTCTCACCTCAGATTAACAAACGTTTGTGTTTTGCTCACTGATTCTGAATTATCCTATGTTTTTCAGTCCCCTGTGATATTTTTCCACGTTCTTTTTTTTTGTAGTAAGTCGCCATTTGTTTTGATACGGACAGACCATGTGGGACTGATATCCATCTGTATAAAAATACAGAGAGATATCATTCTGGACTTTCCTGGCAAACATTAAAATTGTGTTTTGGAACTATGAAAATTGCGATAAATTGTTTGGCATACCCCTCAGATGTCCCCATTGCACTTCCTCCGACTGGAACAAAGATCTATAATGATCACTTTTGGTTTGGGATTTTGGATCCCTCTTAATGCACCTCTATCAGTCCAGCTGTGTTTAACCAGGGGATATAAATCTGTTTTATGTTCATGTTGCATCCTTTTAACTTACATCTCCTCAGTGGCCTTTTGTGTAATGAATCAGTTTTTGTCCACTGAGATAAATGAGAGGATGTGTGGCGATTATTCACAGCAGCAGCGCAAAGGCCAACCGGAGCACAGACAATGATGCATCCGGGTGTCAGTCATTTACTTTTCAAAATTTAAATCCTAAACCACAAAACACTTTTGTTTGATTCTTTTTCATAGTCAACTTTGGCCTAAGGGTCTGGCCCCTAAAAGGACTTTGTATCCTGCAGTGGAGTCATTAACATTTTTTTATATTCTTAGAAAGTATTATAAACCGGTAATATTACAATCTACTGTAATCTATTTTGCCAGAATCATGATGAGGCATGTTGTGGAGTTTGTCAAAGACGCCAGACAGGATCAATTTTACTTGACAATCCTACTGGAAACAAAGAACCCTCAAATGTATTTCTTTGGTTTTGCCACATCACTTTGGAAAGTACGGGCAAAGTGCTGAGTAGTTTTCAGAAAGTCCCTGTAGTCTGTGTTTGTACGGAGCCTCAATCCCTGGTGAAGTAAGGTCCCAACCACAGGTATCTCTCTTTGTTTCTGTCTCTTCATCATCCATGTTCTTGTTTTTATCCCTCTCTCCTCCTTCTGTCTCATCTCTTTATCTTTTAATCTGTCACTGTCTTCTCTTTTCGCTTTCTGTCTTTTCCCTCTCCCTTTTTCTCTCTCTCTCTGCTAAACAACAGACTAAACACAGGCATCTTTCTTTATTTGGTCACTTTGCTGCATGCGCTTTTAACAGACTAAACTTCACCTGTTGATTCCAGACCAGGCCCTGCAGCGAGATGTCGTGAAGATCGAGCTGTTTGGATTATCCCAGATTTAACATTAAGACACAGACACTTCAAAGCTGTCCCCCTTTTGGCCTTTTAGGAAAGAAGTCAACTGTTTAGGATTTTGTGTGTTACTTTTTGCACCCTTTTTGGCCCCCCCGTGCTCAGTCACTAGATCCACAGAGGACATGTTCACTCGAGTGACCACAAACCGCCTCTTTGTCCGTCACTATAGGCCACTTATATAAAAGACATACATGTATTTTGACATACTGGTAATTTCTGTATATTTTTGATTCATTATTAATTAGATTTACACCCTTAATTACAATCAAGTGCTGTATTTGTGCTGTAAGTTTAATTCTAACAACAGATGTAGCACTAAAACTAATATTAAAACTTGATACTCTTTTTAAGGACAGTTTTAGATTTATATTGATAACTAATATTAGACAGTATGGTAACATAAAGAAAGTACTACGGTATTATTTTGTGTTGGAAATGGCAGTCTTGTCTATAAAAAGAGCTTTTTTTAAAAAAAAAATTACCATTGTGATACCAAAATAGTTTTGGAGCCTATTTATTATTATTGACCTCAAGAGTGAAATGTTAGTATTGCGACACAAGTAAGACTGTTATAGAGCAACTTGGAACTGGATGTCAAAATGAAAAGTGTGACGGTCCAATTTCCTGTCTTGGCAAACGGTTGTGTCGCCGGGAAAGACACACGAGACGCCGGCTTTAATTAATGATTTTATTTATTATTTATTTTGTCATTCCAAGGCAATCTATTTGAAAGTAAATGCATTTGATATTCAGGCATTGCACAAAACGTGACTGGCCCGTAACATTACCAAAACAAATACAGAAACTTTATACCTTAATTTGAAAGACATTTTAAGTTTGTTTCGTTTCGACCGGTTCCCCCAGCGGCACTGAAGGATGGATGCAAATGCATTGAACACATTTTCCTACGGGAACAATAAAGGCTCATTTAGATTTTAATCAGCCTTTTTTGAGTTTTTTTATTTTGCATCTTTCCAAAACAACCATTGCAATTTTGTCAATTTTTCGATCCCTCCGACCGTTAGTCGGTGTAATGTAATTAGTAGATTTAGTACAAGATCTCACGCCACAAGATCCTGCAAGATGAAATTGCCACAGGACTGTGCAGACATGTGGAGAATTATCTTGAGAGATTTTCTTTCCCATGTGTCCCATGCCTTGAACATAAAAGGTCTACTTTTTGAGAAGTTGTATTTGTAGAAATGATGAGGCCAAAGTGTGATTACTACAAATTGTCGAAAAAGATTCAGTTGTAGTCATCTCCATCCATCCATCCATTTTCTACTGCTTGTTCCCGTTAGGGGTCGCAGGTGACTGGAGCCTATCCCAGTGCCTTTGGGCCTTAGGCGGGGTACACCCTGGACAGTGGCCAACTCGTCGCAGGGCTAACACAGAGACATAGGGCCAATTTACAGTTGCCAATTGACCTAACACATGCATGTCTTTGGACGGTGGGAGGAAGCCGGAGAACCCGGAGAGAACCCACGGTAACACGGGGAGGACATGCAGACTCCACCCAGAACCCAATCATGTGATGTAATGTTCGCCCAGGAATCGAACCCATGATTTCCTTCTTGGGAGGCGAGAGCTCTAACCGCTCTGCCACTGTGCACCTCTGTTTTTTTCATTTTTCTAAAACAGTCCATATGACTACAACTGAATCTTTTTCTACAATGGAACACTCCTGGACGAATGAAGGATTACACCGACATGTTTACTACAAATAATGTCAAAATCTCCGGAATTTTGCCTCGTCCCATCCATAGACCGTAAATATCCCCCTCTCTACGAATTAGACTTGAACATAATATAGTATCCGAACTAGGGGTGTGCGAAATGTTTTGAAACATGTCTTACACGTATTAGTTGAAGTTTAATTATCGGAAAAATTTGAAATTTCAGTAAGATGAATCAAATTAAAGTGCAAAAATGTCATCATATACCCTTGTTTGAAAGTTTATACATACTTGTTTTAAATGTATATTTTAAGCAGCTCTTTTGTAGCATATGCTACTATAAACAGTATACTCAATATTCACATTTTGCATATCTTCAAAACAACTTTTACGATATTGTCTAAATTTGGATCTAATCTGAACCAATATTACAATAGTAATAATAGAAGTATAGTAGTATAAGTGGCAGAAGTAGTTACTACTATAACTCAAAGTATATTCTCCTTAGTATTCTACTCCAATAAGACATGATGAAGTCGCTCTTTTTCTCAGTGTTGTCTCTCTTGTGGCCCAGTTTGCTCTCTGCATCTGAACTGTGTAAAGATCCACTTCCGGAGATGTCGCGGGGGCTTGTGTTTCTGACGTCCTCTCGTGTGGGGGGCTGCTGTATTTGTTGGTCTTTAGGGGTCTTCTTTTTCTTTATTGGCCCCAAAGATGTTTTCTCTAAGGACTGTTTCATCTCCCACGCAGAGGAAGACTGCATTTCCACAGTGTACAGAGCAGGATATTAGCACGCCAGCTTCAAAGTGTTATTGTTAGATAACTTTTGGCTTTTTGTATAACTTATCTGTTTTGGTCGTCATGACATATAATCCCAGATCGGTGAGTGAAATGCAAAAGACTTGAGCAGGAAGTGAGAGCTGAATGGACAGGGAAAAGCAACGACTTTGGGAGATTTATGTTTCCTCTGAAAAGTCAACATCTGCAAATGTGTGTCTGTGTGACCTCAGTATACTAGTAGTTAAAGCCCCTCAAATGTCTTCTACAGAGGGGTAGAACTGGACACTTCCCCTGAAATACTTTTGCTCCACAACTACCGGTATATTCAAGAAAACTATAGTCAAAGATGGCGCATGGTGATATTTACAAAAATGAATAGCTCTGAATTTTTGGGGGATATTATTGATGATTTGAAATATTTCCACACTCTATTTCAAGTGCAATTCATTTAATTTGCATTGAGATTTAGCCGTTTCTAATCGTCACAGAGCCACTTGGGTAGAAAAACAATTACGCCCAAAAAAATATGGCTGCATGTTTATACAATCATGCAGCAGATTATTTTATAGCGAAGATAAAAGAGATTTGAAATGATTTGGTTAATTTGTGAATTGTACTATAACTTTAAGTAAAACACGACTTGCATGTACACATAGGTTCACTATTTACACAAACTCTTTGCTGGATCCTTGTTCTGCTAGTATTGGCTTGTACAGAGAACAAATATGAATTCAAGTTACTGTCACTGCTTTAATGATGTCTTAGTTTTCACATAATGTCATAACTGGCCTCTGCACACGGTGTAATTGGGTTTAATGTAGGAAGAGAAAACTGCTCAGCCATCACTGCTGTCTGTCCTGTCATTGGACTGAACATGATTTAAGCAAATGGCAGCAGAGGGCACAAGCATTGGAGAACATGAGAGGGGCTTTTCACAGCAGCCTAGGAAAGTTGATTACTGAAAGAAATATTTGTTTGTGCCCAGAAAAAATTCTCATTCAGCCATTTAAACAAGACTGCACATGCATTTAGAGTAGTTCGTTACGGTATGTGTGAACAATATTTTCAAAAATTAATATTGTAGAAAAAGATTCAGTTGTAGTCATCTGGACTCTGTTTTAGAAAAAACAAATGTTTCGACTTTCATCCAAGAGTTATTCTCAATCTGTGACACATAAAATATGTCCCCACTAAATTAGTAAAGTGAATTCTTCTCACCTTGCTTTTCAGACATCTCTCTATGAGCAATATGCCTGTAATCCTAACTTGTAATACACCGTGTTATATTTTCTGTACACATTGTCTTGTAATAGTAAGCTAATTGTTATCTCAGTCTTTTTGTGTCGTGGCAAAGATGTTTATAGCCTTAAGAACTAAATATCTACCCACTTCTTTTGCCTTTCTAACACTAGTCCGAGAATAAACATCAAGGTTTGCTGTGTTACTGCAGATTGCTGCAAGCCAATGACTAATGGTCTGGTTTAGCAAGTCTTTTGTCATTTCCTCCTCGGGCCCTGAGCTGCACAGTGTGATCCAGAGACTCGAGCTCAGCTTGGGAGCCAAAACCACGCACTCGTTACTGTTACACCTACGCAGAGCACAGGCCACGCCTTGTGCATAAAGTTACCTCTTGTACATTTGTGACGACAGTACAGCTGGAGGAAGTGAAGCAACAGTTAATTAATCCCAGTTACATCACGACAACGCCTTTCTTTTGTATTTAAATGTACCGTGTGCTGGTGTGAGTTAGAATGAGTCAGGCTTGGGTCAGGTGCGATGGAAATTATCCCCTCAGTCATTAAAAGTTTTCCACAGGCTGTTCCCAGAGAGGTGGTCTGATTTGTGTGACAATTACATTTTAGTCCTACATTGCATTTGTATCGAAGTCAGGGGTATGCGATATTGACAAAAATTAATATCTCAGTTGCTTGCAACGCTGTCGATGTCTTGAAGTTTAGGTATAGCACACTAGTTTCTGTCGGATATGCTAAATTTCAATACAGAGTAAATCTCCAAAAAATTGCAATATTATAAATTATTTGTCATTATCTCCCACCAATTGAAGGTTGTATCAATTTATTGTCTTTAATTTTGGAACTTTTTCCCCCCTGATGTTTAAGACATTACCATGGTTTATCTTTTCATTTAATAAAGCTATAACCTTAGTCAAGAAATGACACTTTTTAATCTTCAACCGTCCTACAATATATAATGGGAGCACTACCCAACCTTTGAGATAGTTTGGAGATACAATTTTACTTAATACATTTTTCAAAATCGCATTTCAACAATAGTTAGGTGAGCCATGTGCAAATTATTTAAAATAAATGGTGTGTAAATTCCGTTTACACACTCAAATATTTTTTAACCTTTTTAAATTAAACTCTTCATGACCCATTTTTGTGATACGACTCAATCAAGAGCCACTCCTCACTGTGTTGATTCAGGTTGACCTCCTTTCTCATGTAAACATTATTATATGGTGGCGTGGTGTGCTCTCTGCTCCTTTACCACCTACACGTTATGAAATCCACTACAGGGCGAGGAGAGTGTTTACAGGGGCATTTACTGCTCAACTGTTGAGCACGTTCTTCTTCAATGTGAATGTATAGAGGAGGAAGTCTGCAGTTGAGGCACTTGTCACACACAGCTTTAGAACATGTCAAAAATGAAATTATTTGAATGCATTTGCGAGAAGTAAATGCACTTAAAAAGCTGTTGTATTGCAAACAACTGCAATTAAAGGTACGCCTTGACATAATTACACCTGTAATAATTACACCTGTTTTCAAACTCAATTTTGCTACTAATAGACTCGATTTCCCTACCACAATGATACCACAATAAAGTGCACCTGTACCTTAACCTTACCCTTACCTTTAACCTCACCTGTATCTAGCATTTATTCAATTACAGGTGTTTTTATTGCTCAAAAGTGTTTTTACTTTGATCAGGGCTTGTCTCTCCACTGATTTGACCTGTAACTTGAGATGGATCAAGTGTAGAACATTGTTGGCAAGTTATTCGCAGTAGAGTTGTAGTCGACAAAAGAAACTTAAGATATAACCTGCCAATTTATTCATTATTATTTATTTAGTCAACTAAAGGGAACAGTTGTGGGAAACGAAAGCTCTCAAAACATTTCAGAATCTCTATAATCTGACCATGCATCTGACCCAAACTTCACTCACAAGACTACAAGGGCACAAAAGTTCATGCAAAAACAAGTATTTGTACAGGAAAGTACTAGGAAACAATGCATTTATACGGAAAAGTGTAGATTCAACTCTGATTCACTCCCAAATCTTGAACTGACTCACTACAGGCATTCTCCTGTCTGCTGTTGTCCCATATAAATCGTATAATCTATATAAAATAACACAACAACACAAAGTTTGATTGACTAAACGACTAAAGACTGACAGCTCTAGTTCAAAGTCTGCAATTTGTGTGTATTTGTATCTCTCTGTCATGTCTTTGTTGTCCAACTTTCACACCGTACTTTTAACAATGAAGGGGTTAATATTGAAAACCGCACAGCAGTGACAGTCTGCTTTATTATCTTGTGGTTTCTCAATCCCAGTAATAATAATAAGCTGCCTAATTACCTCTCGCATGGCCGGGCTAATTAAAATGATGGCGGTGAACTGTTGTGTGCCTCTGTTGTTTGGGCATTAGGCTGCTGGACTCATGTCTGCAGGGCCGCAGGGACAAACTGATGTGAAATGAGGTCAGGAGAGGAGAGTGTACAGATGTTTAAAGATAATTCTCATATATTCTGTTCCTTCAAAACAAACACACGGTCAGAGGGGTTGGTAATGTGGCTAAAATTGTACATCACAGCTTTGAATAACTTACAGGACGTCACTGGGGCTGCAGGAAATATAGCAATTTAATAGAAATTGCAATTTGAGTTGACACAATTGGGGGGCTTATCAAAATGTAGATAATATCGTGATTGAACATATGCAAAATTTGAATAATGAGTATATTGTTTATAGTTTAAACTTAAAAAAAAAATGTGCAAGATGATGTAATTCTGAATAAATGGAGAGAAAATTCTGCATAAAAGTTTTTCAATACTGCACCTGAATGACTGGGTTTGTCGCTTGTTGTCTCTCACTATTCTCTGGAAAGCCAGTACTGTGCCATAGATATAAAACACTTTATGTTCAAGAGGTGTGTCCTTTTTGCTGTTTAAGTTGTGATTTTGCACTCAAGAGCAGACATGTTTTGGAATGTGACCCAGGAGACATAACTGTAAACCACCGCCATCATCATCTTCATTATTATTATTATTCTGAACCGCTTGCACAAGATAAGATTAACCCTTAAGTCCCTCTATTTCGACTGTGGACTCTGGTTTGTTTTTATTCTGTCTCGATGGGTTGTCTACCACGGCTTTATGTCCTGCACCAGTCTAAACCTGTCCAACCAGCTGGTGCATGTACGCTGTGTAATGACTTCTGTTTTAAGACGCATATTTTCCTATTTGACGACTTCATTCATTAAATAAAGGCCTTTTGTGGCTTCGGAGCTTATCTGTAATCCTACCTTCCTTATCCAAACACGTGGTTGCATAATGCCGCCGTGCTGGCTTCTTTATCAGCGTGTGTGCCCGTGTCTCGCTAATTCAATAAAGGCATCAATAGCTCTGTTGTTATTGGATCATTATTATAGGGAATGTGCAGGTTCAGCAGTTGATGTCAATCCAAAGGTGGCTTTATTATTCATGTTACGGTCGTGCTTTGAAATCCGAAATGCTAACCTAAGCTAAACCATTATTACAGAGTCAATTTGTATTTTGCAATGATATAATGAGGCAATGCCCAGGTTAACTGGCTTAGACACTGAATTAACTTAAGACATGATGGTTAAACTAGCAGCATTGGTTCTGTCTCCTAATGCACAATTGTCTAAGAGCAGTTAGAATAAAATAAAAAAATACATAATGCGTATCTATGCTGCTTGTATTTAGTGACAGCAATTGTTTACATCGCTAAAATACTTTATACTTTGAGCCTCTACACAGCTCTGACCTGTGACTTGCTCTGGTGGCCTGGAGCATGTTTTCATACAGATTGATGCGTTTGATGACATATTGCTGAACATTCTTTCAACTCTTTAGCCAGAGAATAGACTAATATTTTTATTGCACTAAAAATGTATAAAAACGTATGTCCTTACTGTGCATCTCTCCTATGCGAGGGGGAGCCTCTTCCTGCTTGTTGCCATGGAGATGTTGTTTCTTTAACAACAATATTCCACAGTATGTCAGAAAACACATTTATCTTCATGAAGTATGGTTTTATATGTGTCCTTGGTGTCCCTTATTACAGATCTTTTCAGTAAAGAGCTTGAAAATGTCACCCTTTTTTGTTTGTTTACCTGCTTCTTTGAGCTGTAGGTCATGATAACATGTAGTCGTAGACTCTTTAGCAATACAACCAACGGTACTTTTTTGTGACAAAGTTGTTCCCTGAAATGACACATCAGTTCAGACTAGATGCGGGTCGCTGTGAAAGTTTAACTTGTTTGGTCTGAGCAGTGGAAATTGCCACGCCTCTTCCAGTATAAATACACTTTCCTCTGTTTCTCATTCGATTCCTATCGTTGATGAGGACCAGATCTTCTTATGAAACCCATCCGAGGAGTGACCATGCAGTTTGAATTTACAGTCGAGAGACATTCATTGGAAGCATGTGTTACGTAAGCCGTGAGGTATATGATGGATAATCGTTTCAACCACGCACAGCCAGACAAATTCATATCATGATTAGAGCGCTTGCTTTGTAACTATTCTTGGCTTCCTCATTCTTTGCTATGAAGTGATTGTTTCGTCAAGTCATTACAATCAAATTGTGAAAATGGCTGTCTAGTTTATTTTCACTATTCACAAGATAAATTACAACCTAATTAATATTGCGCTTTTAATGATCACAGTTAACAAAGACCGTAATGATGTGAGTCCTTTGCATACAACAAAGTATCCCGACAACTCAGTAGTTCAGACCTCATCAAACATATGAACTGCTAAATAGACACAGGAATTAAATGCACTTCGGAACATTTTAGTGTTCTCTCAAATGCTGATGCTCCTGGATGTGTTTTAAAATGTGCACATTGAGAAGAATCCAACTGTTAAAACTATCTATCCTCAATCTATTCGTAATTGCATTGTTTGCCAGAAAGATCACAATCAGACATTTTGCCAAAATTGTTAAGCCCTAATTTTCAGAAATGCTGCGTTTACAATATACTGTATATAGAGTTAAAGGCATTTTCCTGAACTAGACAAATTGCTTTACAGGCCATGTCTTTAGTTGACTACAGCCCTTCGACTAAGTAGTTATCGTTCAAGATGGCCAAATCCAGGCGAAACAAATTCCCTATTTGTGGGTAAAACTCTGCCATTTCTTCTTTCAGTATGCCAAGGCATCGCCAACCGGTTAAACCTTCTCGGCACCAAAGACGACCACTATCAGAACATGGTGAAGACCTACAGCAACTGCACTGTGGTCCTGGAGAACCTGGAGATCACCTACATGGAGGAGCATCGAGACCTCTCCTTTCTGAGGGTACGAACACGCCTGGTTTTCCTCATAAAAACAAAAAGTTAGTTAAAAGTTATGGTCAAATGTGCAAAAGTATTTACAGTAATCCTAATCTCAACCAAATCACAATTAGCATGATCACAAATGGCAAAGACTGTATTTATTTTCATAACTGAACATCCTCTTGAGTTAGTTTTTTGTTTCAAATTAATAATTTAATGCAATGATTTCATGAGTCTCGTTCTTAATTTGGATTATTTTTACCATGTTAAATCATTTTCACTTTGAGTCTGACCATCCTTTGCCAATTTAATTCACATGTTATTGTCACTAGGTCATAAATCCAGAATACACACTCTAATTGTTTACAAAGGAGGAATCTGGTCGCCTCGGCCTTCGTCACGCCTCGAGTCAAACTCAAACAGTGCCGTGCAATCACATTTGTTTACGTGACGCATGCGAAATGAATAAACTCATTGAATAAGGTCGTTTATAATCAAATCAAACTTCTTTCAACTGATTTTTCTGCTTTGCTCATTGATTCTGTGAAAATCTGTCCCCTGTGATATTCTTTTTGTTTCTTTTTTCCTAATAAGCACATATTTATTTTTTCATATGTACTGACCGTGCGTGTCCCTGATCGGCTAATCCACCTGTCAATCACGCCCATCGGAACTGGCAGAGTGGAAAACAGTGACCAGGGGTTAATCGATCTCTATAAAAAATACAGAGATTTCATTCGGGATAAAAATCAGTTCAGTTCACCTCATTGCACCTGTAAAAGATAGAACTTTGCCTTTGTGTCTTATTTTTCCAGCATCTCATTGTCCCGGTGATGCTTTGCTGATGAAGTACGTATTTTTTTCCCAGGTTTAGCTTCAGTTCAGATCATTAAAATCACCGTTGTGTGTCCCGCATCTCACACGATGCAGATGTTTATCACTCTCTCTGGTTGACATCTCATTTCTGCTGCAGCTGCAAAGGACAGACCACACACGTGAACCCAGACATAAACAGAACAACAGAAACCGGGATCAGCCCCTGCCACAATATCAAAGCATGTAGAGTTGATCCAATGCAAACGTGTACTTCAAACTGACACGCTTTCTCCATCTGTCTTTTCCCCCCGTTGAGACTCATTTATGTTCATTAACTATATTTAGAACGTGGAAAGCTTTGTCCTTTTTTCTTTCCTCACACATGGCACAGATGGCTTTCAACTTTTAGCAAACCTTAACAAGACTTTCAATCAGTGCCATTTAACAGAGAATAGTACATTCTCTTCCTCTAAAGTCTAAATCCTGCTCCAAGCACCATTTTACTGCAGAGAATTTCTTGTAGACCAGTTGATTCAAAATCCACAAGCTTATCACTGACAATTTAAAAGGATTTCATTCTGATTTGATAAACATTTTGATTAATTGCACCTCATTTCCCATTCTACTACTACTTTTCATACTTTTATTCTAATTATGTTATGTTTCAGTAATTACTTTTAAATGAATGTAGCCAATTGTGTTTTTAGTCCCAGATTTTGTCAGGATTGTAAATGTAAATATAAAACTTATACCAAAAAAAACGACAAATCACCGAACATATGAAATGCACAGTTTTGTGTACTTCTTTCGGGTTCACACACACCTTCATTAAATTCCACCACAATTTACCGTGTGTTTTATTTAGTCTGTAAATCAGCTCCTAGCGCTACACATTTCTCCCCCCTTTGTGTTTGCAGTCGATTGAAGATGTGGGTGGCTACGTTCTCATCGCGCTCAACACGGCCTCTAGGATCCCTCTGGAAAACCTGCGCATCATTCGCGGTCACTCTCTGTACAGCGATGGCTTTGCTCTCGCTGTTTTAGGAAACTACAACAAAAGTTTAGGACGAGGAACTAATGAGCTTCTCCTAAACAGCCTGACAGGTAAGTCATCTTTTTGCGCGCACTGATCACGTTGAAAGCACCTCACTGTAGATTCATAGTTCCTGTTCATGGCTGTTATGCTGTATATAAGATGGGAGGCAGGGCTGAGCTAATTCATATTATTGCTTGCTTTCGGGGGTTTGCTTGTACACTGCAGCTATCCTTAATGTCCAGAGTAGTTTAAACACTGACAGTGGAGGCTCTGAAGATGCTACACATGCTAAAAAAAGACATAGAAAGAAGCAGAACATGTACATTACACTTTTAAACCCCTGAAACATGCTGTGATAACTGTGATGAAGCATTTTGTCCATCTCTTTTCATATGATATACATTTTTAGCTTAAATCACCTGCCCTAATGGAAAGTACAGTAAAGGTTTTGTCCCCAAAGTTTACGTGTCAGAAGTGGGGAAAAAAGTTTAAGAATGTGTTTGATGTAGGACTGGGCGAGATGACAAAGAAAGGAATCACAATTTATATTCCTCATATTGATTTTGTTTCTTTAAATTAAATAGCTTTCAATATTTATTTGGCTTTCAATATTCATTTCTTGAATTTAAACAATACATACGTTTAATCATTGCCATAAATAAAAACAGAAACATTGTCAAATTACTTCATGAAATAAATTTTATTCTGCTCCAAACCACATTCTTTTACTGACACAGAGTTTGGGTTTGGACTTCGCGATTAAAAAGAGCGTATAAACAGAATTAGAAATGACTGAATCTCGATTAAAATTGGATTAATTGCACAGGCCTGGTTTGACAAGTATTTAGAAGTCTTGAGGGGTTTTCCAGGATGCAGAAGACATCAGTAATTGTTTAAGGGAGAGAAATTAAGGCTGTGTTGTCTGGGTTAGATCCGACTGAAATTTTTAACAAAAGTCAGGTGTTTATAATGTTGTATCTGATATCTTCTTTATCCAATTGTCTTCTGTCCCTGCCTGTTGTTTGTTGATATATTTGAATTCTCTTCTCGTGCAGAAATTCTCAAAGGAGGTGTTAAGTTTGAGAACAACCAGCTCTGTAACGCGGAGACGATCCAGTGGTACGACGTCGTGAACGCTGAGGCCAAACCCAACATGGAGCTCCCCGTGGCCAGCAACAAGCGATACTGTAAGCCAATATCACACAAAGTATAAAAGGAATGAAATAATATCTCACTGTTCTAGAACTCTAACATTTGATACTATCTCTGTTTTATTTCCCAGGTAAGAAATGCGACTCCAGCTGTTTGAATGGTTCATGCTGGGCAGAAGGTCCTCAGAACTGTCAGACCTGTAAGTCAGCACTGTTTACAGCAAAATCACAACCAATCAATTGTTGCAGTATTACAATAACTGATTATTGCTGGAAATAGTCTACCTTGCATTTTTACTTAAACAATTTGTATTTGAAATGAGGCTGCAACGCCTATTATTAGAATAATCATAATAGTTCAAATTTAATATTGGTAATCGTTAAATGTACAACTCTAAAACGCATTATTCAACTGTTTCTGATTTATATCAATAATATTCTTTAGTTGTAAATATTCTCCATCTAGAAGGCTTGGGTTACCATACATAACATTTTATTCACGTTGTTAAAAATTGTGTTTAAAAATCTCAGTGTACAATAAAATCAATCATTTTAGTAGGTGACACTGAAAAAAAATAAAACATTTTGCTGCCCTAATTTTAAACTTCCCTCAAATGTTAAGCCCCACAATGTGTTGAAAACGTGCATCGTGAGCTGAATTCTGAAAACATAAAATGTGTGTCAATTACGTGTTTTCATTCCAAAATTGTGCCGCCCTTTTCAAAAACCAATCAAGGATAAATCGAAATGTATTGAGTCAGAAAAGGCATCAGAAGCGGATCATTTACTCCTGACCTCACGTTGCTCTCAGGTCCCTGGATGAATTTAGTTCTGACTAATGTTAAAACCGTTACTGAACGTGTTGTGCTCTAGCTGAACAGTAAAAGCCCTGTAAAAATACTTGGCTGTTTATTAACCCCTTTTTGCAATGTGGTACAGCAATGATCAAATAGAGCTTTAGATTTCTCTGCCAATTTTTTGGAGAAGGAGGAATGTTATGGCTCTGTGTGACCTCAAATGTACACGGTGACATTGATTATAATGTTTATCTGTGTATAATTTATTCATTTTGTGTGCAGTTACGAAGCTGAACTGTGCGCAGCAGTGTTCAAAGAGGTGCAGAGGGCTTTCCCCCAGTGACTGCTGTAACGAACACTGTGCTGCCGGCTGCACTGGACCCAGAGCTACAGACTGTCTGGTGAGAACCACATTCAAATAGGTTCTAGATAATTGACTTTCAACCTGTGTGCCGGGTAACACCGGTTTACCTTGAGGGATTGCCAGGTGTGCCTTGAAGAAAAAAACGTCCTGAGCAAAAGACTCAAAACAACCACTATTACAATGACTTCCCTAGTTACAGATGCAGAGACACGGACAATATTTACTCTATTTTACTTTTTTCTCAAATCGATAATGATAATGTTTTAGTGCACAGCAGTTTTTCATTATTATTCAAAAATAATTTTAGGCTCTAGTTAACAACATTTACACTACTAAAATACTTACAATCTAAAGATACTCACTTGATTTATTTTCGAGATGTATGTACGCACATAGAGAACATTTTATTATTCCTATTTTTTTCTATTTAACCTTTATTTAACCAGAAAAGTCCCATTGAGATTACTAATCTCTTTTTCAAGGGAATTCTGCCCAAAACAGCAGCACAGATCAGTCATAACACAATCTTAAGAATGTGTTCCTAAAAACAGTAACAATCCGTAGATCCCTTTTCCCAAATCTTTCAGCATCGATTTAAACTGACTTATTGTTTTAGTTTCAGAACATTGATTGTGTTAATGCTGAAGAGAACATGCAAACTCCGCACAGAAAATGTAACCCTGACCATGATTTTTCTTTGCTGTGAAGTCCTAACCTCTGGGCCAACGTGTCGCCCTTTTATATTCCTGTTCCCTTCTAACACCACACTATCCCAGTACTACAACGTACAATAGAGCTCGGCTTTGTCACACGTCATCAGACTTTTCAGTTTACCCAATGTTAAACTGTTGAGATTTTGAGATGATAAATATTAGACTCCATTCAAAAGTATTCTGACACTAAATTGGGATAAATATATTTACCAGCAGTGACCCGGCAGCTTTCGAGGTTTTTATTAACATGCATACATAAACACATTCATCTAATTAAAGAAAAGATGCTTTAAATGTTAGATTTAGCTCAAGATAGTTTCCAGCTGCTTGGCCAACAAATACGACTACCACTTCTACCACTTCTTGCACTATTATTATTACTACTACAACTACTATCTGTATCTGTTTGAATGGTATGAGAGAGCCAAGAAAATCTTCACAATACTAAATATTTTTCCTAATAAATATGGACGAGTACAAAGCTTTGAGTCAGCTGCATCTTTTTGCTATTTCTGCTGCTATTTGCTCTTTTATTTTGGCGGTGCGTCTGCTTTGCCTCTCCGAACAGCTTTGCACATTAAGTCACGGGCAGATAGAGGAATGCACTGTTATCATTAGAGAGGGGCTCTGCTTTGGGCCGGTCCTGTCTGAAGTCTTGTTTGTCTTGGTCTAGGCCTGTCGGGACTTTCAGGACGATGGGGTGTGTAAAGACTCCTGCCCCGGACTCATGCGCTACGACCCCAATCTGCACCAGCTGGTCCCCAACCCACACGGGAAATACAACTTTGGGGCGACCTGTGTCAAGAGCTGCCCACGTAAGAGCAACCACAGCACACAGTCGAGATTAAGAGTTTCCCCTCGACCGAAAACATGCTAATCCTACAACTAACTTTTGTTCACACTTTCACACTTTAAAATTGAGACTGAACCCAGATCTAAACCTGGACTAGTCCAGACAGGACTAGAACAGGTCCATAGAAAATCTGCATCAGGACTAAACCGAGTGTGAACACAGCATAAGTCATGATTTTGGTGTTTTACATGACTCCAGTGGCATTAATCGATGGGTCAAATGCACAGTAATAGTTTTTCCTCCGAAGCCAAAACGTTACCTTGAAGCCCCATGGGTGTTTTTTTAGGTTTTATTTTAATTGTTGGTTTTATTTGTATTGCCCTCATATGTTGCTTTCATCTTTTTTTGGGGGGATGTCTGCAATGGGCAAAGGCCCAGTTGTGGTGTTTACTCAGATAACAAATGATGCATTTCAATAGATATATTTTTGACTTATGGCCAAAGAATCCCTCTTCACTCAGAAAAAGACTGAATTATATTTTCATTACAATGAGCTCAGTGGCTCAATTCAAGAGCACGTACCCCTTAAGACGACATGTTTTTGCACTTAAGTTCAGGTCTTGCCAAAACCTCCATTGCGAGACAAGATCAATGCTTTAGCAGAGGTCAATGCTGCTAGTTTTTATCCGCAAAGCTTTCCTTAAAACATAGAAAACTTCTAAAGACTGACCAGTGTTTTAGACGGCCTCAAAGGTTATAGTCTGTCTAGTCATGCATGACAAAGAGCCGTTTCACATTGAGTCATGTAGAACAAGGTTGTCCTTTCAGTTTTTGTGGTTACAATTTGTCTCAGGTTTAATTATAAACTGTATATGTAACAAAAGAAATGATTGAGTTTCAAGGTGTGTTAATATAACAACGGTTCAATCTGAGTTTAACTTATTCTGGCCAAGACCGAAGTACTGCCTGTTGAAGTAGAATGACTGTTTAGTTTTGAGAATAAGGAATTTGACTGTAATACCAGTCAAATTACCAGTCTTATTTTCTTTAGTAATTGCAATGTAATATTATTTAAAGTTTAAATCATTTTGAATTTGATTGCTGTAAAAGTCTGAGGAAAATATGTTTTTTTGTAAAGATACATTCTATGAGTATCCGACTATTTTATCCTGGTCAGTTATTTAACAAAAATATTGCCAAATAACTTTAACAAAAATAACAATAACACATTTTTTGATGCCAAATGCTCACCCCATCGACTTTTATGCGTAAAACCTTTTTCCTCTCATTTTGTTCAATTGTTGCGCCATGAAAATGGAAAAAGAGACATATTTTTGCAGCCTTAAACTTTCTCCAGTTTAACACCAATAATGATGCGAGATGTTTGATTCTTTACTTTATTTTTATTTTATTAACCTTTATTTAACCAGGTAAGAACCCATTGAGACCGAGACCTCTTTTTCGTGCTAAGTTACATGTCATTGAATGTAAAATTCCGAAATAAACTGTTTGATATTTGCAGATAACTATGTGGTGACTGACCATGGGGCGTGTGTGCGGACGTGCAGCGGCAACACATACGAGGTGGACGAGGGCGGGATCAGGAAGTGTGCAAAGTGTGAAGGCCTCTGCCCCAAAGGTACGCGTCACTCTACAACTGCACAAGGACGACAAACTGCAATACTTCTGTCTTTCACTGATTAATCCATAATTAAGGTCCCTCATACTCACCAGCCACGTCCATGTTTCCCGTCTGAATCACTTCCATTTGTAATACAGAAATGTGCAATCTAGACATGTCCCGAGCGTTATAATTTCACACAACAGGAAAGGAGGAACGCTTCATGGACCTCTGGGAAAGTAATGAAAAGCGTCAAGGAGAAATAAAAAGGCACTCTCCTATAATTTTTAAATGTCTTTATTGATTATGTCATGTCTCAATTGTTGTGTACATAATGTATAGCATTATTTTATTGCCATTAAAAATAAAGAAAACTAGAGCAATCCCTCATCCTTTTCAATGTAAATCATTGCGTATTCCTCACTTTCCTACTGTATTCCCAAGCGCCCTAATTATTCACCGCTTATAAGTGCATTTCCCAACTTCCAGAGCAGTCGATAAATGTGCTTCATAATTCGATGCAGACAGCACACCGCAGTCTTATTTTTACCCTCAGAGCGGCTCTGTACTGGAGTACTGACTTTATTATGTGGGAAAAAATCAGGTGTAGCCTTTAAGTTCTGTGGGGGGGGAAAGAAAGAAAATTCTGCACCAAACCAGACTTGCTTTCTTCAAAAACATGTTCTGAAATTGCCTTGGTCTGCTTCAGGTATTATCATTCTTCTTTTGTGTGAACAGTGTGTAATGGCCTTGGGATGGGAGAGCTGGCTCATACTTTGTGCATCAACGCCACAAACATCGAGTCTTTCAAAAACTGCACCAAAATCAATGGCAACATCGTTTTCATCCACACCTCGATTCACGGGTACAAACAGTGTTATTTTTTCACATGATTACAGCAGCCTGTTTAACATATTTGGTCTTTTTAATTTATTTTCTTTTATTGCAGAGATAGCTACACCAAAACCCCCAAACTGGACCCTGCTCAGCTCGATGTATTTAAAACTGTGAAGGAAATTACAGGTAAAGTCTCTGCAGTTATGAATAATATAATATTCAACACACAAAACACATGTTCAAGGTTAACAAGCGTCTCTTGCTTTAGGGTACTTGTGGATCCAGACATGGCCCAAGAGCATAAACTCACTCAGTCCCTTTGAGAATTTAGAGATCATTCGGGGAAGGACAAAAGCAAGGTAATGCCGCCATCAAATGTTACCATAAATGCAAATTGTATCTTGATTGTGTCCAGTTTGAATCTCCAGAGTTTCAGTGGTGGTTAACTGGGGTTCTTTAAAATTTGGTAGTTGTAATTTTGTCGTTTTGTTTGTTTTGTATTCCATAGTGGTTTTTCAACACAATAAAGCAATAAAACAATAAATAAAACAATAAATTAATAATATATATACTTATTTTTTTATTATTTATTTATTTTTTAAAATTGATTTATTGATTTATTGATTTATTTTTTTATTTTTTTATTGGTTGATTGATTGATTGATTGATTGATTGCAGTGGCAGCCGGAGTCTGGCTATTGCCCAGCTGGATATCGAGTATTTAGGTCTGCGCTCTCTCAAAGAAATCAGCGATGGGGATGTTGCCATTATGAAGAATCAAAATCTTTGCTACACAAGCGAAAGCCACTGGTCACGACTCTTCAAGTCAAAAAGCCAAGCGGTCACCATGGATAAAAACACAGATGAAGCCACATGCGGTAAGCCTATTTTCTCTCAAAATGTCCATTTTGTTCATTGCTCATCATCAACGAGCTGCCCAGACAGACATAATTTATTTTAATCTAATCTCAAAATTAGATAATTTCAGAGGATGGAAGATTTCTCGTTAAGATGTGGACGACACGCACCAAGCATTAAATAACCACTGGTTTGAAGAACACTGTAATTGGGTGAAATAGTAGATATAGTTTTATTAGACAGAAAGTCTCAAATGCAGAAGCAAGAAAATAGGTGCAGGTGTAAACATTTTGGTGGAGCTGAACAATGGCCAATCTGTGAAAGCTTGGCAACAGGAGCAGAGCGTCTACAAAACTGCAGCTCTTGCTAGTTCTGCAGTGGTCAAGTATCCAAAGAGGTGACAATACGACAATATATGATCATAAAAATAAAAATAATCTAACCCCTGTGTATCAAAAATATTATATAAATAAATAGGCCAAATAAAATGTATTAGAACCTAGATCACAATTCATATACTCTTGGATTTAGTTACATGCGGTTGTTATTATTATTAGATATATAATAAGCGCAGTATATATTATTCGATACTGTCTGCTGCTAAAGGTTCACATTTCACTGGGATTGGTTAAATCTACCTGTCACTCACTGATAGTGTTCTGACTAATGAGTGGAGTGTCAGTGTGTCTGAGTTTGAGCATAGCTGCATTAAACAGTAAAAACAAGGGTCGGACAGAGTTGCCAAAATGTAGGGCTTTTGGACTTTTTGGGTTGTGGTTTTCTCCTGAGAGGCATTTTCACGTCATAAAAATATGTACTTTTCAGGGTTTTTCAGGTTTGTTTTACAATTATAGACCCAATAAAGGCAAGCTGTTAATGATTTAAAGTCGCTTTTGGTGTAAATATGTTATTAGATATATAGTATGCGCCTCTTACTAGCACTCATTCAGCGGCGACACCAGTTTGGTCTTATTTATGAGGCTGCAATGACTTGTTTTGAGCTTTTTCTCAAAGGCTTGGTTGCTTGTTGCTCTCTGAATATCTGGCAACCCTGGGATCAAATCACAATTTCACCCTAGTTTGTTGTTTTAAGTGTTGTATATTGGGCTCCTAATAACAATGTTATACCTGAACATATCTTTGTAGCCTTGAAGAACAACACTTGTGACAGGAAGTGCACCGCAGCTGGCTGCTGGGGCCCTGGTCCAGACATGTGTTTTGCCTGTCGAGACTTCAGCCGGGACGGGAGCTGCGTGGACAACTGTAACATCCTGGAGGGGTAAATGCGTTATAACTGCCTCAGGGAGCCAAAGTCTACATGCATCTTCTGAGCATTTCACTGAGTCTTAATTGTCATTAAGTCAAAACAAAGATTCAAGTATTTTGAAGTAAAACCGTCAGTAGTTTGAGAGCAACAGGACAAGACAGAAAATTGGCACACTCGCTAACACTTGTTTATCTTCTGTCAAACAATTGAATCTAGCCATGCTTACAATTTAACTCTGGGCCTCAGAAAAGAATGAGGAATGTACTTTGCAATAAACCTGTTTGCGATGCTGGGCACCAGCCTTGGTTCTACAGCTCTTGTTTTTGTTTTTTTCATTTTCAGAGAATCAAGAGAAGCTGTGTGAATAAGCCTGTGCCGCATGTCATCCTGAGTGTCTGCCTATGAACGGACGGCAACATGCAGTGCACCTGTATGTAACTATAAAACTATCACAAACCTGGGTTAGCCCTAGACTAGACCAGGGCTAACAGGACTAATATCCAGCATGAAACCTATCGCAAACCAATATTTAAATTACTGCTAGGTATAAAAAATATATATTGCAAAGCTCTATATAGGTTTTTGGTTAGTAGTTTAGGTTTCATTTAGGAGTTTTAGCGTTTGCTTTTTTATGTGGCTTTTATGAAAACCTGAATTTCTCAGTTTAGTCACTCTAGAAGCCACAGCTAGCATCAGTACTACTAAATATGTGAATATACTAAGAAGCTTATATTTTCTTCTGTTTAAAGTGCTCTCTCCGTGTTTCGTATTGTGATGTAGCAACAAAGCCCTTTCCCTGTAAACAGAGGCTTGAATGATGATGATACGCAGTAGCCACAAGACATGTTATATTTTGAGTAACAGGCGTGGTTGTGAACTAGCTTATACCTTGTCTTATTTTACACACATAATCCAGTCTTTGGTTCAAAACAAAAGCCTCCAGGACACATTTCTCAAAAGTGGCTCCGGATAAACTAGGACAACATTGTTTAAATGAGATCTAGTTGGATAAACTACAGATTAAGGAACAGTATTAGATTTCAAGATGCAGTACTTAATGATAAAGCCTAAATTGGAAAACTAATCGCAGTACTATTTTTTGTGCAAAACGGTTAAGCCTTACTTTGCAATAACCTCAGCAATTTATGACTATCAAACTTTTTGATTCAGTCAGTATTTACACATCTCAAGTGCGGTATAAATCTTGTTTTTTCAGGGGTCTGGAAACTGTACCAAATGTGCCAACTTCAAAGACGGTCTGTTTTGCGTGGCGCGCTGTCCTCAGGGCGTGCCGGGCGAGGACGACACACTGGTGTGGAAATACGCCGATGAGATGAAAGTCTGCCAGCTCTGCCACAAGAACTGCACTCAGGGGTGAGACGGGGGCAGCGCCAGGCCCAACTACTGCCACTGCGACGCAAATGACTGTCAAAATGTTTATGTTAGATGAGGATTGAGGGCCAAAGACTCAGCTATTTTAGTCAGCACAAATCATCCTGACGTTATTGTTGGCCGCAAATGGTTTTAAGAAGGGAGTTGTTTTGAGTGCTGTTAGCTTTTGGTTACATTGGAGCGTGTTGCAAGGAAGTCCCATTGCATAAATAAATGGCTTATATGAGGTTTATAATCAGTGCATTAAGTAAGTGTGATGACTCCCTGATCAAGTTTGAACACCGCAATGTGCTAATAATGATTTTTAATGGGTAGTTTTTATTTACGTCTACCTCTGCCAAGGAAGGAACAGATGGATGCAGTCTGGTCTGATTTTCTGTTGGATTAATGGGTCAAAGTTATGAAGCATATGCTCGTATCCCGATAACAATTTCAGTCAGCCCAACAGAAATGTGCTTAAACATGTCTTTTAAACGTATAAGTTGTGGTTTAATTATCAGACAAATGTAGAAATATAACTTTATACCCTTATTCGAACATTTATTTGTTTAAAACATACATATATTCATTTGTGTTTTTAATCTGCTCTATTTGTAGAGCAGTTTTTGCTATAAATGATATACTCAATATTCAAATTGTGTATGTCTTTAAAGCAACATTCTCAATATTAACTACATTTCGTTATATTGCCCACCTCTACCATTTCGACACAGGATCAAAGATTCATTCACAAGTTGTCTTCGATCTAAGTTCATTTCTGTACAATGAAATACAAGGGATTTGTTGGAGAATATTGTTCATAAACTAGACTCCTCTGCTCTTGTCAGTTTGAGTGTCGGGAACCAAAGTAATAAAACAGAACATGTCATGGGGAACAGGAAAGAAACATCATTTTTCCACATAGCTTTGTTATTGAACCATGGTTCCCTTAACGCGCCACAAGGAGGGATTGTTTTTGGCTCCTGTTGTATTTACCTTTGCATTTTTTGTTGAAATTGTTATCTGTGTGCGCGCTCTATATTTATGACCGCACCATAAGCTTGAAAACACTTTTGTTACATTTGGCCTTAATTGACTGTTGACATGTGGCTGTATTATTGTCTGCGTTATAGTTTTTGCAGAATGTGTCTTCGGTTACAGAAAAATGAGGACAAATTGGAGTGGATTTCTGCAAGACATGTTTTCCCACTCTTTATGTGCCGTAACTGTATCGCTTTTCAACATGAGCTAAACAGGCTTCAGGCAAACTCTGTGATTGTTATTGGAGAGATTTTGGTGGGTCGCTTTGCATGGAAAATATGAACACATGAACATAATCAGATGGTCGGAGTTTGGTGAAAGCTAGAGATTAAATCATGTTTCTATTATTAAAAAACATGTACACAGCTTTTTACTGCTTTATCATATTTACTTTGGACAAATGGTTATCATGTTCATATTATTCTCTGCGTTAAAATTGATTATCACTGCAAATAATATGTATCATTATTGCTAATCCTATTATTTATACTTCTACTAATATTTGAAAATGTGGTCTTAATTAGAAGCCAGTTTGTGTGGACAAGTTCTTAAAAGTAAACAAATCATCTCATGAACTGACAGAAGAAAGTATTGCTGCCATAAGCATATCTATATAATACTTAACATTCTGTTGTTGCTTTACAGATGTACCGGACGTGGTCTTGAGGGCTGCCAAACTAAAAAGTGAATAGTTGATGGCTCTTTTGATTAACTTTGACTAAATCCACTTGTGTAAAAGCTAACTTCTTGTTTTGCTCAGTTCCTCTGGCATGTCCATGATCACTGCTGGAGTCGTTGGTGGTCTGCTGGCCGTGCTGGTCGCTGGTTTGTCTGTTTTTGTGTTGCTACGCCGACGCCACATCAAGAGGAAGAGGACCATGAGGAGACTTCTGCAGGAGAGAGAGGTAGGGACGAGCACTTTGTAGGAGTAGGCCTGTCACCATGATTACTATTGACTTGATAAATGACAATAATACTATTATCTTGGGGCTAAACAAATTCCGTGTGTATTCCTTATTTGCTCTTTATTTTTTATAGACGGTTTAAGAATTAACATATCCATATGCCTGTCACCATCATTACTATATCGACTTCATAACATTAAAGCTTGAACAATATCTATTTGTCATGTGTATTTGGTTCATTCTGTTGTTTATTTATTTATTTTATTTTATTTGTTGATGCCTTTTAATACTGTGCATTTAATAAATCGTTTACTGGGGTTATCCTGCTTTTTGCATATGTAATTTGTATATGTAATCCTGCTTTTTGCATATCAAAATATGTAATTTTATAGGCATAATGGAAAGAATGAATGATAAGGAGTAACTATTTTGTTGTTGTTTTAGCTTGTTGAGCCTTTAACACCAAGCGGAGAAGCCCCCAACCAAGCCTTACTGCGAATCCTAAAGGAACCAGAGTTTAAGAAAATCAAAGTACTTGGATCCGGGGCGTTTGGTACAGTTTACAAGGTAATGAAGCACAGCATGTTACTAAATAAATGTGTACACTCAACAGCAGTGAAAACATATTATTCAAAGTACAAAAAACTGTAACGGTAATGGCACCCGTGTTTGCTTTTGGACGTCTGTTAACAATTTTCTAATTACACAACACAACTTTTCATGCCAGATCACGTACAAGCGACTCCACCTCCACTTACTCACTTGTGTGGTTACTAATACATTGTGACTGTATGCCGTGAGCAATGTAGACAGTCCTTAAAGACATATTACTTATTAAACTATAACATACGTAGATCATTATTATTATTTTGTTCATTGTAAACAACAAACTCTAACTCTTTAACTCCACATGTATGTATGTATGTCTGAATTCTTAAAATCATCTCAAGTAAGTGCTGAGCAGTGGGCGGAGATAGGATTTAGGTGTAAACTGGAATTTTCGGAACACTCAAACCTCAAATGCAGGGAGCAAACACAATAAAGTGTACCTTAAACGCCGAGTTATAACCTCATAATAGTTCATCCAAGATCTAGTTTCACTGCAGTTTTGGTCTTTTGAATTAGTTCTTTCAGTGAAAACATTATTTATTTCTTGTCCCTGAGTATATCTTATAGCTTATACAGTAGATGTGCAGACTTTTTCGTTTGATTTATTCCTTTCTCATGAGTCACCTTCATGTAAAATAACCCATTTTTGTCCATTCAGGGCCTGTGGGTTCCTGAGGGAGAGGACGTCAAGATCCCAGTGGCCATTAAGGTTTTGAGGGAAGCCACATCACCAAAAGCAAATAAAGAAATCCTGGATGTAAGTTTTTTTTTACAATTTGTGTGGTCATTTTTTCCCCCTCTCATATTATGTGAGACTTCCTAAGGTATTTTAAGTATGTGCTCCCATGGGAAAGTAGTACCGGTACATTCCTCACACTACACTATGTTTTATCTGACAGTTCGTGACGTGGTGCTGTGCCAATGTCTTATATGCAGATAGATGGTACCTATCACTAAAAACATGTACAATAGGCTCCTCCCCTCAGGGGCCAGGACTCTCCTGAAAAAGAGATGCTCATTTTAGTAGGACTTTCCTGGTTAAATAAAGGTCAATAAAATAAAAGAAATAGGCAAGTATAAAATATTAAATTCAAAACCACCTTAATCTAAACAGAATTTCAATCTTCTCCCAAAAGGTATTGATCCATGACCTGGATTGTTAGTCCGAGGCTGTCATCCTTTAAAGAGCCTCACCACTACCAACACCAGGGGGCAGGAGTAATCATTCTATCTATCTTATCTAATTCACAACACAGCTCAAAAGCTTGGGCCAGCTCTCTATTGGGGGCCCAGCTCTTGCTGTCTTAAGCTCCTGCAGCAGGGCAGACAGGATGACTGCAGTTTAAACTGTTGTTTATAAGTTTTAGCAAAATTTCTAATAATTAAGATTTCCGCGTTGCAATGAACGAATGTCACATCTTGCTTCTCACTATTGCAATTTTTTATTTCACGTTATATTTCTGACTTTTTCGTCATGAGACAAATTTACTCAAGAGAGCCGCGGGTTCACCAGCCCTGACCCGGACTGTCCAGCACCTGCTCGTTTCTATGGAGATGTTTTTGCTTTCCTGGAAATATCTTTAGTATGACTTTAAACATATCCATAAACCACTCTGTAATTTATACCAGACGCAGCATTATTAAAAGGAAGTAACCACTTATTTAACTTAATGATGTATGTGTCATTGCTTGTCCCATGAGGCTGCATAATTTGATTGGAGGGGAGCGAGAGTGATCCAAGGTTGAGGCGTCCCGGACTGGAATGCAAATCTGTGGCTTCTCAGGGAGACGTTCACAGACTTCTCCAAATCTCTGAATGTTCGTTTCCAGGCCTGTGATTTTGTGGTTGACTTGCTCAGTCATACCACCTCTGCAAACAGGGGTGGACGTCCTTTGAACGATTGACTCAAGAGCACAGGGCAACTATTAAAGGGAGAAACATTTTAAGATATGCTTTGAAGCTGTCGGTGTGCTATGTTTTATGTCTTAATGTCAGCAAAGTGACAGGAATGGCTTAAGTTAAAGGCTGTTTTCTGTATCATGAACAGAATATGTCACATGTAGTTTTTCATTACTGAATTACAATGGGTAATGTTTTAAAAGTGCATGGTTGGTTCTTTTGTACATGTTACGCAAAATATATATACTATTCCATGTAAAGACTGGAATTTAAGGATTAGATTGATTTTATTAGATGTCATTTATGTCTTTTTTTAACCAGACGAGAACCCAATCTTTTGCATTAGAGGTTCTTTACTGACATAATCTTCAACATGGGCACAAGAGTGGCAGAATTATGGGCAGCACAACTGATAAAATGTGTTTCTTTGCTTTTCCGCTTCACTTTTTGCCCTGGAGTTACTGTCACATTCAAATGTACTTTCAGTTTAAATTTTGCTGTATCAAGTGGTTACGCCGTTGTTGCTTTGAAAAAGCAGTGCCTCGACTATTCATTTCCTCAAATTGTCAGTTTCATTCACAGTCATTGTCGTTATTATGAATCTTTTTTCAAATTGTATTTAGTATTATTTTTTGGTTTGGTGTTGTTGTTTTTTTTGTTTTTTTTGTAAGCTTTCTGTGGACCTCACTGCTCTAGTCTGGGTGTGTGCACGAGAGTGTCCCTGAGAGTGTGCACGAGAGTGGGTAGACGTGTGTATGCGTGTGTGTGTGTGATTGGATGTTTTTTTTTTAAGTCTGAAAAACTTAATTAAAACATTTGTTTAAAAAAATAAATGATTAAGTTTCTCCACACACAATTTGTTCAAATGTGTAATGAGCTTTAACTATCAGATGAATGGGAAATGTCTGTAAAATGATTAAAAGAACCTTATTTGAAAGTTTACTACCAAACTTTTTTAATTGGTATTTTGAATCAGCTCATTTTACTATATACAAATACTCAATATTCAACTTTTGTATATTTTTAAAGCAACATTCACAATATTATCTACATTTTGATGTATTGCCTCACTCATTCATTACTCACTCAAACTATTTTGCCAGTAAAATTGCAAATACTTTGACGTCATCTGCATATCTTCTACACAAAGGTGATACATAGAATTAGTTACACTGACTTTTCTGGATGAGATTTGCTTGTCTTTGCTGTTTTATTATATCACTCTTCGCACCATCCAAAGACATGCATGTGTTTGGTGAATGTGTGAATCTGCTGAATGCTCATGATTGTATGAGAGTGTGTGAATGCTTTCTGTCCCTGTGTTTCCGCCCTGTGACAAACGGGTCATTGTCCAGGGATTACCCCACCTAAAAGCCATAACCGCAGAGTTATGCCCCTGCCACGCCAGCTACAAATGTAACGGTCATAAGCCAGTATTAATAAAAGAGGTATTGACTCTTTGGTTTGTATTTCCAAGATATGCAGACTGACTGGCACAATGTAACATTTATTTTGCTTTCTTTCAGTGACTAGTGACTAATCTTCCTGATCTTTTCCCTTCTAACAGATTACTTCACTAAGAGAAAATATCCCCAATTTGTGGACCCACATTATCCCTTCTATTTAATGGAGTGAAATAGAAAAAAAACTATTAAAAACTAAAAGGTTATACTTATTTTATGCTTTTTTTTATCATTCCCTTCGGCTGTTTACTCCACTAGAGACTACACCCTTGACACACCAGGTCTCAAAGGTATCTCCAAGTCCAGGACATTCGTGACAAGTCATTCAAACTCGTCCTGCCACTGCCTTGATGCGCCAGGGTAGGGAATCGAGCCACACACTTTGAGATATAGTGTTCCCACTACCGCTGCATCCACACAGGCTGCAGATTCTACCGTTCAGTAGAAACCTGGGCCCCCAAAAGGCGATTTCTTACAGCTTTAGTTACAATGCCATAAGCAATGCAAGCTCAGAAATGCACTTTTTGGTTTTATTCTTTTATTTATTTTTGTATTACCATTGAGGACTAAATGATGAAATGATGACAAAAAAAAATATGAAAAGATGCCAGAAAATACATATCATAATCTAAACAGGGAGAATTGACACATATTGTACCCTAAGTACATTCTTTCCCGGCACATGATTACAATATATTTCATTAGTTGGTGATTTTTTTTTTTAAAAACCAAAACCTTTTTGAGGATAATTTTGCTTTAACCTTTTATCATTATTCATGTCTGATAGTTTAATGTGGTATTTATTTATTGCAGAATGTGGATAATTGCACGTAGGGATGTCACGATATAAATTGTTAGTGTCGTAATTTTTGTGAGAAAAAACAAAACGATTTAACAATTATTTGATTTGTTTTCATTCCCATTATCTAACATGTCTTTTTGCTTTACGAAATTTAACTTTCTGAATGACAAAAACAGACAGATAAAAAGTACATTTAGATTTATTTTTTGGATTATAGTATTTTTTTTATACTATACGATTAGAATGTGACCTGAATATTCATGATTATTGGATAACCTAATAATCTTGACATCCCTATTTGCTCATATTTTCAAAATGACTTATGCAGAATGAAATATAATCACTAATACGTATGAAAATTGATTGTTAGTTGTTAACCCTTGTATTTCCTCCCTGCGACCCCTAGGAGGCGTTTGTGATGGCGAGTGTGGAGCACCCTCACGTGTGTCGCCTGCTGGGCATCTGCCTGACCTCCACGGTGCAGCTGGTCACTCAGCTCATGCCCTTCGGCTGTTTGCTCGACTACATCAAAGAGCACAAGGACAACATCGGCTCCCAGTACCTGCTCAACTGGTGTGTGCAGATCGCCAAGGTGAGCGAGGAAGACCGCCCATACCATATTTGTGAGGGATCAGACTCGAGTAAACATTTGACCCGTGACATTACTCTATTTTGCACGATATTGCCATTGTGATTCAGTGCGTCTCGGTTTAATGCGACTCTGTGTTCAAACGATGACCCTTTTTCCCACCCTCTGCTCTTATTGGTCGGCCCCCATCATGTTCTAAATGAGTGACGGGTGAATTTAACCAAGTATGAACAATCAGAAGCAGTCTTTAGTTTCATCTTAAACTTCACTAAAAATATATTAAGTCTACATTAATCGTGATATAATAAAAATAATTAAACCTTATGAGGCTCTATACAAAGAGCTGGACTTATTCTACAAAAAATTCCCAAATAGAAGAATAAGTCGTTTAAAAGTCCTCTGCGGCAGTGTGGGCAGACAAAAGCAGATTGTTCCTGTCTGCTTTTCTTCACTGACTCATTGCCTAAAGACCATTTAACATAAACCATATGATATTAGCTTTTGCGTGATTCGACTTTACTGACATACAATGTACTGAAATAAATCTAATCTTGTTCCGATATCGCAATGATAAATACAATAGGAAAATAATAAATATGCAACACTCAAGCAATGGGTTTAAACATTAAAATAAAAGATAATTCATCAACGTTCAACTTTTACGTTTGAATTGCCATGCTAACAAACCAAGCCTGAAAAAGATTGTATGTAAAATATAATACTTAAGGTCATTTACATCCCAAACCATTCATTAGTATGCACTGTCCATGAATAAAGTTACTGTCAGGGATCTAATGTATATGTGTTGTGTTTACTTTAGCTTTTGTAGTCCAGTAAATGTCGGTGTCAAAAGGTTTTATCAGCTGAATATATATTAAAATGTATATCTTTGTTTGTGTAAAGGGCATGAACTACCTGGAGGAGCGGCACTTGGTCCACCGTGACCTGGCGGCGAGAAACGTCCTGGTGAAAACTCCGCAGCATGTGAAGATCACTGACTTCGGCCTGGCCAAACTCCTCAATGCTGACGAGAAGGAGTATCATGCGGACGGGGGCAAGGTGGGACCAGGGCGTGCGCAAACATGAAACAAGACACAAGACAAATAGACATTTAAAGTGGACATATGCATTCTTATGGCTTTAAATGGCTTTTTTGGTCACTTTGGCAGTTGTTATTTCCCTATTTCGAACTTAAAATAATTTGTAAAACACACTTTACAAACTTCACTTTAGTTTTTATTGAGGTATTTAGGCATTGGAGCGCCCTCTGCTGTCAGTGGTGGGAATGAACAATGAAAAAAAACAACAACATTATGCTGTGCTTATTGAGCAGTGCATATTTTACAGAATTTCACCACAGAATGAGTCGAGTGATGGTTTATGAACTTGGGGTGTGTTGGTCCCGGTTTGAGTCCAGTTTAATTCTGATGTAAACTTGAATTTGACCTGTTCTTGTCCTGTTTTAGCCCTGGTGTCCACGTTCTGGGTTTATTCCTAGTTTAGTCGCAGTTTTAATGCGGTGTTGGTGCAAGTGTGAATGTGCCGTGAATGTGCCTTTTAAACACGCTGGAGTGATTTCTGTGAGGCTCAAATCAATAGGTCTTGTTATTGACACAAGCGTGAATGAATGAATGTGTTTGTGATGAAGGGCAGCAACATAACATGTTTAAATTTAGCGTAATATGTGTACCGGTACTTTAAAAAGCCTTGTGACTTTGAACCATGAGTGTGGAACATTTTTCTGTTTGATTTGTTGGCTCCGCTTACGTATTCCCTCACAAGAAACTGCCTTGTGAACTAACCCAGAGACTTGTTTTCACATGGTTCCCGTCCAACAAAGGGCCTTATAGGACTGCGGTGTCATGCCTGGTTGTTTCGTAATGATTCTCAACCAATAAAATGTTTATGAAAATGCATAGTCAAAATTATACAGAATTTTGTGTGCAAAGGGTATTTTCCTGAACTAGAAAGAAAATAAAAGTTACACACAGGGCCTTTATTTTATTTACCAGTCTGTTATAAAGTACTTCATAAAAAAACTAGGTTGAGCCACAATCACAGCTATAAATGACTCAGTAAAGAAAGCCAAACTTACCTCACTAAAAGGTGTTGACAAGTTGCATTCATTTCAAATTGACGTCATTGAGCAGAAGATTTATGTGGCTTGTCTCAAAACCCATTGAAGGATTTGTGATTCAGGGTTCTTGACAGTTAGTTTAAATTATAGAGTAACCTGTTGAAACAAATTGGAATATTATTGTAAGGAACATTTTGAAAGCGGTTCAAAGAGGATGATATTACATGCAATTATTGTAATGTCTTTTTCCGTTTTTTGTGCATTATAAATGATCAAAATTATACCAAAAAGTAGATACTTCTGTTTTCTTTTAATTACACAAACACAGTCTACTCAGCTTTGAAATCATGGTCAAATACTCAGACTGTGAATGACCTTATACAGTAGACACAAATTTGTCATCTCCACCACTCAGAACTAGCAGCCACAGCAGAACCAGAGGAGAGGGGGGGGACTGCATTATCCCCTTCAGAAAAAGTACATTCTGTCAAACTGTTTTTTTCTGTCCGCGCTGCCGCTGACTGGAACCTCACACCCTCAACTATCGGAAATGCAAACTCGAATCACACCTTCAAAATACAGTCAAAACAATTGCAAACCAGATCTGTCAACACTAACTTTACCTGTTCTTTCTGCTGCCCCCTGCAGGCCACTTGTCATGTACTTGTTTGTGTCTGTGTATTTGTTTTCTATAAGGTGTGTATCTGTTGGTCTGTAACTGGATGATTGATGTGTCTGTGTCATATAATGCAAATAGTGTCTATATTTCTGGCGTCTATGTAAAATCATTGCTTTTAGGCTGACTGTAACAGCTGCCATGGGACCACAGATGAATAATAGCCTTTTGGTTAATTCTGGCATATTTACAGAAATGTTTATTAATATGCACTGTCCCTGGAAAAAAAAAGAAAAGATTTGTTGTTAATGCAGGGCCAGGGCTATACATATATTACATGAATAAAAGCCAGTTTTATACAGTATAAATGTATCCACACATTGGGTTTTTGCATCTATTAACCACTAGGAGTCAGCGCTGTTACACATGCCGTAATTGCTTCCATCTGTTGCAGTGGCATGTCAATGACAAATCCAGATGTGCAGATGTTATTAGGAGATGATGAAGTTGTCACTCTTTCTGGCAGAGGTTTTCCTGCTGTGCTCCTCACCACTCACAGGGATTTATCAGTAAAATGAAGTACTTATCTTGAATATTCTCTGAGCACATAATGACTAATACGGCTTACTTTCTGTTCTAAAGGTACCAATCAAATGGATGGCTCTCGAATCGATCCTGAACCGAACCTACACGCACCAGAGTGATGTGTGGAGCTATGGTACGTTTAATTTCAGGCGCAATGAAATGTATTTGAAGTCAATACAAACGTACGAGAAGAAGTAAAATATTTAGAATGATCCGTCACAGAAGTCACTCAACATGCTCTAATGGTTAGGATTTAATTTTAAAGCATTTGAGGTTGGATAATACATTTGTTACATTTAATTACAAACAGATATGACTTCACAATGTTTTCCTAACGTGAGGCATCCAACATCTGTGCTCCTTCATCTGGTTTTCTGTGGGAAAATACTTGCTTTGTCAAGTGTTTCAACATTGAGGTGATTTTATGTCTTTATTGGCCTTGTTGTTTTTGGCGTTTGTAGTTTCAGGACACAGGTAGCACACACCTCCTCCGCAGCGGTCTCAAATGGACAGTATTAGAACTTGGACAGATTTTGGGACCGATGACGCACTTTCTCAGTTCTTCCGTTCAGTATGGAAGGATCATTAGCTGCACTGGATATTCAAGTCTTCTACGACTTATTTTTCAAATCCTGCGCCAGTCTCACTCCCACTAATACACGTGTGGCCAGTTTGTAAACACAAGCTACTCATGTGTCCAAATTACTTTTTATATTTTTATAACATCAGGACAGAAAAATATATACATTTTTGTTAATATCGTCTGTCCTACTGCTGTGTCCTGTCCATGGAGACGGGCAGAGGACACAACCACGCCCAGTTACTGGTCAGATCAGTGGAAATCCAGAAAGATAAAGTGTTGAGGCCATTTTTTCATCATTTGTTTTTTAAATGATAAGTACATGTTGATGCAGATTCTCTCTCGCTCAGTAAATAGTCAGTAAATAGCAATAAAAGACATAACATCCACATATCCCTTATAGTTTGCATTTAAAATAGACAAATAGAAATAGGAATCAAATATTTCAAACACAGATTTGTTTTTGAGTGGAACAACATGGTGACGGCCTGAAGGCAATAAAGAATACTTTTTTATCACATTTGCTTTTTGTAAAATGTGTGCAGAACAGAAAGAAGTCTCTCGACTCCTGTGATTTGAACTGATTTGAAAAATGCAATTAATCATATTCAATCTTTGGCAGAGAGATTTTTAAACTAGCAAATAAAAGAAAAACACAGGAGGCCCTTAAAAAAAGGACTGATTAAAAACGGCACATAAAGGACTGAGAAAAATAATGTGGTAAAGCGTGCAAGTTTAATTTCGATCTAGTTTATTTGATGTATTTATTTGAATGGGACAGCATTAATGACAGACTAATACAGTGTTTAAGCCGCACATGTATTTGACACAAACCATATTGCAAAAACAGCACATTACAAAGATGTCTTACTACTGACACTTGCATGTTTTCTAGGTGTCACAGTTTGGGAGCTGATGACCTTTGGGACTAAACCGTACGATGGGATTTCTGCCAGTGAGATCGCTGGAGTCCTGGAGAAAGGAGAGCGCCTCCCGCAGCCCCCCATCTGCACCATCGACGTCTACATGATCATGGTCAAATGTAAGATGGACGTACTGACAATAATGATACATCGGTTTTATATTTCACCTTTCAGCGTAGCTCAGATACGCTTGGTTAGAAACGTAAAACAATGACCAGACAAACAAAAGTAAGTAATGAAGGAAAGCAGACATTTGTAAGCTTTGAGTCAAAACATGTGTGAAATGTAGTCCAGTAAAGAAAACTGTACAGAACATCTACATGCTTACTTGATTTTTTCTGTTTGGTTTTGGGTTACTTTTTTGTTATTTAAAAAAAAGAAAAAAATTTATTTATTCTATAATTCGTCTCTATTTAAACTTTACACAGTTTTCTTTAAACTATGCAGCTTTCATACATGCACAGTAATACAAGAAGCTTAAGTTGAATGTATTTTATGTATGAATGAGATACAGCGCAAGTACAACAGGCTCAAGACACGACCGCACGATTTTATATTTCAAAATCAGCCTTTTCCTCTGCTGCTGCTGTGACTCATTGGAATCATTTGCCAACAGAGATTATAACTGATAACTGATATCTAAACAAGTTAGTGCACATTAGGGATAAGTGTTATTTTGAATGATCCGGAGCACGTGTGTGTGTGCGTGTGTGTGCGAGTGCGTGTGAGTTTAGCATGGACGTGCTTATGAATGAACGTATTCTCATTTTAGAATAGTATTTGACTGACGTTCCCCGTTAATATCTGTCTAATTTTATTTGTGCTCATTTTTATCCACGTACAATTAATCTGTAGTTTCACTATTTCCTACCAACCTGCTCCGGGACGACGGGCGTGAATGAGCGGTCGCGCCTGGCCCCATGACCTGGACCCAGCATCTTTTCTATGACTTTTGTCTTGCTTAATGTCTTTTCCTGTACAATTAAAGGCATACAACAATCCAATGTTATGCTTTTTATAATGCCAATCCATATTTATTTTGACTTTTTTTGTTCTCCTGTATTAATCTGATATAAATACACTCCAGAATACAAAAGTGTGCATAGTTATTGCAACATTTTGGATACTATGAGACTAAACTTTATATATATATATGTTTTTTTGTCTTCAGGTTGGATGATCGATGCAGATAGTCGTCCCCGTTTCCGTGAACTAATCGCAGAGTTCACAAAAATGGCCAGAGACCCTTCGCGTTATCTTGTCATTCAGGTAAACCTACATTCCAAACTTTAATTCAGTCATATTATGAAACCTGTCACGCAGCAAAATGTAGACAATATTGTTTATTGTATTTGAATATCGAGTAACAAAAAGAAAGCATAAAATGAAGGTGATATTTCTGCACTTTTCCCACATTTACCGACATTGGACATTTGTCTAATAATAAAACCTCGACTAATAAGTTTAAAGACTTGTTTTACACACATTTCGGTTGAATATCGTTTTTGGGAAACTCTGAAATCTGGAGATATTCATTTTCATCACCCTCCTCTAACTGTCTTGGCAGTTCTTTTCATCTTATTTCCATCCCTTACATTGTTTCTTGAGCCACTTTGTTACTTGTAATTTCCTCTTGTGCTTCACTAAAGTTTGTCTGAGTTTAATCCTGTTAAAAATGCCAGTTTATCTGTTTCTTGGCGCTGCAGGGCGACGAGCGCATGCACCTGCCCAGCCCCTCAGACGGCAGACTTTTCCGCAGCCTGATCAGCGGCGAGGAGATGGAGGACGCCGTGGACGCGGATGAATATTTACTGCCTCAAAATGGCTTCTTCAGCAGTCCCAGCACCTCACAGACGCCGCTGCTGCATTCAACGGTAACAGTTCACTTCTCAGGACTGAGGGTTAGGCAGGGTTTAAGGCAAACGACAAATGTGGATCGAAACATAATGAGCGATGAGCAAAACTAGAATTATGCAATGATAACTAAAAAAAAAACCGCTCAAAATTGTAAATAATTAAGCTAATTATAGTCTCAATATTGACAATTATATATTGGTCTGTATCCCAAATGGAGCGAAATTCCTTAAACATAATTTCAACCTCAGTATTTGTCTGTATCGATCTTTAAACTGTAAATGTTGTCCTTGTACTACAACATTTAATTACAATATATAATAAAACAATAAAGAATATACAATTAAAACACTGTATATGCACGTAATTGATTAAAATGAATAGCCTGGTTATAGTTAAATAATGCTTCTCAAAGGTAAAATTATGTTATGGCTTTTCAAATTTGGCTGAAAAACGCGTTGAGAACTCCTCAGTATTGTCAAAAATCAGATAGGAATCGATTCTAAAACTAGTATCTAAACTAGACATCTATCGATACTAAAATAAAATGATATTAACAGAACAAAATGGGACCTTTGCCAAACAGTTTTAGAACAGTCTTGAGCTTTATCAGAACTAGCCGAAGACTATAATGGTAACTAAAGAAAATGCTGTGATTTTGTGTTGAAAATGTAGGTCTTTTGTCTGAACCTTGACCGAAATAGCATCAGTATTGTGACACGTAGTCCCCCGTAATCGATATAAATCACAAAGTCCGCAAAAGCTCACATTTATTTGAATAGTGAGTTGTGACAGTTTGCCCCGAGCTCATTCCTGAAGAGTGAGAACAAAGCTGAACCAAAGGCGTGCGCTGGATACATTTGAGGATCACTTTTTAAATGTACAATACTTCACCGAGAGGAAGTATTTAGCAGTAGAAATGTTATGTAATCCATCATCAGTGTATATTTGTTGTAACGTGCCTGTTCAGATGAAGATGTTGTGTTTGTTTAAGCTTCAAACACGTCGATTTGAGATTTATTGCCCCCAAAAGTATGAAGTATACATTTTGGGGTAATTTTTCCGCCCACAGTTTCAACCGCAATCAAAATACATTGTTTTTTTTTATTGATGACTAATTAATCATTTACTTAGACCGTTTACGGCTGAATTAGAAAAACAAATACGCTGCAAGTCTCAGTTTGAGCACATTTACAGTAGCGCCATCTGTTTTCATGGCTCCACGTGTACAAGGGGCGCGTGTGAAATTAGCAAGTTTAATTGTGCTCTTTAAACTTCTCTGCGCGACTCGTTTGTGAGTCAGATTTTTGGAAAGACACATTCGAGAGTGATTCGTTTTCACAGAAGTAGAGCGCTGTCTGTTAAAGTACTGAAATTTGAGCTAGTTGACCGCTCGTACTTGCTTTTCCTGACCCCGCGTTCCCCGAAATCACTCCATCGGGACCGGTTCTGCTCTTTCTGAACCTCACCTCACCCCCACCCTCGTCACCGCCATCGTCCTCTCCCCCGTTTCCTCCCATCTGCGCTTTGATTGATGAGACGAATGTCCACCAGAGTTCACTGAAAGTCAACAGAAGACGAGCGCAAGGCCAATATCGAAGCTGCATAAAACGTATTTCAGTAAACGGTGATTTGTTTGCGATAAAGGATATTTAAACTGTGTTAAGTGTGTAGAAGTCTAAGTCTAAACCAAATAAAGAAGTCATAATACTGTTGCAGACTAGTAAATAATCATCTTCAGAGATCAGTCCAATACTTGCACTTTTTTTCTGTCAGTATAACACGCTAACATAGACCAATATTATTTTTGTGCTGACAATTATTATATTATACAAAGATTATAAAGGTTTATTTTACACTTCAATGCGATGATGGCTCTGCACAAAATGTAATTACACGTATTACACTGCCTTATAAGTTTAAAAAAAACAGGCTGTGGATGTAAAAAAAAATCATAATCTATTGATATTTTTTGCGGAATACTTTTATGATGCAGTATGAGTCGTGTGTTGTATTGACAGGCAGTATTGTATTCATTTCAACGCATATAATTTGGGGAAGATGATGAAAATCGGCCGCACACATCAGCAAAAACTTATCAGCTGGTGTGATCTGCAAACGTCGCCTCGGGATTAGAATATGTCAGCAATTGCCAAGAAAATATCTGAATACATTTGGTCGATCTCTCATCTAACCTCAATACTTCATGTAGTTTTTGTCTCAAATCTCCCCCACTCCCTCCCTTTTTTGTCATATTGGTGTCTAAAATCATCATACAAAAGCATTCTTAAAGTTTTTAAATGGACTTATGGAATTGTTATGCAAAGAAAGTTGGAAAGTCACAGTGAAAAGTCACAATATGGCACTAAACTTACCTTTCTTGCAGTTATTATACCCGAAAAACCTTCAAAAACATGCATTCTTACTGCGAACGGGCTCGCCTTTCCACTGACCTGGACCTGTAACGTGACCCGGTGGTGTCACTTGCTTGTATCCACGGAGATGATTTCGTTTTAATGCCACACTGTGGAAACAATATTGATATTACAGTTGTCAATACTTGAGTAGCCTAACGTCCCCCGCCGCCTGTTCCCTGACGACATTCGCAGGCCTCAGCGCACAGTGGACGTGTTATTGTCATTCAGTCGGGGGGCGGTGTTCTCAGAAATCTCTTACAGATGGTGACTTGGACCCTATGTTTAATTTTCATTTCTTGTCGGAGGTAATTGCACTGCCACAGCTGTCACTCCGCGTTCTTTATCGCTGACTTCCACGTTTTCGTCCGCGCCGTTTGATGTGCGACGCTGACACATACAACCAAAGCATGTCAGATTGCTTAAATGAATAGGGAGCGGTTTGTTTTCCGTGCTGTTGGGAGACATATGGCGCGGTCCCTATTTTTCAAGTAAATTAAGTGCAGCTCCTTGCCAAGTGAGAATAAAAATGAAACCACTCTGTGCACAATACATTAGAGAGCAAATTGGATTACGCCGTGAGTTTCGGAAATGAAAACTTTTGGGCGTTCTTGTGTGTTGCAGAGTCGCAACAGCAGTGTTGGACCAACATGTAACGGGAGGAACGGTTTACTGGTAAGAAAATCACATGTGTTTTCATGTTAACGAGGCAGAGCGTAACTTTTCTGGGGGCGCTTGATGTTATTTCTTTACCTGTTCACAGTACGACATTGAACTTATCCATCTTGCAGTTTTATCAATCAAAAAGACCTTGAAAAACACGGATTCTTACTCTGAGTAACACAAACCCCTTGTTTGTGTTCATGGAGATAAATTGGTTTCAATGCCATACTGTGGAACATTTCAAGCAAAGCAATCAACACAAGTAGAAAAAGTTAGAAAACGCACCTTTTAACTGAACTAGTTTGTAACTCAAAAAAGTAGTGATCTGGTCTCTGGAGTGGGATGTCAAATGTCTTAGACTCACTTTTTGAAGCCTTTATTACAGTAATACTTCTAGATGACTGAGTGACTAAAGCAAAGTGGATTTGAACGTGTTTTTTGTGTTTGTGAAATGTGTTGAAAATGTCAGATGCACTTAGTATATTTCGACGTGGTTTTCTCACTGGCTTCTCTTTTACAGAACGGATTACCGAGCAGAGACGGGAGCTTGGTTCTCCGGTACATTCCCGATCCCACAGACAAGTTTTTGGACGGAGCTTTCCTGCCAGCTCCAGGCGAGTGGATCTTACTGCCAATCTGTGCCTCTTTACGTCGTGCACTCAGACAGTTCTGCGCTGAAGTCTGCACCGGCGGGAGTTGAGGGAAAAGAGAGCCATCTAGTGGACTAGAACCTGTTTTACCAGATGTGTTTTTATCTTAGCGCGCTGTGGAGGGACACGCAGGTGTTCTTTGTCTCCGTGAAAGAAAAGAACATGTCGAATGTGAAGTGTTTAGAAGCAGGTGTTTAAAAGATCGTGTTAGTTCTGCACAGCGCGTACCAGCTTAAGTAACTGAATCATTTTCACTAGTGCATTATTAAATAGCTTGAGAAATAATTTAGCTGAAAGTATTAGTGTCAAGATGAATCAGTGAATCCCGATAATACAGGTCACAATATACTCACAAGAACTATAAAAGATGAGAGAGAGAATTTTAGAAGCAAAAATAGGTTATTTCAATTCGATCTAAAGTGTACCTGAATGTAAAGTGCTGTTTATGTCACGTTAACTTTACTTTATAAATCTGGTAACAAACTAGAAGAATAGTTATGTATTTGACAACGTGAACGAATGAGAAATAAGCATGTCACTGTTTTCTGGTGTCAATAATTGTGAATTTAATCAAATTGTGTCGATTTCGTGCCACACAAAAATCTTAAATCGTGGCTGTGGTTGAAAGATGAGTAGATATGAGGGTTGTGGAGGAAAGTGGCAAAATGAAACGGGTTTAGCGCAATGTCATATATTTTCAATGATGCCGTGAAGAAGAGACTCTTTAATGGACTTTTAACAGCTCAGAATGCCTCAACATTTCTGCACTTCGGCTCATTTTACTCATGTTTATTGATTCTCTTTGGTATTTTTGTAGTATTTTGTAAGTATTGTTTCTCTCGCTCTGTTTTTATGATTTTCAATGACGTTCTATGTTGTTCTTACGTGTTCATGTTTTGCAGAATGCGACTGAAGACATGTTAATTGTAGTTGAATAGATTTTTAACACGTTTTTCACTGTATTTCCCTTCATCATTTGTCCTGCAGACTACATAAACCAGAACGGAGTCGCCGACGTGATGAACCCCAACTACCAGCACCCCGGCCCGCCCCGCAGCCTCCTGCCCACCATCTCCTCCGGCGACGACGACACCGAGTCCGAGTACCTGAACTGCTTCAAGGCCGAGCCCCCCGGACCCGAGTACCTGAACCAAATCCACCCCGTCGCCCCCGCTTCGCCCCCTTCCATCACCCCGAACGGCAAATCCCAGACCCGCTACCCGCAGAGACACAACACACAGACGAGCATGGACAACCCGGACTACCAGCAGGACTTTGTGCCCATGATTAAGACGCACACAAACGGACACGTGCCAGCGGCGGAAAACGCAGAGTACTTGGGACCAGACTGATGAACGTAGATGGGCGTAAAAAAGACTATTTCCTGTCCTGTCGAGAAGGCTTTATCAAATGCTGGGAAGTTGTTCTGGTTAAAAGTGTTCAGCCTGTTTTAAAAAGGTGAAACTTTGCCTTGTTGATGGGGTTCTCACAACTACCTCTTTTCCAAATTGAGGTGGTAAAATGGTGGCTTATTATAATGTGAGTCAATCTAACAGAAAATTGTGGGACTGCTAGGCTTTGTCCCGATGAAACTAAAGGGAAAACATCAGCATTTACTCTGCACGACGCATTTCAAAAGCCCAAAAGGCGGGACTGAAAAGGCAGAAGATTTAATCGGCGTTGTACTTGACGAGTGACAAAGGCACTAGATTACTCGCTGTCGATGGAAAGCCTGTGTGTGGTGCAATGCAGAAACGATCTAACTAGAGCTTTTGTTCGATGTAAATGCTGGCCTTGACGACACTCCCCCTGGTGGACGAAGAGGGAAATGCGATGTTCTACTGGATCGTGAAGAGGAAAACTGGTGAATTACTTCAGATCCGGCGTTACTCTTCATCCTGATGGGTGTTAGTGAGCTGTATATGTCAGTGTTTCCCAACCGGGGGTACGCGGGCATTTAGCAGAGGGTACTTGGAATTGTTTTAGCTTTTTCAGGTGTAATTGAGTAGTATTTACACTTTTTAAAGATTGTAATGATTGTAGTAGGAGTTTTAGTAAATGTTACATCTTTAAGAATATTTTGTAGGATTTTTGGTTCTCATTATTATTAAAACAAGAACATATAATAGTAATAATTAACAATACACTACTAAAGTATAGATTTATTTGCCTACTACCTGAGTTATAAGTACTCGAAGCTCAATGGTACTCCGGACTAATAAGGTTGGGAAGCACTGGTATATTTTACGCAGACTCACCGCTTTAAGCTCAAAGTTGATGAAATTACAATATTGAGCGAGTTTGACAAGGACTAAAGGAGAAGCTTCTGCAAAATTGGTCCAAAGAAGTGACACAATTGGAAAGCCTGATGTGCAGGAGCGAGTGAAGGCGGGACCACCAATAATAGAGATGAGTGGTCACACCGTTTTGCCCGATCTATGTAAATACAGCAGAATACTTACACCCGAGTTTATATTTGTATGTGTCCAGTGTCCCTTACATGTGATATCGTTGTATGGTAAGAATGTAGAGGTGATTGTGTCAAATGTGATGTTTTTGTGTTTCAAAATGTCAGCACACCTGTAGCATAAGGCGTCTCTGTGTCGATCCGCAGAGAGCGCTTATCTCTCGCCGTTTCTAAGACTCGCTCGGCAAATCCAGTATCTTTGACAGATTACACATAAACTTCTATTGTAAGACTTTTAACCAACGCAGCGACTGACTTTACAGAAAATGTTAAAGCAACGTCGTGTACGTTTACAGCATGATCATTTGCGTGTATCCTACCACTTTATATTAACTACACTTTTAGCCTTAATAAAGCATGAACAAAGACATAATTGATAATGAACAAATATGTATGTTCAGGCTTAGTAACTGCATAATTAAGCATTTAGGGTTAGGTTGTTTATAAAGAAGTTACTAAGCCTGAATCATTCTTGATAAACAACTGTTTATGCTTTATTAAGGTTCATTAAAAGTGTAGTATTATAAAGTGTTACCAACTGCGTTTGAAACGATTGTTCTAGCAGTGGTTTTCAGAGTCATGAAAAATTAAGAGAGTTGGCAATTTGCAATTCAAAACTAAATTATAGATCTTATGAATGTTCATAAGTCCTCAAAATGGTGCCTATAACCCATGAAAAAGCTAATAACACCACAACACATGTTTTAAGAGTCAACTTTGGCCACCAGATATTTGAAATTATGAACAATAAAGAGTTTTTCCCTCACGGATGTGTAGAATGTCAAAAAGTGTTTAGCTGTGGTTTTTTTAAGTAGAAATTATTATCATCTTATTAGCTGGAGGCCAAATAATGTGAAAAAAAATTAAAAATCTAAATTGTGTCCCTTATTCAAACTAAAATTAACTAATAAAATACTGTATGCTAGTTTGCTTCCCGGTAAAAATAAATAAATAATTGCTATCGCCAAATAATTTTGGGCGATAGCATAATATTGATTTGCCCGACAAGAGTGAAGCATCCGTCTTGTTTTATTACTTTGAGGAGCGATAAAACAATTGCACCAATGTTATCATAACTAATAATTCAAGACAAAATATAATCTTTTTAATGGTGAAATGACACGTACAAACATGAAACCGCACCCAATAATTGTCATCTTTACAAAATGTTGGAGACACGTCAGTCGTAAAATGCTGAATACAATTGTCGGTGTTTGTATGTTTTTACACAATGTTTCTGAAACCCAGTCTTAAAACCTGCAGCTTTAAAGTCTTGTAGTTCTGCAAGAGTTTAAACTTTTTACAAATATTTTTATTCCTAGTTTTAAAGGAATATTTTAGTATTGTAGCAAAAGCTCAATAACGAGTGGACTTGTGCTGGTTTGACACAGGTACATGTACAGAAGTAGTGAACAATGTAATATACCAACAAATATAGTCACTTATAATTTAATACATTATTCAATTATACAGTTTTTCCAGATGTGAATACACAAATCACCTTCTGAAATGTAATTCTGCAAATAAATCTTTTTTATGAAACTAACTTGTTTTGGCTCTTTGATCTACTTTGTATTGTAGTTCTTTACAATGTCAGAAGAATTTTTGGAGTTGCGTAAATTGTTGATATAAAAAAGGAAAACCTCCCTTTACATCAGCAATGCATTTGTTCAATACTAGAATACAATATTCTGTGTCACACTCATGATTAATTTATCTGACCAGACTTGGTGCGTAAACACAAGCAACTATTCAAACAGTATTGATTAAATGCCTTCGACTGATAAAAGAGATAAACACTGAACCTCTCATCCTCACCGATGTGGTCATGTGTTGTAAATGACCACATCGTACACTTTTTAGATCAGGCTTGAATATGATGTGACACGACTCTGATGACTTCTCTAAATACATGTTTATGTTAAATTCACTGAAGACCGAGAGAGAGAGAGCAGTCATCCCATTTGGTCCAAAGTCTGACATCTGTAACATCTGTTACATCTTACATAATTTTCAAATTAAGTTTAAATGTATATATTTGTATGATACAATGCATAAACACATTTTACATGAGTCGATGGGTGTACCCATGTCTTGAGAATTGTTTGGTTCAGTTGTAATCTTCACCCTCACTTATTTGTGATGGTGAGCTGTGCTGGATATGTGACAAGAAAGTAAAACTATGTTGTAGTAGAACCCCTGACCAGCAGAGGAAAGTAAATACATTTAATTTCGTAACAGTTGTGTTCTAGTCATAATTCAATTCTATATTCTAATCACCAACATATTCTAATGTTGGTGATTAGATTTTTAACATAATATTTTATATTATTTTTAATGTTATCTGTTACAAAATTAAAGTCCCTGTCTGTAACCTTTTAGTAAAAATAAAATAAAAAATCGACCTAAATAAAAGCATGTTTAGTTTATTTTGTTTTATTTTGGATGTTTCTCTGCATTTAAATACATAGAAAAACAAGCATCCTCACGGTGGGCAGGCCAGGATTGCCTCTCCAATAACCTGACTCCTCCTCCTGCCTGTTTCCATGGAGAACGGTTTCCTCAGTATGGTATTAACTGTCTATTTCCGCGACTTTCCACCTCCAAAAAGTTGCATACTGTTCTTTACAATATGTACCCAAATAATCCCATGAACTTGTCCCTCCTTTTCTTTTCCATTTGAGGTGGTCACGCTAAAGACTGCACTTTTAGGGAACATTTATATCGTTTTGTGATCTAATGAAGACACAAACATAGTTGTAGTGCGTGACTTCTGTCGCTTGGTGGCAGCACGTTGAGCCTCACGCGCACTCTCTTTCCCCGCCCCTCGTCAAACACCAGAGCAAGAACACAGTCAACAACAAGAAATGCCAAAGTTACATCTCTTTCTCTCATAATCGGCTCGTCCCGCGACAGCGATGGGACTCTCACCCCAAACCAGCCTTCTGTCCTGTCTTTTACTCTTCACACTTCTCTCCGTGGGACATTTTAAATCCGTGAGTTCAACTTTACAGCGCTTTTCTCATGATTGTTGCCCGGTTTGCGGCTAAAAAGGTGTTGGCTAACGATAATGACCTGCTTAGAAATGTTGGTCTCTAAAGGTTTATTTCTGAATTTCTACAGTCAAACGTGTGATTTTAACAGTAGTGTTGATTTTAAACGGACGTTGATCGCGTGGAATTGTACATTAAAAAGCTTAAGTGTTGCAAAACAGTGAGTCTTGCAAAAACAGCTTTACAATGTTCATAAAGTGCTGTCAATTTTATGAACGTATTGCCTTTAATTGTCTTTTTGCGTGTTTTAGCGTTTGATTTTCTGCCTTTTCTCAATCGTATAGTTAAAGTTATGTCGGTAGTTTTATGAAGCGTGATGAATGAAACCTGTTGAGATGAGTAACTGAGAATATTTCACAATCTTCAGGCATACGAAGTGTGTCTAAAGCTGACCAAACCAGATGTATTTTTGTGTTTTAGTTTGAGTAGCCACAACAAAAGACATGACAATCTATGTTTTTATTAATCAAATATAATGTTAAAACTGACCAAATCTGCGTTTATTTTTCAGTAAATTAACGTTACTCAACTGGTTACTTAGCTACAGTGTGGGATCACATTTTGGCCTCAGTATTTGTTCTTTAGCTAATGGCTAACTTGCTTTTTTTGCAGTAGCAGCGATTTATGTGGTAATTTAACTTTGGTTTTGGATTTAACCATTTGTATTTTATAGCTAGTTAATCACAAATATCAAAAAGCTTTTGCACATGATTTGTAACTTGAAGCTCATGTTTTATGGGTATCCATTGGTTTCGTTGCCATAGAAACAAAATATTATATCTTTTGAAAGGGAAAAATGTCCTCAAAATGAAGCTGAAACCCAACTTGCATTACATTACAACATTATTTTTTACAGTGAGTTTTTATGCCACAAGATTAAGATTTAAGTATCATAAAATGGTCTTCTATATTAATATTGTGATTTTTTAATTAAGCAATATGTCGTTCTTCCAATATTGTTATTGAGACAGGCCTATTTCTAGTCCAATTGTTCATCAAAGCTCTTCAAATGCTGCAGACAAACTAGCATTAGATTATAAGGATTTTTGTGGGACAACAACAGAAACATGGAGGGAGTTATCTGAAGTTTTGGGAGTAAATAGTGTATTTATCTACCTTTTTTACATATAAATACACAGTTTCTCAGTACTTTTGTGTGTGCAGTTGTTTTGTGCTGTTGCAGTCTTGTTGTGAGTGCAGTCTGATACGAGGCCAGATACTTAATTGTTTTGAAAGCTAATCATTTTATGATTCTTATAGGCACTTAATACACTTAATAGAATGTAAAGGCTTAACAGTTTTAAAGCTTTAGCCACGCCTCATTTTTAGTTAACTAATTGATTGGAAAAGGCGGGTATTTATCTTATCTGAACATACAACACGGTCATAACAAGCACAGTTTAGTAAAATGCCTCTTTTCTACACCATTCAATTCAAATGAAGGTCCTTGAACTTAATCCCTTCAGTAGAAGTAGGCCAGAGGACGCTGGGTTTACTCACACTGCACACAACAGTTGTGCACTAAGTGAATTAACTTCCCTATGTTACCCCAGTCACATGTGAGGAGCACTATTCTGCTGATTAGACATTTTGACTCAACCCTGACGAAGCCAAAGTGTCTTTTTTCTTGACGCACCACTGGGAACATTTACATGACCAGTAACATCAGAATTCTGGAATAATAAATTCAATAGTTACATTTTTTAGATTATTTTTGTCTGCCTAACGAAAATCTTATCACCAAAACATTTAACGGTCAATAAATAGATTTTTACAGTAAGTAGCTGCGGTCCCAAGTGCACTCTAAATCATATTATCATTTTTCGAGTTCTACGATTATTTAAATCACATGTAAACAGCAAAATCATCTAATTTCATTCTGGTCATGGCATTTCTGATTACTCACATCCGTTTGCATGTCACTGAAACTTAAAGGCCCAGAAATCAGATTTGGTGTGCGCACAGAGCAACAGTTGTATTTGGAAGACAAAGTACGATGCATTTTAAATGAACTTGTAACGTTTTCTCTTGCCATTTCTGTCTTTGCTACATTAGTTTACCCTTTTTTGGTGCATTATTTCCCTTGTCAAAACCTGCAAATTTGAACAATCAGAAAGATCAGATTACTCACATATACTATTGTCAGATTTTACCCCTCCAGCCAGACAGTAAATGGGTAAAAGTTTTGCTTTATAGTTTCTTAAAATATATATAAAAATAACGATGGGTATACTTAATAACAGGCATATTTAATACATTGATGCTGTTATTCTCAACTTGTGCAGTGAATGTTCAGCATGACTTTGTGTTTTATAGTTATTCTAATTTCCCTCACTATTTCTCAGTTTTATTGTTCGCTTGTGCCGTGATAACATTGTGTTTTAGGAGTGGAAGGTGGGTTTATTTTACTCGGGGGAGATTAGATCAGAATACTTTTGCAGAAGTGAAAAGGTTTGGGTTCAGAAATGTAAAGCAGTTGCTAGAAAAGCCATCACAGGTTTGAAGAGCTTTGACCTTAGAAAGCATCATGTCGTGTGTGGACCCTGTTTGTGTGCGTAGTTCTGGGCATTTTGAGCAAAAGCATAAGGTCGTACTACGAGGTCCAAGAATGTGAAAATGCCAGACTGCCATAAGTTTAATTGCAGCATTTCCCACTGAATTTTTATGGAACTGCTGATCTTTCTTTGAATATTTTGAATACATTTTTAGTGTGTAAAAACATAACTTAGAGCATGTATTTAACTTTCAAACATTGTTTTTATTTATGAACAGCATTAGAATGAGCCCCATTTCAAACTGAAGCTGTTCCTGAACCTTTGGAGTACAAGCAATTATCATACTGTGCATAATCTGTTTCTGTACCCTTTGTTGCAACGACTGAAATTTCCCCATTGTGGGACAAATAAAGGTGATCTTATCGTTAATGTCTGGACTCTTTGTGAAGTTCAGCCTCTGTAGTTCCGGCCTCTGATGTATGATTTACTCTAATTATGAGTGGTCACCAGCTCTGCTCAGAGGTTGCCTGTAATATTCAACAGTCGCAACTTCACATGTTTATGATTATACAAAAGGTAAAACCAGCAGTATGAAAACTTTTACATGTTTAATAAAATGCATCATCTTTTTTTTTTTCAACTCATCTTGTCCAGCTTGCATTTAAACCATGAGGGGATGAAAATTAGACCCTTGCAGGCCACCATAGTCCCTTGTAATAAAAGAAATGCCGCTTTGTGTCATCATTGCTCGCATAACAATTGTTTTTCTTCCAGGTTGGGGCAGATCACTGTGTCTGGTATGGGGAGTGCGACCCGTCCCAAAAAGTGCCTGACAAAAAGTATAACTGCAACTACACGGGACCACCTAAGCCCCTAGAGCCAGAAGGATATGAACTCCTCACGGTATGACGCTCACCACGGCTTATTTTGACTCTGGGCCAGTGAAATCTATTGTGCAAATGTAAATACTGACACACTTTGTCTCCCGCAGGAGCTTTGTCCTGGTTTGGACTACGGGAACCGGGAAATCTGCTGTAACGCTGACCAGTTACGCACTTTAAAAGGAAGTCTGCAGTTGCCACTTCAGTTTCTGTCTCGGTATGTGCTCCGTTTCTCAAATTAACTAATGAAGCGCGTGACTTTCGAGGAAGGTATTTTTATTCTCTTATTTACCCTTGTGCGATATGTGTATTTGTAGCCTTTATTTTCTGAAGAATTTCAACTTTATATATCCACATCAAACACTTAAATTTATTTTTCCCCCCTGGCTCAGCGTTACTATGAAGACTGTTCACTTTCTGTCAGGGCTTATGTTAAACGTGCCAGGTTATGTTGCCAAATAATATAAGAAGACCACTCTTTGACCGATCAGAGACAAGGGTCCAACTGAACGAACGAGCGGACGATGCGGCGCAAGAGAAAAAGGAGCAGAGAAATGAGGAGATGTATAAGCGAAAGTGCGTATCCTTTTACATCAATGTGTATTTATAAAGAAGAGGAATGATATTTGAATAGGCAACACTTAGATTATGCAGGTGATTCCAAGATGATCTTAAATCGGAGCCTGAGTTTTATTTGGCTTTTATTTTGATCTATTATTTCCTCATTTCCAAGATGATGATTGACACTTCCTCATGTTTGAAGTACGCTGCTCTTTCCTTCTTCATTGCTCTGATTGGTCGGTCGGTTGCTCTGTGCACAGATCAATTCAGAAAATCCAGGGTTGACAGAGTTATGAACCTGTTTTGAAACTTATTTAGGATAAGTTCAGCCAGCTTCATAGTAGTTTGAATAATCACAAGTACGTACTCCAGCTTCTAATGCAGGAGAATGAAGGATTACTTAAACATGTAAAATGCAGCTCTTGAGTAAACGATGAGGGAACACCGTTACAAGAAAGTCAAAAGCTAATAAAAGCTTGATTTGACATATTTTAAACCACAGTAATCATAAAGCTGTTTTGTTGGTCTGAGATCATTTGTCAGAACTATGCACTCAGATTGTTGGCTGTGTGAAGAGAAGAGTTGAAAAGTGCTTAAATACAGCCATTATTACATGTTTCAGCCTGTTTGCTTCAAGTGTAGACTCATGATAATGGTCCTTTGAAACATGAAAAAAACACAGCAAAAAGAACATCTTGTCCTAAAAACTCTCTATAGCAACTGTCTTGAAATAGCAACATGGTTCATTCTTTCTTTTTGCTGAGACAGTAAAAGTGGATGGACTTCATAATCAGCCAGCACATTTTTCAGTTTGATTCATTTTATTGTTTTCAAACAATAAAACAAACAGCAAAGTGAAAGTGTACATTATGTCCCACTGTCGATTACCCGACGTTGGTTTGTGAGTTCAATGTGAGGAGTTTGGAGTTCATTTTTGACATTATTTTCATTATTGGCGTAAGTATTGTTTCAGTGTAGTTAAATAACTGGCTGCAAAATGAGCTGAATATAAATAAAAATGCAGTTAGTTTTACAGTACATTCCGTTTTTTGTAATATTTCAATCTCAACCAAGTAAAATAAAAGTGTGGTTTTTACATTTTGGATTACACTGGACTTGGTATTACACTGGAAAATGTAGAAAAACATGGCAAAATACTGTGAGCTGGCTTGCCTCTCCATAAACCTGACCTTAGTCTGGAGAAGCATCTACCTGCTTGTTTCCATGGCAAACAGTATGGCATTAAATGTATGTCCATGGAGAATGTTCATAAGTGTGGTTTAAGCTTTTACTTTCAGGAAATCATGCAGTCCACCTCCAGAAATATACATACTGTTCCTTTAACATTTTAAGAATTGCCATTTTTATGTTATGTTTTTTTTTAATATATTTTGTAAATTGATATAAAAATATGTTTTTAGAAACAAGGACTTTATTTGTTCACTGGGTTTTAATAGATGAATATTAGTCCTACTTGTATACAATAGACTTGACAATTCCGAATTCCTTTTATTTAGAAAAGGCAAATATATTTCACATCATGATTTCCCTTTGTGTGCAGGTGTCCAGCCTGCTTTTTTAACCTGATGACCTTGTTCTGTGAGCTGACATGCAGCCCACACCAGAGCCAGTTCATGAACGCCACTTTATTCAGTAATGACAGTGTGGTCGAGGTCCAGTACTACATCGGACAGAGATTTGCAAATGGTAAGAACTGAAAATGTCTCTATTTTAAGGTTACAGCTGGAAACGCATCTTGCGTGTCACTTCCCTAAATTAGAATTAAACAGTTTGGGTGGTGGTCATAGATGTGTTTTTGGTTGTTTTTTTTTTAAAGGAAAAAAAAAGAGGAAATGCAATCCCACATTTCCTGAACCTTAAAATAATCTGACCTTTGTGCGTTTTGTTTGTTTGCTTTTGTAGCCATGTACAACGCCTGTAAAGACGTCCAAGCACCGTCGAGTAACGTCCCGGCCCTGTCGCTGCTGTGTGGGAAAGACGCCAGTCAATGCAACGCCACCAACTGGATTCAGTATCTGTTTGACATCAACAACGGACAGACGCCGTTCTCTATTGTACCCAAGTTCTCAGGTAAGATGTAGCGGGCGGTAGAGTCGTGGTCATTGTCAGCTCCAGCCACTGCAAAGGATCGTTGGGCTGTGCATTTCACCCGCCATGTCTGATTATGAAGGCGGTGTGTGAATGAGTGGTTTGCGGTGGGAAAGGCAGCCGCATGTCTTGTCATTCTGCCTCAGAGCAGCTTTGGGGCGTGACTGAAAGGCTCATTCTCACCAATCAGACGTCCCCAGCCACGTCACTGCTCGTCTCGCCACGTCAACTCAGTGTTTCCGCTCTTGATGGAGTGACCATTTGGTTCCAGAAGTACATTTTTATTGAATTTTTTTCCGCTAAGTTACTAAAACACTTACATACAAGTTTTAAATGCTTTTATGGGCTTTAGTTACCATGTAGCTGGTTAACCTCTGTCGTGCCTGTAATCTCTTGATATTTGAATTGTTCAAAAAGTCTATGGGAAAAACGAATGGGAAATTTACTTCCTGAGGTTAATCTGCTTTATAATGACATATAAATACAGTTGTTGTTTTTTTTCTAGTACTTCTCTGTATAAATACTGCCGTTGTAGTGTTGTGAGTGCAGTTTGAGTCAGATACATGGTCAGAACGTAGTGATACTCTATAACTTTGGAAGCTTTTTACACTGCCATGCCACGCCCCCTTTTTAGTCAACTAATCTACGTCTTTAGGCGACCAAGGATTTCTTTGCTCTACTGCAGCCCTTGGCATTTCAGAGTAGCACAAGCAGTGGATTTCATTTACAGTAGTAGTATTATTATATAAAAAAAAAACGGGTATATAAAATAGGAGTGTACATTTTTTTACAGCATCTCAAGTTAGTACAGAGCAGAGGGCGTGGATAGGCGTGCCAACCGAATTTTTCTCAGCACTCAAGCCTCAAATTCAGGATAATGCAGGTTTACTCAAACACGCATGAATCATCTCTGCGAAAGCTAACAATGAGTGAAGTAATTGCCCCGTGTCGGTACGATCCTTGCAGTTACGACGATAGAGTTTTGTTTGATATTCCTGTATCATTTTGTAGATGCACCAATCTCAGTCTTCAACCCCATGAACAACCACACGTTCAACTGCACCGAGGGCCTGGAGGATGGGTCGGGCCCCTGCTCCTGTCAGGACTGCACTCCAGTCTGTGGTCCCAAACCGGTCCCCCCGCCTCAGCCGCCTCCGTGGACCATTCTGGGGATCGATGCCATGGTCGTGATCATGTGGCTCTCGTACATGGGCTTCCTCCTGGTCTTTGTGGGAGCTGTGATTGGAGTTTGGTGCTACAGGTAAATTATATCTTTCATTTCAGCAACTATCATAAAGGTTTTTTTTAGACTTTTTTTGTGATTTTAAAAAGTGATAAAAATTTGGATACTAATTGCTACAAAAACTGGTATAGAAACTTGACAATCATTCTAACTCTGTTGGTTTAAAAAAAATGCAGAAACGGGACAAAATGTGACATTTCCTGTACTGTTTTGAAATTATCTTGAGCTTTATGAGAGTTAGCATAAGATCACGTGGCGACATAAAGAAATGTATATTAGTTTATGTTGATACCCCCCCATAAAAGTAAACTAATTTTCGAGTATTGAGTATCTTCCTTAGTTTTGAAATCGAGTGTGAGGCTGCAAAAGCTCAAAGTTTGGCGTTGTTTGGACCAGACTTCTAATTTTCACGTTGAGGCCTCTTCTAGATCAGTCTTTATGTGGAAAGTCGTGTACCGGTACTGATTTATAGTTGAGACCCCAGTTCCCTTTTTAACTGTCAAAATGCATCTCTGCCTTTTACTCTTCAAACAAACAAAAACAAAAACTGACATTTAAAGGTGCACTCTGCAACTTTTCTGCTAGTCTCCATGGAGATTTTCGCTTTGCCTGCCTTGGCTAAGTTACAAGTCAGATCTGAGGGAAGCCCGACATTAAGAGTGCATGTTTTTCAATGTGTTTTTAGGAATAAAAGAAAGCGTTTAATGTCATACAGATGTTACACCTTTTTAAGTTAAAGATCTCTGAAAGTTTGGCATTATTAGTTAACATTTGTTCTTTGTGATTTACAGTTTTGTTTTTATTTCTGTAGAAAAAGGACAATCATGTCAGAATATGGCCCCATTTTGGACAGCAACAGCCCACTATCTCTGAACAGCGATAACCCCGATCAAGGTGAGACAAACTGGAGATAAAATGAGATAAAATGAGCACAAACAAGTCCAAAAGTGGTAATAAACTACTGCTCGTAAAGTATGTATGTATGTTCCTTTTTAGGATTTATTTAATATTTACACACAACATACATGCAGTCACACATTTGGATACACCTTTGGTCGCGTTTCATTCATTCATCTATTTATTTTATTTATTTTCTTTTTTGTAATTTTGTCTTTTATTGTTTTTATTTGAATACAAAACAAAATAAAAACAAATGGAACAAGACACACATTGAAAAGACAAAAAGTAAAAGAGTAGTTAAAGTCAGTCCCTTTTGTACCTGGCAAATCTGGCCTTTTTTTTTTTTTGCTGTACATTCCACAGGTACATTCCACAGGTATCCATCTGTCGTATCCATTGTAGGAGTTCGAGATACATTGTTTTAAAGTAAAATGGTTCATAGATGTTGAAGACAGCGCCGCGTTTATTTCCGTCCAGTATTTACTTAAATTTTTTGCTAGAAGAGATAAACAAAATGGAATTCCAACTTGATTTGCAAATGCTTCCATCTTTATTAGCAACAATTCACAAAACCTTTTACAGTAAGAAAGTGTGATGGTTGTTGAAGGCATATATTTGAAACTGTCTGTTCTTTCTAGTAAATGCATCCTATTTCGAGAGACTGGGCGAGCGTTTTGAGAACTCCATGCGCATAGTCTTCAGCTCCTGGGGCTCCTTCTGCGTGCGCCACCCCCTGCTGGTCATCCTGGGCACTGTCATCCTGGTGGCGGCGGCGTCGGGCGGCCTGTTTTACATGCGCATCATCACCGACCCCGTGGAGCTGTGGTCGTCGCCCAACAGCCAGGCTCGCAAGGAAAAGGACTACTTCGACAACCATTTCGGACCCTTTTTCAGAACGGCACAGCTGATTATCACAACTCCACTAACAGAACCTGACATGTACGACCCTTACATTCCCGGGCCGATTGTACCATTCCACCCTGTTCTCACCAAAGATTTTCTTCATCAGGTGAGAGACTGATATATTTGAAAAATGTAAGCTATTTTAATGAATTTTTCAGTATAAAGGATTGCAAAACACATACAGTAGCATAAAGCTTTAACGGACTGAAAAATGTAACCTAGCTCTATTGATGTATATGCACAACAGCAGAGAGGTGAAGACAGAGTGAGTTTTCTGGAGTTTTTGGAGTGACAGATTCATTTATTCTGCTTTTTTTACTTTAAGTTGTTATTTAGTCAACTTACACAATCTTATGATCTTTCATGCACATTTTGGGTCCGATATATTGAAAGTGTTTTGAGCTCTTTTAGTTCTGCGCCTCGCTTCCTTATTAATCTACTAATCTTTAGTCAACTACAGCCCTAATTTATATGGACCTAAACTCACTGGCTAGCTCAAACATACAAAAGACTAAAAAAGTGATATAAATCAACAAATTTAGATCCTCTTCTTATGCCTATCGGGTAAATAAAGTAATATTGTAGTGTAAGCCATACTACAACAAACATACGTTCTGTTTTAGGGATCAGGTCTTGCTTTAATTGGACCAGAAATGTCATGTTTATCGAAGCACTTAAACCACATTACTGTACATTCGATAACATTATTTGCTGACACAATATACATTTTGTGCCATTGAGCCATTGTTGGGTCAAAGTTGTCGCTAACTGTTTCTCCTTTTCCACTTTCACATTTGTTTTGCAGGTTTTGGACCTGCAGCTCGACATTGAGAAGATCGTGGCGACGTACGAAGGCCAAAACGTGACGCTGAACGACATTTGTCTGTCTCCTTTGGCTCCGTACAACAACAACTGCACCATCCTGAGCGTCCTGAACTACTTCCAAAACAGCCACGAGGCCTTGGACCGAACGATTGGAGACGACTTCTATGTTTATGCCGATTACCACAGCCATTTCCTCTACTGCGTCAGGTGAGGAGCTTTCGTTTACAAATGTCATGTCATGTGATAGCGACGGAGAGAGTGAACGAGGAAGTGCTTCTACTGACGATCTGTTTTACACTCATGACACATTTAAATTTTTGGTTGTATTATAATATCTGTTCCTTACTGTTGTTCAGATCATGTTTTTTCCCCAGATATTTCCAATATTTTCGTTTCGGAACACATTTAGTGAAGGCCAAACATCTTTGTAAGAAGGTTTTAAGTACACATTTGTTTGTAAGAACTCTTCATGCATTGTTGTGTCCTTACGACAATAAGTCTGTTGTATTTTTATATATTTATTATTTAGTATGTTATATTGCACACCTAAAACGGCTTCAGCTGAAGTGAAAGAAAGAAATCCCTGCAATGACTAATTGGGTCAGTAACGTAATGATGAAAGTGAAAGCAATCAAAATTGTAAAATTGTATAAACGGTTAGATCAATGTTTTTGTGAATGATCCTAGCCTAAAACTGAAGGTGCAAATATAAAAAAAAATATGTTCAAATGGGTCTTTCTGTAAATGTTATTTTTATTTTACCCTTCAATTTGAATGGTTGAAACGTTGTCCTTTCAAAACCTCACCACTCGCACAAGTGCGTGGTGTTATAAAAGTATAGTGTAATGTCAGAGCACAGTTAATATGTTTCTGTTCTGACAGTGCACCTGCCTCTCTGAACGACACCACTCTGCTCCATGACCCCTGTCTCGGGACATATGGAGGTCCTGTGTTCCCCTGGCTCGCTCTCGGGGGCTATGATGGTGAGAAACATACATGTGAATGTATGAAAGCTTAGACAAAGACTGCTTCATGTTCAGATTGATACAGTATGTAAACTGGAGAACGTTGTGGAAAACGTGAACAGTTTGTTTTATATATCATTATTCCAATATGACCAAGACTCTGGTGAATGCTCTGTTTTGACAGTTTTAAGCCTGAATGAGTTGGTTATGACAGAAAGGGCATCTGGAGTAAAAGACTAAGTCAAAGTGATGATATGCTAAAAAATGTACATTAGTCGGCCGTTGTATAAATGTTAGTGATATTTGTGTTTCAGTTTAGAAAGGTACACATTACAACTACACTGAACCCATTTTTAGATGCATGATTGCATGTAGTTTGGAATTATTACGAATTAAAAAATACAAATATAATTGTATTTATAGCTAAAATAATTGTTTTTATTTGATTTTACAGGGACCAACTACAACAACGCGACTGCACTTGTGATCACATTTCCTCTCAATAACTACAAAGAAGACACTGAACGTAAAGGCAAAGCTATGGCCTGGGAGAAAGAGTAAGACTACTGCTACTGCTACTGCTACTTCTTCTACAACTACTGTAATACTACCACTACTACTAACACCCAATGATTAATATACTTATCGTTCAGTAAATAATAGACAGAACAATATTTTAGGGGGATTCATATTTACTTTTTTGTTTGTCAAAGACATTTGACCCGTAAAGTGTCAAATATTGCACATTTTATTGCATTTTACATCAAAACTATGTGTCGCTTTTAAGTGTAATTTTGTAACAATAAAAATGTAGATACTACTATTGTAGCTACTAATTTACTGCTGAAGTATTTCATTCTGTTATGTATTCATATTCATTCATCATTTATTCTACATTTCTATGTTTCAAGGTTTATCAACTTCATGAAAAGCTACAGACACCCAAACCTGACGGTGTCCTTCAGCTCTGAGAGGAGCATCGAGGACGAGATCGACCGAGAGAGCAACAGCGACATAAGCACCATCATCCTGAGCTATGCCATCATGTTCATCTACATCTCCCTGGCTCTGGGACACATCGAAAGCTGTAGGCGGATCCTGGTAGGAACCTTCGCCTTGTGCGCTCCACCAATCAAACAGATCAGGACAATCTTACGATACTTAGCCCCTCCCTGTTTTCCTCCTCCGTCACAGAGCAGGAATTCCCAAAGTGGTCCAGCCAGTTTTTTATCTTTCAACAAACAATGACGTAATTATGACTGTTTGTTTCATTGATAGGTGGATTCAAAGATTTCTCTCGGCATAGCGGGAATCCTGATTGTCCTGAGCTCTGTGGCGTCTTCTCTGGGTATTTTTAGCTACATCGGCGTGCCCCTCACACTCATTGTGATTGAGGTGATCCCATTCTTGGTGTTGGCGGTCGGAGTGGACAACATCTTCATAATAGTGCAAACCTACCAGGTAATCGAGACAGATACTTCACTGTCTGAATACATGCATTCGTATCCACATTTACTTCATGAGTCATGCATACTTCAGTGTGGACTGACAAATGACGAAAATAAAAAAGCAGAGGTTTTATGGGTGATTAAGTGCAAACCAAATGGAATCGTAATTTGAATAAATGCCATTAGCAAATTGCGAAGGTTGAATTATTTTAAATCTCATAATTTCCTCCACAAAAATAACAAATCTCCCGTCTTATTCTGCATGAAAGCTGCTGACCCTGTAGTTTAGATCTGTACAAACATGTGATGTTTGTCAGCATTCGGCTCAAACTTTACATTTTATAAACTAATAGTTCATTTAAATTGCGATTAGATTTGCAATTTATCTTTGTCTGAAAATTGCTATTAGATATTTATACCATCTAAATGGTTTAATTTATATGTTTTTCTGTATAAACTTCAGGAGTAAACTTAATTTAAGTGAAGCCAACTGTTACTAATATAATGTTTATCCCAGAGGCAGATGCTGAACTTGCCCAAGCGTATCAGGCTGCATTCCCACTCTTTGACTTTGTCCTGGGACTAAACCCAGAACTAAACATAGTCAAGGCCAGGGCTGGACCAGGACTAGAACAGGACCAATATTAAACTGGGCTCGAACCAAGACCAAACAAGTACAAGCTGTGTTTGGGCCTCTCCTAGGCCTGGTCTAGGCCTGGTCTAGGCCTGGTCTAGGCCTGGTCTAGGCCTGGTCTAGGCCTGGTCTAGGCCTGGTCTAGGCCTGGTCTAGTCCTGGTCTAGTCCTGGTCTAGTCCTGGTCTAGTTCTATTTCAGGTGTAGTCCCAGTTTAGTTGTGATTTTGAGCTGGTTTAGGCCTTTCCTAATCCTGGTTTAGGTCTGTTTTACCAAATGGGGACAAAATTGGGATAAAAGTGTGGATGCACTATTAGTTTCAGGTTTAGTCCCATTTTGATGTGTGTGTGCAAAATGTGAACGCATCTTAATTTAAGACATACATTCTACTGGCCAATGATATTTAATACTAATGTGGAGTAGCGTTTTTTTATTTGTTTTAATTACATTATGATGCGAGTTCCAGAGCTTTTAGAGTATTTGAATGTTTTAATCCTGCATCCTTTACCTTTCCCAGCTTTTTAATGATGAAATTAAATCTTGTAGTAAATGAGATATTAACTGTAATACAAATGTCTAATTTCCCCCTAAACTCACCTTGCCAGAGGGACGAGCGGCTGCCACAAGAAGAGCTTCACCAGCAGATCGGCCGAATCCTGGGAGACGTGGCCCCGAGCATGTTCCTCTCCTCCTTCTCTGAAACCGTGGCATTTTTACTCGGTAAAATGTTCTAAAATGAAAACCAGTTCATGAAAAATATATTTGTAAATTGTGTGTTACATCCATAGTTTTGATAGTTACACTTTTACTCTCCCTTGCCACGTTGAGCAGTTTGATTTATATTGCATTCATTATAATAACATAATTGTTCTCCAAATGCCATTTTAATTTAGTTTGTTCATACGTCAGATCAGATGTTAAGAAAATAATCTACATAGAGTAAAAACACATGTTAAAATTGGGGGTGGGCGATACTGACAAATATGAATATCTCTATTTGTTTGATCACTATACTCGGACTATATTATGTCAATTCAACAGATAAGTGTTAAAAAGGTTCAATTAACAGACAAATGTGAAATGTCTGTCAAATTTGTCACAAAAGTGCAGAAACCTCTCTGACAACATTTATTTTTTATCTGTTCCTTTTTTTTGTAGCCTTTTTACTATAACAGATGCAGAATTTGAATATGAATATATGTTCATATCTTCAAAACATCTACATTTCTATATATTGTCCACCTCTAATTAAAGAAACACTTAAATACTGGCAGAAAAAAGAAAAAGTGTTCAAGAGCAAAAAAGTGAACATCAAGGAGCTGAGGCTACACCCATTTTCTGATCCCATGTCACACACTAAAGTAGTAACAGTTGCTGCCTGTTTTGCCACTTTCCTCATGGGTCACGTGCTGATTATATTGTTGACCTGTTCTTTTCCAGGAGCCCTGTCCAACATGCCCGCCGTCAGGACCTTCTCTCTGTTTGCTGGTTTGGCGGTTTTTATTGATTTCCTGTTGCAGATCAGTTGCTTCGTCAGCTTACTCGGTCTGGACGCCAAGAGACAGGAGGCAAGTCCAGAAAACATGTGACCGTTTCGGATTAGTTTGAGTCAAAGACAAATATGGATGTCACAATGTCCAATGTATTTATTTATTTCAGCAATGATTATTATTGTTGTTGTTGTTGTTGTTATTATCATTGTTATTATCATTATTATGCTTATTTTTCATCACTCTGAAACCCGTGGTCGCACTGTTTGATAGATTACGACCTGTGTAAATGTTATTAATGTTATAAAATCAAAGCTGTAATACTCAAATGCCACGTAGTTTCTAAATCAGAGTCTCTAATTGAAAATGAATTGTCTGACATAAAAAGGCAGGTTTATTTTCAGATTCTACGATTGTTAATGTTCTGTTTTGATCTCTATAATTATTCATTTCAACCAGTCTTGTCTTAAACCCACAACTGAATATCCCGTGATCTTGTGTTTTTAAAAGGGGAATCGCCTGGACATTCTCTGCTGTGTCAAACTCCCGGAGGGTCAGGAAACCAAAACCGACGGATGCCTCTTTAGATTTTTCAAGAAAGTCTACGCTCCATTTGTTCTCAAAGAGTGGGTGCGGCCAGTCGTCGTAAGTGCAGTTTGGAAACGCAGCGGTGTTTGAACTGATGTGCGTTTCATAATTAAGAGTGATTTGTTCTCGTTTAGGTGGCAGTGTTCGTCGGGATGCTCTCCTTCAGCATTGCCGTCGTGAATAAAGTTGATGTTGGACTGGACCAGAAGCTCTCAATGCCCGATGTAAGTGTTTTGTGACGTTCATTTTAGAAGAACAGAATGCTAACTTGAATGTTGCAGTACCAGTATTTGGATATCCTTTTTCAGGAATAAAAGATAGTTTTAATCATTGTTTTAAATAAATGTGACTGAATTAAGTGCCCCAGCAATGCTAAAATCAGATTTTGCCTTTTTTTTATTGGTAAAAATGGGACAAAACATTATCATGAAAACGTCTGGTTTCTCAGATTATACATCAATATATATTTAGTGTTTATTTTAATAACTTCTGTGCATAAAATCCAAAAGTTTAACACATTTCTAGAGATGTAACAATGTCCAAATCTCAATGGCTTGACAAGAGTTTGGCATGAATCTTTACTGCCATAATCCAAATAATTCAGATGTAATGGTGCTTTATAACAGTTATTCATTATTCAAGAAGATACATAAATATAACTGGACTGGGCAAAGGCTGGAATTCGACATATTGTGGCATTGTATTTTCATTATTACAGGATTCGTATGTGCTGGATTACTTCAAAAACCTGTCCGAGTACCTCCACACCGGCGCCCCCGTGTACTTCGTGGTGGAGGACGGCCTCGACTACAGGAGCCTGGAGGGACAAAATGCCGTGTGCGGAGGAGTGGGCTGCAACAACGACTCCCTGGTGCAACAGGTCTACACCGCGTCGCAGATCAGCAACTAGTAAGGCCGGTCGTCAAGTCTCATTTAGCATTTAGATCAACGATGTCAAAAGACGCTGAGAATGTGACTTCTGTAGCACCACCATCGGGTTCACGCCGTCGTCTTGGCTCGATGATTACTTCGACTGGGTGAAGCCACGGTCCTCCTGCTGTCGCTTTTATAACAGCTCCGGGGCCTTCTGCAACGCTTCAGGTAATTCTGTGTTTAATGTAGATTTGGAAAGTATTTTTTAAAAAACCTCTTTCCCCAGTTGAATGTTATTATGATAAAACGTTTGACATCTTTTAATATTTTGAGACAAAGTGGAACGGGAAGTGTCATATTTTTCCTCGATTATCTATTTAGTGTCTGAAATTGGATAATAAGGTTTTCACAATATGTGTTTTGCCTAATCTCAATAACAATATTTGAACATTATTAACAGGAATGAGCTCAAATGTGCCTGTAAATGTCTTCAAGGTTCAAGTATCACACAAAAACATGAATGAACCATGAAATTAACCACAAACGGACAGAAATATCACTTTATACGAGTGTTTTTGAGGTCGTTTTTAATCTTTTTAATAGTAGAAGATGCACTCGACACTCCAATTTGGCATATCTTAAACAATATGTACTAATAAGGCAAATGAAATATATTTAAACATGAGTTCCTTTTTCATTTTATGTTCAGTGGATAATAAACGCCTACAAGCCTACATTTATATTCTTAATATTTTACGAAACAGAAGTAGGGCATGAAACAATTAACATATTAAACCATTAACTGAGAGAAATGATGCCGGCAAATTAACAAGAAAGACTTTTGTTTGTTGTTGTTTTTCAGTGGTGGATCCGTCTTGTGTCCACTGTCGGCCCATGACCGCCGAAGGGAAGAAGCGACCGACTGGAGAAGACTTCATGCACTTTCTACCAATGTTTTTGTCCGACAACCCCAACCCCAAATGTGGAAAAGGGTAACTATTGTCACAGTTGTTTCCCCACACTTAAGATTTCCTGATTGATTTCCTTTTCTGCTGATAATGCTTTGCCTGGAATGTTCCCTGAAAATCTATCCCAAATGTATTCAAGTTTTATTGCCAAACACTCAGATTCTAATCAAGACTAAAACTAGTATCAAAACTAGATACAATTTTAAAAAGAAAAAAGGAAAATCACAAACTGGACAAAAATTGGACTTTTTAACATTTTTGAAAGGATCTTGAGCTTTATCACGACTTGTTAGTTATTTTATTCATAACATATAAAATACATACAGTTACTCAAAGAATGAATGAAAAGAATCCGAGAGAGAGCAATCTTATTATTATTATTATTATCTTTCTTCTCCTTTTTAAAGTGCGTTGTATTCATTCATTCATTGTGCAAACCTTCTGTCCTGACGCTGTTTGTGTTTCCTCTCGTTCCAGTGGTCACGCAGCCTACGCTTCAGCCGTGGACCTGCTGAGGAACAAAACGGAGGTCGGCGCCACGTACTTCATGACGTACCACACCATTTTGAAGGATTCTCCAGATTACATCACGGCTTTGAAAATGGCCCGCGCTCTCGCTCGGAACATCAGCGACACCATGAACCACAACGTGTTTGCGTACAGGTACGTAAGACATGTAAAGTTACTACTGATGTGGAGACCCTCAGAATCAGAATCATCTCTGTAAAATAAGACTTTGAAATACAAATAATTGCTACAGAAAATGTACCTGTAGCTGTTATAGAATATTTCAGTACATATTTGTAGAATTCTAGCACTGTGGAGAATGTATGTATTACTGCAGACTAAAAGTCTGTTATATCATTAAGTATGTTTAGAGTGCAATTATTTTATAAAGTTACACAACCCTGTGAATATTGTCCACTCAAATATTTTGTCATATTGTATTCACTAAAACCATGACTAAAAGTAGATACTTTCATCGACTAAAAGTACTGATATTTTCGTAAATGAATAAAAACTAAACACAAATTAATGAAATGTACAAATGGAGAGACTAGACTTTCACACAATTATCATGGTTAAATTAAAAATATAGTTTCTAATTGACTGTACGATAGTATACTAGTCGACTAAATTAGCATAACATAAAATACATTAAAATGTCTGTTACACAATCTTATTCATGGGATTCAAGTGTGACATTTTGAGAACTTTTGACCATTCTATATTCAAAAGATTGACTATTTTGTTTTGGAAAAGTTATTTTTTCATCACTCTGAAACCCATATTTACAATAAAAAGAATATTTCTGAAAGACGTATAGCTGTAAAAGTGCCACCTGCAGTGCTTCTTCTAGTGATTTGTGCCCCTTCTCTCCCGGTCCCTGCGCCTCAGTGTCTTCTACGTCTTCTACGAGCAGTACCTGACCATCACCTACGACACGGCTCTGAACCTGTGCGTGTCGCTGCTGGCCATCTTCGTGGTGACGACGGTGCTGCTGGGCTTTGAGCTGTGGTCGGCCGTGCTCGTCAGCTGCACCATCGCCATGATCCTGGTCAACATGTTTGGTGTCATGTGGCTCTGGAGTATCAGCCTCAACGCCGTGTCTCTGGTCAACCTGGTCATGGTGAGAATTCGGCTATAAAACCATGGTTATAGAGAATGGATGTTGTTTTTATTTGTCTATGTCATGCCTCAGAAGATGGAGGACATTTACACTTTTGTCCACTTGAGAGAATTCAATGAGTTTGGAGACATTTTTGGAGACAATTATAAAACGATGCATTACATTTTGGACCCAGCTGCTCTGAATTCAAAATATTTTTCCAGCAGTGAAGCCGCGGGGTTTAAAAAGTGTTTTAAAAGCATTAAACGTCAAGTATAATTGTTTTAAATGTTCTTGTTTAATCGTAGCAATATTATATTTTCAGAATAAGTTTTATTATTACATTTATCCACTTGCAGAAATTAAATGTCTGGCTTTTTTACAATTATAAATACAGCCTATTCTAGACTAGGTTAATAATATTGCATTAACATCTAAGATTTACGTAAAATGTCCCATAACTGTGTTTTAATTGGTATTCAAATTATAGTTAAAGTCTTTATCCATGCATATATTTTGTATTTGTAGATCTTAATCTATCAGTATTAATGCTTTTTTTTTTTTGCTTTTTAGTGAGTTTTCATCCAGCACACATTACAATCAAACATACACACACACACACACACACACACAAACACACACAAAATTAACACACATAACATGCTGTTCACTGTGTAATTTTATATTTTTTCTGTAGCAAAAAAGTGCCTTGCTGGAATAAAACTTTTTCCTAAACAATATTTTAAAAGTCTTAAAGTACAACCCTGTCCAAATAAAGGGAATTTTTACGTTTTTACTTAACGTTTTAAAGTGTTGTGTTGTTGCAGAGTTGTGGCTGACGTTGTGTTGTTCTGTTGTTGCAGAGTTGTGGCTGACGTTGTGTTGTTGTGTTGTTGTGGTGTTGCAGAGTTGTGGCATCTCGGTGGAGTTCTGCAGTCACATCGTGCGGGCGTTCACCATCAGCGTGAAGGGCAGCCGCGTGGAGCGAGCGGAGGAGGCTCTGGCCAACATGGGCAGCTCGGTAAGTCACGCCGCGGTCTGGGACGAGGGATTGTTGCTTTCCTCACATTCTAAAACGTGTTTGTTGACAATTTAAGACCATGATATTATGACCTGTCTGCGACACTGGACGATGAAGTGGGTTGTAAACGTGTGCACTGCCTGATCTGTTGAATTGTAATAAGGGAGGGCTTTTTAAATAAGGAACTTCAACAGTTTATGATTACATTTGCTCTTCTTGCACTTTGCAGTTGAGAAACGACTTTTCATTCCGCTGTGTCATTCTAGTAAAAACCATGTCCAATGAAAATAAAGTGATCTTATTGTGTCTTATCTTATCATTTAGTGTAATAAAACGAATGAGGTCAGTGCGACTGCCTAACAGGTGCTGTTTCACCTCACATGTTCCTCTCTACCTCAGACGTCTATTTTTTATTTGGTGTTTTTGTCTGTATTGGGTCATTTAGCGTCAAGATATTTTTTGCCTGCACTTGTCAAACATGTCAATGTGTTCTGCTAACTCGTACAAAACGATCATTAATTTCAGGGATTAGCAGGTTTTAATCACAATTTGCAGACATTATTCTACAGTAAATAACTGCAGCTGTTGCTAATTGCGACGACTCAAATTGTATGTTTGATTCGATTCGGCCCTGATGACCGTTTCCGTTGCAGGTGTTCAGCGGAATCACGTTGACAAAGTTCGGAGGGATCCTGATCTTGGCCCTGTCCAAGTCCCAGATCTTCCAGGTGTTTTACTTCAGGATGTACCTCGCCATCGTGCTCCTGGGGGCCGCACACGGACTCATCTTCCTCCCTGTGCTCCTCAGCTATATAGGTCAGTGCTGTCCAACCAGACGAGCAATGAATTATGCTTTTGGGCAAATGAACACGCATCAAGACTATCCTTATTCAAATAAAATGTCACTTACTGTCTCTATTTAATCTTTACACAGTACATTTATTTATTTATTTATTTATTTTAATTTACAGGATAATGAAAGAGGAAAAAGTCAAATTTGCAATACCAAAACACTATACTCAAGGAAATATTAGGAGTTTTTGTCTAAAGCGCTTGAATGAGAAGCAAAATGTATTTTTAAAAACCTAGTTCAGATAACAAACAAATGAGACTACATGTTAAAAACACACAGGAAATGCTCCGAATGATCAACAATACAAAAACATAAACCTTAGTCTATTGATGGGGGAACACAGATGCCTGTTTCATTAATTGTTTAAATTTGACTAAAATTGTAATGTATAAATGGCATTTCTTGTTCACAGGTCCCTCGGCCAACAAGGCCAAGGTGGCCGCAGCAAACAGACGGTTCGTGGGAACAGAAAGGGAACGCCTGTTGAACTATTAGCCAAACGGACTTTGAAGTGACTTTTTGGAGTGGGTTTCTGTGATTACTTACACTCATCGTCTCATCGCCGCGGATATGCACAGGCTAACTCAGGATTATATGCTTCAAAATGTGTCGTCTCTCCCAAAAATCAAAGGACCAAACCAGGACTGCAGATTAACATTATGGTTTGTCTTGAGTGTTGAAATACACGGGAAACGACTGGGAAAAGATGTGGAAGTAGGAGAGACGCCACTCGGGAAACTGCATTAAAAACCTCATTGTTTCAAATGCTAACAGTTTGATTTGTACAGGTTATAAAGGGTAACGAGGAGGATTTATGTTTTGTTTGGTTTTTAGAAATGTATAAGAACAGATTGTTTTTAAAGCTATTTAACAGTTTGTATACTGACTTGAACTTGACACACGGACGATCATATTTGTATTGGACCTGAGATCAAACTTGTATCCGGACTTTGTGTTCTCATGTTAGATGTAGCATCTGCACCAAGTAATAACAGTTCTGCTTTCTGATGTGATTTAGATTGTAAACCCTTCACTGCTTTTTAATGTTCAAACGGCTGCTTTTGTAAGAAACTGCTCATGTTTTAGATTGTTGCCCTTCAAGCCCAGAATAGGTCTCCACAGGCTGCAGTGTAGGCGTGTTGCATTTCTGTCCAAGCTGCACCCACAGGCTCACATTTTACTTGTCTAATATCAGATTTACATTTTTCTGTTGTATTTGGGTATGTTTTTAAAGAAATGCCGAAAATGTCTGCAGATTGAAGTTAAATTGTTTGTTATGTTGTGTTATTATCAGTTACTGAAGAAAACTGTCTTTGTATTCTTATCTGACAGAGGACTCATCCAGAAACACTGTGCTGCAGTGCAGTTTCATTAGTTTGTTGTAATTTATTTTTTTATTGCATAATATATTTGTTGTATTGACATGACATTCCTCCAACATCCATTCATTATGTTTTAAAAGAAAGAAATCGATTTCAATAAAACCTTACACTTGAGTTTATTGTCCCTTTTGGGAAATGTGTCCTCTGCTTTTGGGGAGGTGAGAGTGCTAGCCACTCTACCATCCTGCTGCATTTTTGAAAGATTATTTTAGGTTAACTTGATTGTTTGATTGACAGAGGAAATGTTGTCCTTATGTAAAACTTGGTTTAAAATACTAAAGTAACTGAAGAACATCGTCAGTGCCCTGCAGTGACACTATCATGAAGAATGTTTTTAACTTTAATTAAATGGTTGTATGTCAACTATGTCAAACCTTTGTCGATATTCTCTAGGGCTATTGACCTTCAGTCATTTGATGTTCGATGGCCGCTGATGTTTTAGTCGATCAAATGGTGTGTACTTTATCTAGATAAAAATAAAATAAATCCTTATAAAGATTTTGTCGCCCATAGGCTTTATTAAACAGGAGAGGACAGGGTGAAATTGGGAATGAGAGAGAGGGAAGACATGCAGTAAATTGTCGGAGTCGGCACTTGGAGTATATGTGTACTGTGACTTAACCACTCGACCACTGGGCAGAGTATAAGGATTTTTATAGGACATGTTTTGTCAGTTTCTCATTACTGTTCTCTTTAGTCGACTAATCAATCTGTAGGGTATGTCTTTAGTCAACCACAGCCCTAATATTCACATACATCAAATGAGGTACTTGCTTTTAATCTAATCATTAATGACTAATAGTTGTGGTGATACTGCAGAGTGATCAGTAGAGGGCGCTTCTGCCCTCCTTTACCTACTCTGTTGCACTTTAAAGCAGCTCTGTGCAGTGAGTGACCTGATTTCCGTTTAGAAGAAACACATGTGTCTTTACATTGTCTGTGTGTGTATGTGTGTGCGCGTGTGTGTGCTTACGTACGTGTGTGTGGGGGGGGGTGCGTCCGTGTGTGCGTGCGCGTGCGCATGTGTGTACGTGTGTGTGAGAGAGTGTGTGTGTTTGTGTGCGTGTGTGTGAGTGGGTGTGGGTGTGTGTACGTGTGTGTGTGAAAAAAGTCTGAAGTTCAGAGTCAGCACAAAACGTTTCCTCCTGTCACTGAAACACGCTGACCTGAAGCTTTTCTTCAGTGGACCTCCATCACTGTGTGTCTCCTTTAGACTGTGTTGATGTTGTGTCCAGTATTTGTTGTCACACACAGCTCCAGCTCATGACTTATTGATGCTGAGGCCGCTGAGAGCACACACTGTCTCCGAGTCTGTCCCAGGGCCAAGACATTAAAATATTCATGTCCCCCACAGGTCTGCTCCAGTCCTGGTCTGCAGGGGGGACCAGGGTCTGCAGGGGGGACCAGGGTCTGCAGAGGGGACCAGGGTTTGCGGGAGGGAACAGGGTCTGCAGAGGGGACAGGGGAGAGAGGAGGGACAGGGGGTGAGTCAGGAGGGACCAGGGGGGAGCAGGAGGGACCAGGTCTGCAGGAGGGGACCAGGGGGAGCAGGAGGGAACAGGGTTGCGGGAGGGACAGGGGGACGCAGGAGGGACCAGGGTCTTGGCGGGAGGGACAGGTCTGCAGGGGGGACCAGGATCTGTGCAGGGACCAGGGGATCAGGAGGGACCAGGGTCTGTGGGAGGGACAGAGGGAGGTCATGTGGAGGGACAGGAGGGACCAGGGTCTGATTTTATATGTGCTAATGTTTGCAATGCCTTTAATTGTTTTTCTATGTCACATTAGTAGCTGTTGCAAAACACGAATCAGTATTTTATGAGTTTACATCACAGCACTGATATTGAATGTGGTCAGACTATGAGCTCCAACACAGTTCAATTGAAAAACGGTTATAAGTTGCTCATGAACAAGGACAGGCTTTTGTTGGAGTGGAGTTATTTCCTGGGTCTGAGCATAGTCTCATAGAAGCATTAAATGTCCCATAAACTATTCAAAAGTCTAACCCCCAAGATCTTCACCAAGATTTATGCACAAGCATCCAAATGGTCTATTCCTTTAGGTCTTCGTCTGAAAAATCCGTTACTGTGAGGGGATACTTTAGGGTAAAAGTAATTGATTTAAATGGAGAACTATTTAATTGGATTCGTTGCACGGAGATGACAGTTTGAATGTTAATATCCCACATGAGCAATGTTAGTATGCTTTTACAAGATACTCTTTGGGAGGAACCACAAAATTCACAAATTTACAGAAAAAAGCCAGGCTTTTAAAAACTATATTCTTGCCATGTGCTTGCATCTCCACAAACCTGACTGGTACTTTGCCTGGAGGAGCTTGCACCTGATGGTTTCCAAGGAAATGTTGTTCTTTATAATCTATAATATTCCACAGTGTGGCGTAAAACCTACCTACATAAAGACTGTTTAGTCTGTTTGCATGGAATTAGGCAGACTTTCCACCTCCAGAAACTCACATTGAAGTTATTTCATCTTGGTCGTCAATAGATGCAAATTCACATGGTTTAAATGTGTAACTTATGATCAGTTTTATTTCAGTGCACAAACTGTTAAGTAACCAAATTGCATGTTTTTGCACGTCATGTCTGTCTGTAAAAGCAGCATGAATAAATGAGTGGAGAGGCGTTTAATGGCCCACTTTGCGTCAGTGGTTTTTGGTTTCGCCGCTCGGTGTCTGAAATGGACTCTGGAGTGGAACAAAGGGCTTCGGTAACGCCACTGGTCAGATTTTCACCTGCTGAGCTTTAGCCCTGAACCAGGCCAAAAACACACACTGCCCTGTTTTCTGAGCAGAGCCAAGTCAAAAACACAAACTGCTGCCGCCTGAATATGTTTCCATTCGATCATCTTTAATCAAAATCAATCCGAACGTTTATGGGCCGTAAAGTAGTTAGCGCTTCAGCCTCACATTGGGAGAGTTCTGGGTTCGATTCCCTTGTACTCGGACCTTTCTGTGTGGAGTTTGCATGTTCTCTCTGTGCCTGTAAGTTTGCTCTGGGTACAGTAGGGTTTGCTTGACGCTGACTGCATTGTTCTTTTTTGTAACGTAAAATCTGTGAATGTTTGTGGTTTAAGGCTAATTCTGCAATAATAATTCCAACTATACATTTTCCCGATTTAGTTCAATGTCTGGGTATTGTACATTTAACTTTTCTGTTGACATTTCTGACCAGTTTTAGTATTATCTAAATTGAAACCAGAAGACAAATTTACCACACGAGTGAAAAAGCTAATTTCAAGAGCAATTTTCCAAACATGCTGGAAATGATTTAGATTTGCAAGAAGATGAGATGTGTGGAGACAAAAGATAAGTCAAACACTGTAGATTGAATACGTAAACACACTTAAAAATAACAGAAATCTGATCATGAAAATACGGCTGACGTGTCCATTAGTTAATACATGTAACTGTTGTATTTGGAAGCCAAAGTACAAATTGTTTTAACATAACATCTATTTTCTTTTTCATTTTTGTCTTTTTCCACATTATTTTGCCCTTTTTTTTCCTCCGATAATTTCCTTTGTCAAAACCTGTGTGGACCACCATAAATAAGTCAGATTACTCAAATGTAACTGTTGACATGACATTACTGTAATCGCATAACTCCGGTAGTCAGATCATGATCAGATTTGAGCTGTGCGTGTAAACATTGCCAGTGTGGTTGGTCCTGTTTCTGTGGTAATATTGGCATGTGCTGACTGTGTGCTCGTGTGCTGGTGTTGACAGTGAGCAGAGGAAAAGCCCTGAGTCACAGTTGGATGACAGGAAGAGGCCAAAGTGCTGCTCCAGCCCAACGTTGTGTTAAAGGAATACTCTGCCCCCCTTTTCTCTGTGTGTGGACTCAGGAAGGCCCTCAGTGAAGCCTCTTTGGAGCAGGCAGCCAGGGGGCTTTAGTCTGTCAATGCAGGGGGACTTCGCCACGTATGTTGTTGCTGCTGCTGAGCGTGGGCTTGTGTCGATGTCTGCACGGATCAGGCGGAGGGTGGGACTGTTTGTTGACTGCTTGTGCCATGTTTACACTCTCAATCTGTGTTGGGACGTCCCACGATAGAATCCCTGAGCTCTCAGGAACATTCAGTAATGAGCTGCTTAAGTTCAAGAGTATGTTTTAAAGGGGCAAAATGTGAAACAATTTTGAACAAGTTTCTCCTTGCTATCAAATGTGGTCTTTGATTAAAGGCCCTGTACCTGCTTTTGAACCATGAGTGAGGGACCTATAATGTGTTAGCTCTTCTCTCCCTCTATGTATGCTGCACCATGACAAAGAAACACATCTGATGCAATGTGATAATAAATAAAGAAGCAAGACACAAAATACAGTGACAAACATGTGGCCATCAAGTTAATCTGCATAAAATATGTTGGACTAATGCATTAATGTACTAATATTCATGGGGAAGGATAGGTTAATGGTTGTCGTGCATGAATCATGATGAACTAATACATTAATACATTATTCCAATATTATACAGTGTTACCATAATGGGTAAATGATTAGTCAGTTTACTATGGGATTCATGTATGAGTCGTGTGATGTAATGAGTTCACGGTTAATACATGAGTCATCCTGTATAACTTGCTTTATCACAGTAATTCATCAGCATCAAATGAGCAGTGACTTGCATCGCCATGGCAGTTTGGTCATTTGGGGCGAGAACAGTGATTTTTGTTTCGATCCAACACCGACCAATACTATGGCAAGTATCAGTCCGATACCAAGTTTTTGTATAAGAAAATTCATTCTTCATTCAATTCATGCCTGTGCTAAAAAATAATATGTGCCAATAAACTGAAATATACATAATACTTGATAAAAAAAAACAAACTAGCTATTTTCTTCCCCTGATGACTGGTCAGTATCACAATATTGACATTTTGACGGTCATTTTGTAGTTGAATCTTATGATCTTATATATATACATACATATACATATTTCACCAGTGCAAATTTGCTGCACAGATGAAAGATGGACGATTCACCTTTCCAATGCGTTTATCCTGAGCCTTTCCAAGTATGTTTGAGATGCTTTCTGTTGCTTTCCCTTCGATTATTATCTTTGACAAACGCACAGAAAACAAGACATGGCCCAGTGTTTTGAGAGTGAACAAGGAGAAGTTTATTTACATACATACACAGGTGACATCGCCCATGAGTTCCTCCCCGTTCTACAAAAAAGCTACATCTTTGGACTCATTGCAAATAGAAACAAGTTTAGTATTCTTACACTTGAAATCACTCCTACATGCTTCCTCCAGTACAATTTGGTTTAAGTGATCAATCGAATTACTTCAAGCAGCATCTGTAACATAGTTCAAGTAGGCCTGCTCCCAAAGGCAGCTCCATAAGGTAATACAATTAAGACACATGCCAGATTTCTTTTTTTTTTTTTTTAAAGAAATTAGAATTAGTAATCACAATGAAATGTAAGATTGTGTGAAGTGCGTTGCTAATATCCCTTATAGTAAAAAGCCAAACGATGAGTAATGATGGAAGAGTGTGTCCTGCGTTTGGACACTTCAGAAGCACTTCATTTAGAAAAGTAACACTGCATCAGGATGGACATTGTAGGGTTAAAAGTGTGAGGGCAGAAGAGGTACAATTTAAGACCATGTTTGTGGGAGAAGCAGACAGAATTTACCTTCAGCGATTTGAATAAGTCAGACTTGATTACGATTCAGTGCGAAACACGGACGTCCTTTAAGTTCAAATGGGACAGAGCAGAAGTCTGTGTTTTTAGTCTAACGCGGAAAAGTGTGGCTTCACTGTTAAAAAAACAGATTATTCAAAAATCTATTCTGGCATCAAAACAATAAACAAAAGGAATTATAATGACATTAACTATCACAAACAAATCCAGGGTTATAAAACCTACGCCTTTAGAGAAGGCAGCCATGGAACGCAAAATAGGTCAAAATAATGTATACTTTAATTTACATTATTGCTTGAATATTTAAAGACCCTGTTCTTTTGTGTTCTAGCACCAACATGTTGAGTGAAGCAAATAATGTCGTACTGTAATAAAACCATACAATATTAAGGGGAGTTTCCTGTACGTTGTAAGTTGAAAGAGTACTTTCCACGGGTATCTGCCCTGGGATTGAGCCAGTCAGGGCATCTGGTGTAAATACAATGCCTATACAATAGACATGCTAAGAGGAACTCCTGCCTGCTTCTCCATAGTTACATGGGTTTATGCTGTACTAACAGTACAAGATGTGCACCGCATAGTTTCTCTTCAATGTGGCATGTTTTTACTCCGTCTTGAACATCTCCAGAAGTTCAGTCCAGACCCTTATTCAGCACGGCCAATGTGCCAGCGATTCACTCTAACATAGAGCACTCAAATCAGACACTGAGAACAGAGCAAGTGTCTCTGAGTCCAACACAAGCTCCGGGTACAAAATACTTGGTGAAAAGTTCAGTCCTGTAGTATTTGTGTGCACGATCATGCAGAGAAGCTGTAAGAAACGGTGGAAGTTACAGCGGTCCATGGTAATGACTTGCGGTGCTAATAAAACAGCTTCATTTTCAGTGTTAGTCCCAAAGCGAGATAAAAATCCTTCTCCTGCTTCTTGTTCTATATAAAAAGTGCACTTATAAGACTTGCAAAACGATGAGTCACCCTAGAAAGAACAGTCCAGCCAGAAAAACCAGGTCTAGAGGCAACCGCTCGTAGAAAAAAGGAATTGTTGAAAGATTGTAAAAATGTTACAATCATTGGTTTAAATTAGAAAAAGTCCAAAATCAAACTTAGGATCTCTCTTAATCAACAAGAGAGATGTAAAATATACACAACTTTAATTCTGTAGTGAATAAATGGTACAGAGCAGTGGTTCTCAAATGGTGGTACGGGTCTCACTGGGGGATGCATGGTGTGTTCATGGGTTCTGATGAGGGTGGGGCAATTAATAGAATCAACATTTTGTGTCAGTGTTTAAAATGTTCATGAAATAAGTGCTGAAAGCCATTTTCATTTCATTCTTCACAAAGCAAATTGTGGTACATTTTTGGCATATAGCCCAAACCTCGTTCTTAATCAAATCCCAGTTTTGTTTAGTCCCAGACTGAGACTGACTGAGAGCAAACTTCCCTTCCGTTTAAAAGTTTGAGAACCACTGAAGATACTGAACTTTGGCTAATTGTAGGTGTCCGGGGTCAGGCAGGTTTTGGAGGGGGACAGTGAGGATGTGATGGGGGGACGTTGGTCGATCAGGAGGGGAGCAGAGAGCCTCCTCCTGATGGGACACTAACGCTAGGAGGTCTGCAGCAGCCGTCTGTAGTGGGGCATGATCTCGTGTTCGGGCAGGTGCAGGTTGAACTCCAAAGCCACCAGGACAGGAAACTCAAACGCGATCAACTCCCTGCGGTTTATCCTGAAACGCTCTTCAAGTTTCTGGGAAGAGAAGAGAAAACTTTGTATGAATATGGGTGTTTTTATAGGTGCAAGACGACAAAAGTCTCAGGGGGAGGTGTGAAACAGAAGACCCTGAAAAAAAGAGGACGTTTTGTGTGGAGGGTTTTATAAAAGGCAAATATTTCAAGTTCAATTTTAGTTCACTTAAAGGGGCTGTACCCAATGTTTTTTCATGAGATAAAGTAGAACCTGTTTTGCTCCAGTACCCCACATACACTGTACAAGTAGCTATTCAAGTGAAAATGAGACTGTTGTGTGCTGTCTGCATCTAATGACACTGTTAGCATGCTAATGTTTGTTAGCTTGACAGTGACAACAAAACTCCCTCTGGTCTTAGAAAGTTGTGGAAAGCGTTTATAAACTCATCGCGGCGAATATTTAGGACGATAAACATATATATCTTGAATTAACTAAATTACAGGTGGTTTTACTGCTTAAAAACAGCAGGTTGGCCTCTCCACAGATATGACTGGTAAAGCTATTGCCTTTGCGGAGATAGAGCCGTTAAATGCTATAAGACAAAGCAATACTATCTCCAAATAGACGAACAGGTGATGGACCCTCCACCAGAAAAGTTACATAGTGCAACTTTAAAACATGTATTATTTGAACTGGGACAGTGCACTTTCATAACAATGTCGGTAAATGTGCCAGTATTAGCTGTAGTTTAGCTAGTTTCCAGCTGTAGTCCCAGGCAAGGTGCAAAATGCCAGCAAAAGACAAAACAAACATTTACATTATACACAGTACAATTAGGGTTAGTAGAAACACATAAAGTATATCATTTGAGATGAGTCAAACTAATGTGTAGGTTTTTACAAACTAAGAGTGAATAGAGACATGTAAATGAAGGTAATGATTTCTTGTGGCATGTTGTTTGTTTGCCAGGTCCTTTGTAACTGTCCCACCATTGAACTAAGCATCACTCATGTCATTATTCAAACTAGATTTAATTTAATAAGTAATTAGGTTGGGGCAGTGCTGTGGGCGTGGCATGTCTGGCAGACACATGGTTTATTAAGAACAGTTAGCAGAGGTATATGTACTTTTATTTATTTAGGATGGTTAAAATAATGTCGATTACTATGCACTGATGTAATTGTATACTAAGAAATCAGGACACATATAATTGCAGACATAAATATGAGACAGAGATTGCCTTTGACAATGACATATTTGTTTGTGCACTTCGCTTCACATCATAACATTATCTTTGCTTGCGGCTTGTGTGCAATAGCTTTCGGGATCTCGAGATAAACCACAGCAAAACAAATCTTTCCAGGAACATTCCCAGGCTTTCCTTTCACAGCGTGTTGTTTGTCAAGAGTAAACTCACGTCGATGAGGATCTTGACCTCGTGTTTCTTGAGATCTCCTCCGATCTTGGCCGCCAGCAGCACGCACGCGCCGGCGCACAGTTTACGGTTCTGTTTGTGCAGTTTGCCTTGAAGAACCAGTTTTTCAAAGTAGACGAACGCCATGGCCACAGTCTGCTCCTCGTACCCGCATTCGTCCTGGGCCAGTTTTTTTATTTCCCGTTTCAAACTGAGAACAGGAGGAAACACAGGCGCAGCTTAGTACAAAATACTACATTCAAGCGGTGTTTCTGATTGGACAATGAGTCAAATGTAAATAAAACAGAAAGCTATAAAAATGTCACCACAGACAAAGAAAAAGAATAATATTGGTGTAGTAACCATGAATACACGGTAGTTTTGGTATAATGTTTAAATTTGTATTGATTTTCCCTAAAAGTCATTTGGACATTTGTTGAAAATGAGCTTTTTTTGCTTCAACACTTGAAACATGCATCTGGTTCGCCCAAAACAATTGCTAGGTTCATATCAAATGAATAAATAAATGCACAGCACACACATTTGGGAAATGAAATATCACAATTATGTAGCAGCAACGTTCCTCAAAAATGAATTTGATGAAAAATGTGAATCCATCCCAGCATATTTTAGATATGTTGCTTACAGTGAATGTAAATTGTAATATATTTTGTGTTGTGAAAAGTCTGTTCTGAATAAAATGTATCTTTATCTTAAATAGCTGTTGCTTTTTATAGATTTATTTTTATTTATGCTATTTTGTTGTAATTTTCTTTTTACTCTGATGTTATTATTATGTTTTATTACTTTATTTATTGTGCTACATAGATTATTACATGTCACTATGTCCAGCACTGTGAAAGCGACTGGTAAAATGTGCCACAGAAATAAAGTCGAGTTTCGTTTGGATTGAGGTATGAGATTTGGTGCCACCAGATTGCACCAACGTATTTCCGGTTTTATCGTCACCTCCTGATTTTGCTGAGCGTGAGTCTGATATGAGGGAACTTCTCCTTGAAAGTCTCGTTCATGTCCTTCTTCAGGTCCGAAGGCTTGACGTACTCGATCACCGTGGTCTGAAAGAAAAACCGAGAGCGTGTCACGGAGACCGGTCCAGATCCAGACCCGATCCGGACCAGGCCTCTCACTGCGGTGTTAGATTCAGCGGCTCAGAGCGAGGATTTTCTGACACCTGCGTGACTTTAACCACAGTGGAAACAAAATAGGTTGTTTATCTCGTGGCATCACAACAGTCTTAAAGGACCCACAGTTCATTATCAGGCTGGAGAACAGGTCAGAATACTATGGCTGCTATTTTAGATTTGAAAAAAAAATGGCACGAAGTCCAACAACTTCTCTATCAACACAAATTAACTAAGGTGATTAAAAGTTTTTCTTTCTTTTTGTGTGTGTGTAATTTTTGCAAGACAAACAAAACAACAACATCAACAACAACCACAACAGAACGTTAATTTGAAAAAAAAAATGCACAAAAAACACGAACGAGCTGGACTAGGTAGAATATAAGGCAAGTAAAGGAGTAAAAGTAGAAAATAATGGAGTGGCATCAGAAAAAGAAGAAGAAGAAGAAAAAAAGAGGAATTAGAGCATAATAAGTTCTGAATAATTCTCCCATTTTGTCCATTGTTTCTTAAATGTGTCTATTTTAAGTTGAGTCCTGGGGTTATTTTTGCCATTGTGCGTATGTCTGTTACGTTATTAGTCCGATTAATTGTTTTCACTATAGTGACTGTCAGAAAAAATGATGAGGGCTCAACATTCGTAGATTTTTGGTTTGACAATATTTATTAACAGGGGTTAATTGTAGGGCTGTAATAAATAAATAAATACATTCTTGGTGAATCGAAGACGCCATCTCAAAAGGGAGTGAGGCGTTTCACTGTCGAAAGCTCTCAACAATATTAAGATATCATACAAAAACTACAATATTAGAGAAAGACGCACTAGTCAGCAACATCAGAAGTGAAAACGCAGATTGTGAACTGTCGACTAAAACACCACCGACTGATTAATCGACTAAACGACTAAAGGATGCAGTCATACATAGTGAACTGCCTGTACAAGAACCCTAAAAACCACAAGTCAATGCCCTGATTCTTGGTTCCACCAGTTCATTGTTCAGACAGGTTCACGGCACCTAAAGGGCGTGTCCTATTACAGGGCCGCGGAGAGACAGAGTCATGTGTTTGCCCCGACGAAGCTGCCACTCTTTACGTAACAATGAAAACCAAGAGCAAATTTGGTGAGTTTGAGGTCTCATCTAACGTTGCTTTATGTACAACATGAGACAAACGCTATTGTAAATAATGAATAAGATCTAAACATACACAGGAATGACGTTAAGTAACAATGTGACATTTATAAACTCAAAAATGCAGCTTGCTTTAAATCTATACATTTTTGTGTAAATATCTGTGTACATACCGAGACAAGTTCATTTTGTATTATTTTATTAGTAAATTCTTAACGTATGCATGCCATATTTGACTCTATAGACGTTGCTATTATTATTATTATTATTATTATTATTTTATTATTCAGTGTTTTATGTTGCACCTTAATGCCAAGTGAGACAAGTTCCCATGTTTGTGAGCTGTGTTTAATGACAATTGCAACAAACCTTTTCTGATTCTGATCCAATACCAAAGATGCAATATTTTTAAGGAATTGTAATCTATTTTCTATATTTTCTTTTGTCTTTTTCACTTTGCCCAAGACATTTTTCTGTGTGGACGATAAAGTATATTTTAGTTTATTATTTTGGTGTTATTTTTCCACATTTTAATCAATAGTTACTTGCTTTCTACATTTAAAAGATTTTACTGTCAAAATAGTAAAAATCCCCGTGTTTCCTTCAAACCAAAATAACACTGCACATGAACGCGTACTTCAAGGTTGTGTTTGGTGCATGTCTGCCCATAAAACGTGGAGAACTGGCTCGTCCCTCATGCTGCAGCAAACACGACAGCTTTTGTTATGGGCCAGCAGATTGAAACTGGAGGAAAAGGAGAAAGCACAACACGCTGGCCTTGACTGAGAATTTCAACTATGTCAGACCAGCCTCTGGAACAAAAACAGCCAGAAATGAATGAATGACAACAATAGAGTCGGTGCATTTTCTCGTTCACACAAAAACATCAATGACCCGTGTTGAATTCAGTCATGGGACATTTCTCTGAACAAGGATTAAAACCACATGTTCAATAATAGTTACATATATTTGGAGGCTAATGCTAGTCTATTCTTTTATCTTCTATACATTACTCGTACATATGATTTATTTCAGTAATTAATTTCCTATTACATTTTTCTGCCATGTTTCTCTTTTAATTCATATTTTTTTCAATAAGAAAACGTGTGTAAAAGAACGTACAGTACGGTAATATTGTTTTTCTATATCTTTCAATTCAATTACCTCAATAACAAGATATATTGTGTTTTTATCCATTTATATTGTTCATTTAATCTTCTCTGTTGATTCCTCACGCTGCATCCAGGTAAAATACAATTATAAACAGCAACTATAAACACCAAAGTGACACCTGAGAGATCAGCCTTGAATATTGTGTCAGAAACATGTTTTTTGATAAACAATCGCTGAAAAGACTTCACGTTTGCTTTGTGTTAATGGAGTCTGGAGAATGCGTGAGGAGTTTGACGAAACACGCTGAAAAAGAACTATTACAAAGATATCAACAGTGTGGCATGTGGAGAATGTGGAATAAGGTCACATCAACACATTTCTGACTCTTCTGATAAAAGAGGAGAATTTAGTTGTCACAGGCTTTTTCTAGTGTTTGTAAAAAATGTGTCGCCATCCTGTAACATAAGCCAATCATTCCTTTAAGTCCTGTAGTGTTTTACAAAAATCTATTAAAATTAAACATTTTAAATTCTAAGGCAAAGCTCAATTCTGTTACAATTATTGAGAGAAAAAAATTAACACGCTTTTATTCAAGATTACTGAGAGCATGAACAAACAACGGCGAAATCCTTCATTTTCTTTCATTCCCATTGTGAATTCCACATGTGACTATTCCTCATTGTTTGTGATCAGCTTTACAAAAAATGTCACTTTCTGGATGAAAAAATAAAGTTAATGTAACAAAAACAGCCAGAACAGTTTACATACATTTAGATATATTTTTGGACTGTTTATTAAATTAAAAATATTTAGTTTTACTTTATTATTTTTTTGTTCTTACGTTTATATTGTGACCCGAATAGTGACCCGAATAAATCTTAACATCCCCGAGGTTGACATAATGACAATGAATGTTATAGTTTAATTATATTTATTGCCAATTTTGGACCAAGCTACATCTGTAAGATCTAAGACCATTCAAAATACACTATTCATGCGGCAAAGAGTATATAATGTAAGGTTGCTACGATTGCTCTTTGGCCTCCTCTTTGGATTTTGGGGTACTAGGTGTATCAGATTCCACGTTTGTAGACCTGATTTAGGCATATGATTCTTAGTCCATGTTTTAGTCCATTTTTAGACCTAGTTTTACTCCAGCTGTATTGAAGCTACCCGCTTCGGCCTGTTTTAGACCTGATTTAGCCTGATGTACGCCAGATTGTAGTCCTTGTTTTATAGTCCCTGTTTATAGATCTGCGTTTTACGTCCGTCGTATTGGACCTGCATCTTTATATAAAAAAAAACCCCTTTAGACGATGCTTTTAGAACGCTTATTTGCAGACCTGTTGTATAGAAGACTGACGTTTCAGTCCTGTATTAAGACCTTGATTTAGCCTGATTTAGCGCCCAAATTCTAGTCCTGTTTTAGTCCTGATTTTAGACCTGTTTTTTAGTCCTGTTTAGAACCTGTTGACTTTATTAGACCTGTTTAGTACCTGCTTAAGTCTGTTAGTCTGTAGAGCTGATTTGAGACCTCGTTTAGTCCTGCTTTGAGACCTTTTAGTCCGTGACCTATTTTAGTCCTGTTTTAGACCTGGATTAGTCCTGTTTTTAGAACCTATTTATAGTCCTGTTTTAGGCATACCCGGTTGCTCGTAGACTATTTCTCTGTTTTTAAGAACTTAGATCTGTTATTAACCGTAGTCCTCTTTATAGACCTAGGCTTTAGTCCTGTTTTAGACCTGTTTATGTCCTTGTTGAGACCATTATTTTTTTTGTTCTTACGTTTATATTGTGACCCCGAATAACCGAATAATCTTAACATCCCGAGTGCATAATGACAATGAATGTTATAGTTTTTATATTTATTGCAATTTGGACAAGCTACACTGAAGATTAAGACCCACAAAATAACAAATTCTTATGCGCAAAAGAGTATATAATGTAAGGTTGCTACGATGCTCTTTGGCTCTCTTTTGTTTGGGTCTGGTTTAGTCCCGTTTTAGAACCTGGTAGTCCTGTACTGTTTTAGTACCTGATTCTTTAGACCTGTTTTAGTCCTGTTTTAGACCTGTTTTAGTCCTGTTTGAGACCCGGCTTCGTCCTGTTTGTAGACCTGATTTAGGCCTGATTTAGGCCAGATTTAGTCCTGTTTTTTAGTTCCTGTTTTAGACCTGTTTTTTAGTCCTGTTTTGGAACCTGTTTCTGTTTTAGACCTGTTTTAGTACCTGTTTTTTAGACCTGTTTTAGTCCTGGTTTTAGGACCTGGTTAGTCCTGTTTAGACCTGTTTTAGGACCTGATTTTAGCAAATTTAGTACCTGGTTTAGTTCCTGTTTTAGACTGTATTTTAGTCCTGTTTTAGACCTGTTTAGACCTGTTTTAGACCTCCTGTTAACCTGTTAGCTGTTTAGTCCTGTTTAGACCTGTGTTAGCCTGTTTTAGACCCTGTTTAGTCCTGTTTTGACCTGTTTTAGTCCTGTTTGACCTGAGTTTAGTCCTGTTTTAGACCTATTTTTAGTCCTGTTTTAGAACCGTTTATTCTTGTTTTAGACCTGTTTTAGACCTGTTAGACCTGTTTAGTCCTGTTTAACCTGATTTAGTCCTTTTTGAACCTGTTTACCTGTTTTAGACCTGGTTTATTCCTGTTTTAGACCTGTCATTTTTAGACCTGTTTTAGGACCTGGTTTACGTCCTGGTTTTAGACCTTATTTAGTCCTGTTTAGACCTGGTTTAATCCTTGTTTGTTAGACCTGTTTTGAGTCCTGTTTTAGACCTGGTTTAGTTCTGTTTTAGACCTTGTTTTAGTCCTGTTTTAGGACCTTTGTGTTAGTACCTGTATGTTAGCCCTATTTTAGTCCTGTTTTACACCTGGTTTCAGTTTCCTGTTTATAACTGTTTTTAGTCCTGTTTGAGAACCGTCCTGTTTTAGACCTGGTTTATTCCTGTTTGAGACCTGTTTTAGTCCTGTTTGAGACCTGGTTTAGTCCTGTTTTAGACTTGTTTTAGTCCTGTTTGAGACCTGGTTTAGTCCTGTTTTAGACCTAGTTTGTATCTGGTTTCACTCACCAAGCCACATCATTTCTTGGTGTGAACAGTTTAAGAACCTGTGGACTCCTAAACGGTTCTACATCCTGGTAAAAACATTTCGAAGGTCTGTTCATGTAGTATTTGAGGCGGTTTCTCACCATGTATGAAGGGAAGATGAGGACTCTCTTATGTTTCCCACAAGGCCACTGCGGATCGTCCAGGAAGGTTGGGGTCGTATTCCCGAAAATCTCCGAAATCGTTCCCTGCAGTGGACACAAGCGTGCATAATCAAACATTTCCTCCCATTGTTACATTTATGTTGTTGCTTCTTGGATGCACAGCTGAAGGTCAAGAGAGGACAGCATATTGAATTATTAAAATGTTTTTCTTCATTCTGGTCCCACCATTTCTCAGATTGTTGGATTATGACCCACTTTTTTAGTATAAACACTAAATATTGTATTCCCAACCTCCAAAAACATCTAACATAGCTCTTAATTATTGTATTGAAGGTGCATTATGTAACCTTGGAGGGTCTGTCCCCACGTAGATGTTATTAAACTTATCTATCGTCATGGAGACAAGCGACAGGGCCAAGTTACAGGTCAGATCTGTAGGAAGGCGACCCCACTCACAGTGAGAATTCCGGTTTTTCAAGGTGTTTTTGAGCCTAAAAAACAGCATTTGAATAAAAGCAGGATAGATACGTTTAATGCCATGCTTTGTAACATTGGAGGCAAAGCTATAACATAACCATGGAGACAAGCAGGTGGCAGACCCTCTACAAACATAAAGTGCATCTTCAAGTACAGTTACAGTTCTTTGCTTTAATCATAAAATAACTTAAATGTTCAACATTCTGCATGTTTTGGGGCTGAAACGGTTTCTATTTTACAGTAAATTTGAGCTCTAGCTCCATCTGGCCTTAAATTTTTGATATATTCTCGGTACAACAGCCGTAGAGATTAAATTATTCACGTGTTTTGGTTTGTATCCGCTCCCGTGCTTGGCCCGTCTTATTAAAATGTGGCTTCTGTCTGCTTTCCCAAACTCGACACCATCTGGCAGCCCTCGCCTCTTGTCCATCGATTCTGGACCTCGGCCCACTATAAACTTCCAAGTGTTTAAGCTGAAGTGGCTACCTGTGTCTATGCTGCTCTGGTTACTGTTGGCCCGGTTCAGGATCAGGCTGCGGTGGCTGGCGTTTCGGGACTGACAGAAGGACGAGGTGGAGTCGATGGTGTTCCTCCTGCCTCCGCCCAGGACGTTTGTGGGGTAAAGGAACTGCGTGTACGACACTGTCTGTAAACAAGAGGCAAAGTCCAAATAAACCCACCACATTATTTCCTCGCTGATGTTTAATAATACAACGTTTTTCCATGGTTACGCTGCGTTTCAGGCGTTCTCGTTGGCCCTTGGAGAGACGTTTTTCTGTGTTCCAGTTGAAACACTGAGCAGTTCATTACAGTATACGTAAAGTAAACACGCGAGTCAAAACTAGTAGTGCTCAAAGTGACATTGTTATTAGATTTACAAATGATAAAGTATCGTTTGACGGTGCATGTTTACTTTTGTTGACTGTGTGTGCAGACGTCAGAATAATAATTACGGATAATTAATAATCACAGATGGCGGGTGGACTGTAGTGACCTGCTAAAGTGAAACAAATAAACACAATTGCTAATCAATATTACACTTTTAACTTTCACCAAACGCAGCCATGTTGGATTTTTTTTTTTTTTTTACTCAGGATCTGAAATGTTCTCCAAGTTTCTAAGGAGTCTGTTCCAATTTAGATTTACCAGTCCAAACTCGGAATTGAGAATAAATAACATTGGAATCAGATTTGCTACAGGTTTATTGTGTTTCAGGAAAGTAAATGCAATTTTCAGTGATCTGCAAAGGTGTTTGTTTATAGAACTAGAACTGGAAAAGCTGGAGCATTCATGTTTTTACAATCAATATTTTCCCAAGATCTCTTAATGTAGGTTTACGAATGACTGTGTACAAAAGGACACCAATATGGCCTCTCCACATGAACAAAGTCGCATGTGAGAGTGAATGTGCTCTGCCCACCCCAGGGCCCCTCACACTGTGTTTAGGTCACACTCAAATGTACCTATAAAGTTAAACGTGACTTACCAGCACAAGTCCAAATGTCATTTCTTGATCTCTTTTCACAGTCACAACAGGTTTGTATTTAGTCCTAATGTCTCTACACTACTATCTGCAGTAGATGATGTAAAATAACAGTCTTCACCTTTCCATCTGCTCCCAGTTCGACCCCTTCCAGCCCGATCACCATCTCTTTGGCACTGACTCCTCCGGACGGGTGCCTCTGCCGCCCGCCCTCGAGCCTCACGATCCCTGATGATGACGAGGGGACAACAAGCCTCTTTAATAACTTCTTTACCCCTGGACTGGTCTGCCCTGGTCAGAGCTGGCCCAAAAACACTATTGTCTGAGGGTTCAGGCTCAGGCCAGATCGGAGTGCCCCCTTGAGGAGGAAGGCTGCATGACGTCATGTTCTCACTAAAGTTCTAGTGTTGTGGGTCAAATGACACTTTTACGAATAGTGATATAGGTTTGATTTAACTATAATAATGTGCATCAGCACAAAGCTTAAAACAGCCTATTTATTTTTTCATCATTTAATTTTACATTGCATATATTTTCAAATTAAACCAAATATATAATATTTCCTATTTTTATCAAGAGTTGTCTTTGTTTGGTATTTCTTCTGTCTTGTTTGAAACTAGGTAAGTTTGGACTGATATTAAAGTTTTATTTATACTTTACAGAAAAAGAGTAGGTTTTTACTAGTCGGGCACTTTTATAGTCATAACAATTTATACATATCTATACATATATGTGTGTAATATATATATATATATATATATATATATATGTATGTATGTATGTATGTATATACATATATATATATATATATGGCATATATAAACTAATTATTAAGGCTTCAACTAACGATTATCTTAGTCGACTAGTCAAATGGTTATGTCTATTATACACCGAGTTTTTAAAAACATGATCAATCCAGTAAAGGTTAAATTGAAGGCTTCGTCAGAGAACATTTACAAACAAAGTGTAGTATTGCTAAAAATGTGAAATCGTTGATCGTTTTGACATTTTCTATTTCTTAATACTGCTATCTTTGTAATAAAAGTTATGTTTGTACGTATGTGTTTTAGAGTTTGTATAGTCCAGATAACGATTATCAAAATTCAACTGCGATTATTTTCAAAGTCGACAAGTCACGATTTGTCCATTAATCATTACAGCCTTACTGATTAATAATTGTTAATACAGCTGTAGATTAATGCAGTTATTGGGTATTTTGAGGACAGCTCCCTCACTGACTGAGCTAAGAATGTGCTGGGAATGTTATCTTATATATTCTAGTATCAAAGCAGTCACCATTCATCACTCTGGCCACTTTTGGAAATATAGCTCGCGCTTGATTTATGCATTATGCGGTCTTCACACTACAGCTAGACATATTCATAATTTTCACAGCCATACTTTGTCCCGACGGCTTGTGGCCAGTGCCAGTAAAAGCCGAGACAAATTATCTGCGCTGACAGGAGCGATTTCATGTCTGTGGGTCATTCTCCTCACACTCTGTCAGAACAATAATATTAGACGACAAACGGCGCCGCAGTCCTTTCAGTTACGGCAAAGAATCAACATCATTTCATCGAAAGAATCACTTTTGCTAAAAGTGATTGATTTGGAACATTTACCATTTTTCTGACAAATATTGCTGTTCGATTTGAGCTTTATTTTAAAATGTTGATCTTGTTTGCATTGCAGCACATTCTTAAACACGTCCAGGAGCAGTAAATACATTTGAGAGCAGACTGAACGGATAAACTAGTACAAGAACCACAAGCATTTCAACACGTTCTATGTCTAAACTACACGATAAGCACTTTTTACACAACAACATGGGATATTTTGTTGTTAGCAAATTGCTTAAATAATTGCAGCTTCTGTGAGTTGTTTTTTCAGTCTGAATGTGATTAATCTTACAGCCATGACTGTCCTTTTTCCCCTTATCTTGCACGGCCCATTCAGAATTCGGTTTTGAACGCTGCCCAGATAAGCAGAGGACGGACTGTATTTTGGCACGCTCTATAACACGTTATAGCGAACAACACTGTTATCTTTGTGACACAACACGGGCGTTAACGTGGCACATAATATCGACAAATGAACCAGAAATGAACAATGAAAGATTCCCATAATGTAGACACAGCCACGACGATGAATCAAAATGAAGAACGAGAGGATTTTTTTGAGGAGGAAAAGAACGTACAATCGATAAAAGGGTTGTTGGTGGAAAATTAGGTCAGGAATAAGAAAGGAGCAACAAGTGGCATGCTGCGCGGCATGCGGGAGAGGAGCATGGGTTAACAAACATCTGGAGTTAGTATGTTGCCGTTGGATACGAGCCAACAAACAAGTATACGTTTGAATTTCAGACAAAATGCTAGTGCTGTGGCGCATTCACTTTAGACAAGTTATGTTCAGCATGTTATTTATCCTGCTTTGATACAATAGGCAACTTTCAATGTCACATGGAACTGGAATTGTTCTGATGCGAACTTTTACCATTTAATAAAGTCTATATGACACTTTAGACTACACTTTTCAGTAAAAAAGGATTATATTCAAGATTTTACCAAACATTCTGCCTATTTTATCCAATTTTGGTGATATAATTTATATATAGAATTCTTCCTGGTTTGACATGGCGGTAGAGCTAGTTAAACAACTGTTACCGAGGAACCATACTGTAAACAAAGGCCAAAACCCATTTAAATACATACAATATTTATGATTTGACAAATAATTACACCTGAAAACATATATATTTTGTTAAATGATTGTTTAAACTGTCATAAAAAGGTGTAAGTTGCGTGCAAATTTTCTCAGCATTTTCTATGGAACTGCTCTTTCTGATGACGCAGGTGGAGATATTCTGTTGTAGAACGCAGCTCTACTTCCTCTTATTTTCAACTTTTAATTGTCTACATTTCTTCCCAAACTGCAACTGATGAAAAACTATGATAAATATTGACCACAGGGACTATTTCACCAAACAACGACATCATTAGAAAAATATATGGGCTTTAATAACAGTAATTAGCTTACGTTAGCAGCAACATGTCTTACAAATGTTGGCCTATGCATGGACATGTTTACATTATATATTGTCTTTATGTGTATTTCCAGCTTCTACTTTTGGGCTCTGTACACCATTTCTAATGATAATGTACAATTGCCAAACTGAACCTGAAACTAAACCTAAACCTAAACCTAAACTAAACTAAACTAAACTAAACTAAACTAAACTAAGGGTGCACTTGTTCTTGATTTGGTCCTGTTTCAGTCCTAGTTTAGTCCCAGTTTGAATGTGGTGTTTGTGCAAGTGCAAATGCAAATTAAACTAAGCAAAACTAAACCGTTTTTAGTGTCAAAGGTGGTGAAAAGTAGTTATGCTTGGTCAGACCTAAATAACTGACTCAAACTGTCACTTTGCCAGCGTAAACAGCCCCCAGGGGTTGGTTACCCTTTGACCTCCCGCTGATCGCCTGGCTTAGGACATTCCACAGCTGGACGGGCATTTGGGCTTTTGGCTAAGCGGACGCCCCATTGTACAGTCCGCCGTTTGTGTGTCCCCTTTCTCTTTTACTTCCTCCAAAACAAACGCTACATGTGACTGAAGTGTTGTTTGGACACAGCTTTTGTATATGGAGAACCAGGTGGAGTAATAAACAACTTCTATGAACGTCGCTTCAATAAAATGGTTAATAACAAACTTTATGACAACAAAAGTCGACGTGCAAATACCCAAAAGACGCACCAGCAGGTCACACAATAACTACGAGGTTAAACATGCACTGTAGACTTTTGAATGTGGCTGTAAGAGGTTATAGTTGAGGACAAAAGGTTGATTATTTGGACAAGAATAGAAAGTGTAAAACAATGGAATAAACCTTAAATGTACTTGAAGACAGGGCATGTTTAGGCGTACATAAATGGTTATGATCGAATGGGCATGGAATACATCTTTAACTGAGATCGAGTCATTTGTAATGGTCAATGAGTCAATGAATTTTTTGTTATATCATCTAGTTGTCCACATTTTTATAATACATTGAACTCCATAAATGACACTTACAAAATAAAGACGTTTACTGTTGTTTGTCAGTGAATAAAACACATAACGCTACACATAAGGTAGAGTTCACTATATCAAAGAACAGGACCAAACCAAGTCCACATCAGGGCTAAAATGGGTTTCATGATGGGTTTCATATGTTGGAACGCACCCTTACAGTGACACATAATGAATTCACACACACACACACACACACACACACACACACACACACACACGTATGACTTACAAATTCCTGCATACCTTTTTTGTTTCTTTAACTACCTCAAACCCGCAATATTTTAGGTGACAGACTCATTACTGAAGACTTTTTTTTTTCTTTCAAATTGGTAATACATTATTTACACATATTTGTGGAGAGAATATTTCATTTTTCTGCATTATGGACTACATATCAAACAAACCTTTCTGTCTGAAATGGATTACAGCCTTGCATTGGAGTCTTTTTGAACGTGTCTGTTCTCATTCTGGATGTGGAGGTGTATTTGGCCAACAGCTATTGTAGATAATCCAGTACCTATAAATAGCTCTTACAGCCACAGTGCAAAAATCTAAACTCGCCGTTTAATGCACATTGAAGCCGATAGGGAAAAGATGAACAACAGTTAAGCCAGCGACAGCAGCGACAAATACAAATGGTTCAAACAAAAAGAAAGAATGTCCAAAGCCACCAGAGCCAAAGCTGTACAAGCAACAGCCTATAACGTTGTATCTCGTATCTTTTTGCAGGTGTTATCAGTAAAAATGCATCCACCAAAACCAGCCCTCAGGAAAGTTAGGCACCAAAAGAGTCTGTAGAGGGTATGCACGTGTGTCCTTTTACTTCCAGGCACGTCCATGTTTGAACTGAGTGGCAAATTAAATGATTCCAAGCATTTTTCTGTAGTTTTTGCCTCCTTTCTGTCCGTAAATCTATTGAAAACTCAAGTCCAGTTTATTTCCATTTGCCTCACAAACTTTTTTTCTGTTGTAGCAACCAAATGATGGAAAACTACCAAACAAATTACACTTTCACTCGGCTCACAAACATTTATTTCATCGTCACACCGATTCTAAAATGGCCAATTCAAGCGGTAAAAAGTGATCGGCTCCACTGTGATTGCTTTCAAAGACTGCAGCAATTTCAATTTGTTGCCTGTAGGGTCAATTGTTCATCTGAATTGCTACAGTTCTTTTGCTTCTCTCTCTCTGATTCAAGCAGTCAATAAACATATTAGTCAGACTAGTTTACAGCTCAGTAATAGTCTGGTAATAGGATGGAAAAAGAGGGGTAAAAGAAGGGCGACAGCCCTGCTTTTTTGTTTGGGGTTAGAATCAATCGTATCACTGTGGTTTTTCCTTTCCAAGTCTCATCTCCATTTAACACTCCACCAACCCAAAGGCCAGAAGATCAATGGGACCAGTGTGTCCATGAGCAAACACACTTAGTATAAATGTGGTGTGTGAGTGGTCGGAGGGTCAGATTGGCAGCCTTGCTTTCGTCAATCTGCCCCAGGGCAGCTGTAGCTACAATCAAAGTTTAACACCACCAGATGTGGTGTTCCCTTTTTCAGGGGAGTCCTGGCCCCAGAGGGGAGGAGCCTATTGGACATGTTTTTAGTGATCGGGGAAACTGGAGCACCCGCAGGAAACCTACGCAGACACTGGATGCTCCACACAGAATGGCCCCACCCCACCCGGGAGTTGATCCCAGGACCTTGTTGCTGTGAGGCGAGAGTGCAAACTACTTCACCACTATGTGGCCATTATTAGTACAATAACACTTACAGTTACATTGCTTTTTTAATCCTTTTACCACAATGCTACATTGACAATGTTAAGATTATATTGTATTGAAAGAGTTGGTTCCCAAGGTCAGAAAAGTGAGGAACCCCTGAAGTAAAGTTAAGAATGAACTATTAAACACATTTGTACATTTGTTATTGGACTCTATCAACTCTTCCTGATGTTAGATTTAGTTTTTTGCACTTGTCAGAGAGTTCAAGACGTTGCCTTTGAAACAGCTTTTTCCACTCTTGCATTTCCTTGGACTCAGGTGATGTGCATACCCTCTACAGAGCAGAGGAGGCAGACACGAGGACAGGACGACGGGACGGCATGCTGGTCATACATACCCTGCTTGGCTACAATCTCGATAGGGCAGCACTGAAAATACACTATAGAAGGATCTTCTGCCACTGACAAGGACTATCCTATGAAAAACAAAAACTCAAAATCAATGTCTAGGATCCACGGGTTCAGCTGGAGAGAGTGAGAGTTGAAGAAGAGCATGTGTAGTGTAGAGTTTGTGGTTTGGGGACTAAACACTGATGCATTTTTGTTACATGATCTTGTATTGTTGTAACATCATAAGACAAGGCTAGTTTGAATTTGGCTCAACATTGTCCAAAATTCAAAAATGTCTCCATAAATGAACCACAATGACCTGAAATTAGACCAAAACAACCTCTGATAAATGAATAAAACCAGAGGAACACAGAGCAACCTCATCAGCCAAAATAAGCAACCGAGCATAAACAAAGCAATTTGCCTCACCATCAGTTTTAATGTGGAAAAACCAGCTCATTTTAGATCCAGATCTTTTGGAGTAAAATGCCAATCAGAGCAGAGGCACACCTTACTGTCCTTAGATGACGTTGTTTAATTAGCCAGACTAATTATAAAAAGCAGCTTGCACGATAGCTTTCTATGGAGGGCTCATTCTGGGAAACTCTGTCCCAAATAGGAATGAATAGGCTGTGTGTACTTCCACACCTCGGGCAAAACCATGTTTGTTTGATGATATATTGCAGTTAATAAATGTTACATGACAGACTGGGAGACTTGGCGTGATATAGATATAGCTCTTCTCCTTCATTTAATTGAACAGATAGGCTCTGTTCAATTAAATGAACAGAGCCTATCTGTTCATAGACTTATTGCTCATGAAATTAAAGCTGGAACATATATTTTTGGGGGGTTATCGTAGGTGCTTTTTCGGGTACTTTTTTGTTATTTTTCTGTACAATAAGATTTGAGCTCTATATGGTTGTATAAATAACTTGTATGACTCATTCTTTTACCGATATTTGTACATTTTGCTTTAAGGTTGTCGTGTCAGTGGCCTAAATTAGTTTCTATATTGTCGCATACCGTCTATATTTCTTCAGAATGTCGTTAAGGTGACTAAAGACGTCTACGTAGCTTGACCATTGGCTGGGTTAAAGTTTGCCGCCACAAAACAAAATGTCAGGCAACTTTTTGGGTGCATCATTTGTTGATACAGTTGCCGTGGTCACTTACGGCCCGACAGCACAACATATCAGATTAGTTTTATGTTCTGTTTGAGTCCGTAATATAATTGGCAGAGTAGGCTTGTAGTAATGCACAATGATTCCAAAACAATCTACTTGTACAGCTTATATATTTGTCAATTCATCTGCCTCGCTCAATTCGACTTTTAAACTATGCAGATATCAATCATCCTTCTTTGACACTACACCGGTGCCGCGCTCCTCTGGGACCGTTGTGCTCTGTAAATGATGTGTGAAGTCATCGTGCGATTGTGAACACATGGGACGCCGTGTTGTGATCCGTCAAATAAAGACATTCAAATGGAACGTGAAGGGGGCGTCTCATTCTGACATGTCTAATCAGTGCGTTTAAAGTGACACCCCGGTGCGGTGCAGAGGCAGTGATTGTAACCTGAGAACGCTCAAACAGGACTCCATTGACTGGCGCGCGCAGCCGTCGCCGCACAGGGGGCCGTATTATTGAACCCGGGAGTGTGTTCGTACCTTCCATTGCGCGTATCGTGTTGCCTCATGTTCTTGATGAAGTGCACCTTCTTGAAGCTCTTTGGTCGGGGTGAACCGGACAGAGTGCGACATCTGGAAACAGCAAACAAAAGATTCACTTATTATGTTCTTCTTATTACATATTCGTATTTAATGGGTACTATGTTACTTTAAAGGTGGAGGGTCTGTCACCTGTGGCGCTGCAGCTACTTAAGTAGTCTGCAATTACTAGTCAAACTATTATTTTTACTGTACATTTTTAAACAAATGAAAGCTGAAACACGGTGAGTATTATAAATCTGAAATTGTTTATGTTTTTTTTTTACAATAATAGGTCTTTTTGCATGTGTTTTAGAGTCTGTAAAGTCCAGAGAACATTACAATGATCGATATACATTTTTGTAGTGAATTAGTCACAGTTAAATCACTTGTTGCAGCCCTAGTCACCTGCTTGTTTCCATTGCTCTGCCTGAAATGTTGCTCAACATGGCATTAGACTGTCCCTATGGAGTCAAGCTGGTGACATCACCTGGCCGTGTTACAGGTAAGATCTGTGGAGAGGTGAGCCGTCTCACTCTAAGAATGCAAGTTTATTTGTTTATTTTTAAAGCTTTTCTGTCCCAGCGTCACTCGAAAAGGACAGAAATGAGAGAAGCACGCAACAAAGTGTGGAGGGAAACGAAGCCGCGACGCCGAGGTGTAACAAGCACACGCCCTGAACCACTACACCTCCATCTGGAATTGAATGAATGCAAGATAGATCAGTTTAATGCCATACTGTGCAACATTACAGGTAAAGAAATGAGAAATGGAGGCAAGCAGGTGGCAGACCCTCCATCCGGAAAAAAAAATAGCATATTGCATTTTAAAAGAGTAGTGACAACAAAGGCCATTTCCAAACTACAACTGCATTTTCCTCCTTCGGGGCTTTAGGTCTTGTACCTGCGTAAAGGAGCATTCTCCTCAATGTCCTCAAGTGTTTCAAGTGACGAGCGCTGCGAGATGAGTCTTCGTCTGCAAAAAATACCAGACAGTTTTACTTAATGTTGTAGTTTAGTTTTGAAAGCTTAATCTCAAGGAGCTAGAATGAAATGAACAAACTGACTGTACATAAAAAAGAAGAAACCGCTGTGGAAAAGGAGGAGCAATTATAACGTTCTGAACGAAACAACAAATTAACATACGTTTAAAACAAATAATGCAAAAACACAAGATCTAATGAAACAAAACCTGATGAAAAAGGGCTGGATTGAAGGTTAAAGTCAGAGGTGAAACAAAGAGAGGTCGTGGTGTAGGACACGTTGAAGCAGGACGCACGATGCATGCTCATGTCTCAATTTAGGAGCGCGGGAGAGGATCAATACATGGATTGTGCCTCAACGAAAGGAAATGAACTCTCATGGCAAAATAAAATCAGGTAGTCTAAATTAAAATGGCTCCTGTCAATCATTTCCAAACCAAAACAATTTACCCGTGAGCGAGTCATTTCAGAACAGACTACAACGACACCATTCATGTTCTAAAATAGTTTCTTTTACAACCCTTGTCTGCTTGTATGCTAGGGAAATGTCAGTGTTTTACGATTATGTTATTTACTATTTATTTGCTAAGAACAGGGCATATTAATGAACATGTGCAAATCATGTGCGTGAATAAACCAGACAATGGCAAAGATGCTCGTTTCCGTGATTACTGTGAGAAGTAACATCACGATTCAAATATTATTCACGATTACACCATGACCAAACAACAGTCCTCTATCAGTTTTATGAAATCAAACTTTCTCAACGATAAAGTGAAGTTAATATGACGTGAAAAGACCAGATAAAAAAGGCACTCAACATCCTTCTTTCACTTCTTTAATCAGAAAACAGAATTGAAATGACTTCTTGAAGTGTCACAATTCTAATTACTAGACCACCATTACAGATTAACCAAATAATCTCAGCATCCCGATTTGAATAAAAATGAGATATGTACGTCAAGTATACAGTCAGCGTCAAGACATTTCTGTCCAAAAATCATGTATTTTTTTCTTATTTATTATGCATGCAGAACAAAACTGCATTTATTTAATGGAAGTCATTGAACCAGTGTAAAAACGACCCCCTTTAGACACTCCTATTATTCACTGTAGTCTGTGTGGGGCGTGACATCTCCAAATCTCACATTATAGCAGTGTATTTCCCTGAATCGAAGCAGACAGCACGTTTACAACAAGAGCAAGGGCCCGGTTTTGCCGTTCGCGTAACACATTTTGGTCCCAGATTTCACACGTTCAGCAACAGGCTAATTGTATTGGAGCACTTTTCAACAGATGGACGGCCCGGTTTAGAAACAAGGACACATGTGACGACCAAATGGGCCTGAGTGCATAAAATGGATCAGTACTGAATGTTCAACACCAACTGGAATCAAACGTAAAGAAAATGGACAGTTCAAGGAGCCAAGCAGGTTTAAACGCGTGGTAAAATGACTGTCATAACTAAATAAAGGGTTAAATAGATGTGTGTTAAGATCTGGATTCCAACCAAGAATCTCCTGGTTAAGGGGAAAATGCTTAGAAAAATTAATAGTTTTAAGTCCATTTAAACTACTGAATTCTTCCTTTGCAGACCCCATGTCGATTGTAATAATAATGAACAACTTTTCAACTATTTTGTGGGACCTTCTAGTCTATGTGACAAACGCTTAAAATAATAATAACATAAAGTATTTTTTGAGCGAGTGAAGAATACAAATACAGGGATATAGGGCTGCACAATACATTGCAATCGAATCACAAACACTGCAGCTATTTAGGTGGCACGTGGTCCACAGTAAACAACTGAATATCCTGCATTTTGATTGAAAAAGAAAATCTGCTATTGCGTTTGTCCCGCTAAAAGCATGTTTTGAAATTATTACACTACTTTTTAAAGACAAAATCGCAATTGCAATTTGGTTTTTCAATCAAATTGTGCAGCCCAACAGCTCCTAGACTTTGCAAATAACGTTTAACTGTAACGCTTCATGTGAATGCTGTAGTTAAATATATACATACTCAGTAGCAACACACGCTGGCTTTTTTCACAACGCCACATATTTTGTAATTCCCCCTCCTCTTTCTCTCTCTCTCTCTCTCTCTGAACAGGGGAACAATATATCCACATGCGGCAGGATAAATTAAAAGAAATAAGAATAGCCGATAGAATTCTGACTGAGAAGTGCAAGAATAAAGGGCCAAATCTGTCAAAACCAACACAGTAAGAGGATAAAAAGTAAAGTTACGTGCAGGAAACGCCAAGACGACAGGTGTTTACACTGACCCTGGTTGAAAAACAGCTTTACGGAATGCATAGCTTGTCACAGAAAACGCGATTAGTTACATATAAATCTGAGCCAACAAAGCCGAGCATTATTTATCATGAAAACGAATCCGGTCCAAACGTGAAATGCCAGATTATAGTTTAAAGCACAAACGGACCCAAATTAAAACGCAAAAAGTACAAAATATAAATGTTACCGTGACACTTTATTTGAGCCTACTGCAACATTATCGACTAAACTGTATAAACATATTACTACACAGTTTATTAGTGACGGGCAGAGCGATACCAAATATCCATACTGGCAGAAGTATCAATACTCTAATAAAAATATTGATAGTTAAAATTAAAAATGATGGGGGTTTTTTGTAATACATTGTTCATATTTTTGGTTCTCTGCACATCTACGTACTATTCATATTAGTTCAAGCAGAAGTTGAAAGAAAATACGGATGGCCAACGTAAAATTGTTGGCATTGGTGGTGTCGCGGTGTCGCCCATCACTACTGCATATATGTTTCATTAAACTACATGTTGAACAGTGAAAGTAACCATGCCTGAAATATTAAAAAAACATACTTCTGCAAATGTAACAAACGAAAAAAGGTCTATGGCATAAAGTCCATAAAATCCAGAAATCTAGACGAAACGGCAGAAATCCTGGTCTGAGGAACTGCTGTATTTAATGTGCAAATTGTTCAAGTTTATGCACGTAGCGGTCGTAGTAGATTGGTTTAAAAACTGGTTTTCTATAAATATGTGGGTTCATTTAATGCGGTTTACCATGTGCACTATATTATCACCATATCAGTATCGTGTATTTTATTGAATAATTCCCATCCCGTGTATCTACAAAGCCTTGTGTGTAACGCCCATAGATTTTATGGCGCAGTAAGCCAGACAGATGCTCCACTGGATTTACACCTCTGAGGAACAGACGCCGTGCGCGCTGCCAGTCGGGTAAATGTGGAAATATGTTAAAAATGACAACTGTAAGTGTCAATAGGATCCAACACGTTCGAGCCTGAGAGCGGAGAAGAAGGGGAGAAGAAGTGGAGAAGGTGTTATGAACCGCTCTCCATGTGAATAATGTGCGATGCGGCTTCTATTTCTTGAACGCGCTGAAAGTTTAATTGTATCTATGATGTTTAAAGCAATGTCGATTCTGTGATATTTAGCTTTGAACTGCAATAATGAAGAAAAACAGAACGTCTGGCAAAAACATTGGCTCTAGTATGAGTGTAATTCCAGATGTTGAACCGTATCTTGTTGTTTATCTTGTTTTCTGATGATAAAAACAAATATACTCCAGTTCAGATTTCATGGATAAATCTGGCTTCTGGTGTAAAACCTTTGACTGATTAAAGACGCTTCAGAAAGTGGCCCATAATTCTAAGTTAGAACAAAACTACGACTGCAACTAACGATTATTTTAGTAGTCGACGCGTCAGTGATTATTTTATTGATTGGTCCACTTGTCAAACGATTATTTCTATTGTACAATGAGATTTTTTCAATATATTATCAACCAAATGAAGGGTGAATTATGCGGACTGAAGGCTTCTAGATAAAGACTATTAAGGAATAAAGTGTTAAATCTAATATAGTTCATTCTATACACTTAATATTGCCCCTGTATTTGTTATAAAAGGTCTTTTTGTATGTCTTTCCGAGTCTGTAGTCCAGATAACTATTAAGATTAACAAGTCGCAGCCCTAAGCAAAACATTAGACAAAATAATGTGACAATACATAACTGATGCTCCTCAAACACTTTTCCAGACAGCTTATGGTAAAAATAATGCCTCACTCATTTGTCTGACAGTCACAGGAGGTTCGTGCAGGAGCAGGGCTGCTGACCATCTTTAACTGATCTTTAACCAAGTGTGAAACCTGCTTTCAACGAGTAAGACATTTTCCAGAGTTCTTCAAACGAATGGAAAAATAATAACACAGAACAGGCCACTCATTCACTTCAGCCGGGTCAGGGATGAACTCAGGGCGCCGGGGCAGGTCCTCAGACTCACACGTACACATCGTCTTATCGTTCAACTAATAATAAGTGTTATTTTTATGCAGAACAATAAGATCTGAGCTTTAGCGTGTCAAATATGTGCCTTATATGACTCAATTAAAGATACCGACAAATGACTGAAGTGTGTCATTCGGCTTTGCATTTGTTGCAGCTCATATTTTCTAAAGTTGCTGCACTTTTAGAAAAGGGTTTACAGGGATTCTTCACCGTTTTCGTGTCAATGGAATAAAGTAGCTTCTGTATTATCGTGTAATGTGATATTTTGATGTAGAAATACAGCCATTTGTTTTTGTGACAGGACTACACTTACACAACTTTAAAACATCTCTAATAACAACTCCTGCTTTTGCTGTTTATGCGTTTGCCTGTGTTGGTTCAGCAGAAGAAAAGGCTTCCAACTTTTAAAATCTTAAATGTAAATTAAATTAAATTATCGCTTGAGTTGATTATTTTTCTTATTTTCCATTAGGTCAAATTCTACTTTACAAATACTACTCCCGGGCAGTAAGAATAATGAAATGTCAACATGCAACTATGGACCCTATCACTTCTGATGACTCTACAATTACCACTTTACTACTGTCAATCTGGCTTGAAGGACAACATTTCTGATAGCACTTAAAGAGAAATCTCAATAAAATGTACTTAGTAAACTGCGCGAAAAATACTACGGCTTTCAACAATCATCACTTGTGTTCGCAGACACATTATCAGCCCCTTGTATACAGTATACTGACACAGCCTTTAAACAGAGCCCAGCAGAACAGCCATAAAACTATAATAAAGCGCAGAGTTTCACACGTAGCCCTTTTGGCTCGGCGCCACAGGACACAGTCTTCTGTTTTTAGTTCACAGACGCTCAGGAAATCAAGCAAATGTTCCTCTCAGGGGCAAAGGGAAATTACACCATGATAACAAACGTAATTGTGCGCGTTACAGCCACTTCGAGGGTTCCTCCATGATAATAAAAAAGAATGTATTTGCTTTCAACCAAGGTCAAAATATTGTAATTTGTGCTAATATGTGTTAACTATTTCCTTTTTAGAAGCATGCGGAGTGGTTTTAGTTGACCGCAGTGTCTTGAATAGTTTTATTATATCGTTAAACTAGAAAAACGTATACAAGTATTTACAAATAAACATAAATGTAATGATTAGTTGTTGAATTTCTCATGTTTTCAAATTCCCGTACGATTAGCTTTGGTGTTATAATGCTTTTCACTTGTAAGTAAAGCATATCTAAACCACTATTATTCCTAAACTTCACAGTCACATTAAGTGATAGGGAGATTCTGTTTTTCTGTGCCAAATATCACCAACGTAGCAGTCATTCAAGAGGCAAAAGCTTCTACTTACATAAAATAAGATTAGTCATTTTTGTGGGTGATTAGTGGTTATTTTTAACTTTTAACTCTTGGATGTGAAGCTTTATTGGTTTACTATTATAGAGGTCAAAACTTTGCAAAACCTCCTTCATTGTTTCTGTCTTCTTTTCCACAATGGCCCAGCGGTTTAACATCTTTAGGGAAAACATACTCAGCTCAAATACGCTATCTTTAGATCTATAATAATAAATACACCCATGCTGCTTGGCCCATAAAGCCCCTTTTACGCAACACAAAAGCCTATCCCTACGAGACTAACATGTGTACAACAGTAAGTCGGGTTCTCAAACGCATTCCCATTCATTCCCTGACGGCGGGCTATTGAAGGAAGTCGTAGCAAAGCAAAGCATTCTTACATAATCCACTTATTATTCCAAACCATGACATCAGCGGACAACAATTGACCTCCCCAACCAGGAGAAGAAGTGACCCAAGCTCCACTAAAAGCTCCACATGTCTCTGTAATGACAACCACAACTTGTTTTCCAGCGGCGGTTAGTGCTGGCTCATGCTGAAACCGAAGCCTTGTTAAAACACAGGGCCAGAGAACGGGAAGTGTGATGCCGGGTTTGAGAGGATGAAGTAAAACAAAAATACCCACAGTCCAGATGGCATAGGTGTATTTAGAGCGCCAAATGTGCTGAATCATGATGAATGAAGGATGAGAAAATGCCTCAAACCAGGGAACAAATGCAAACTTTTTAAGGGGTTAGGTTACTTTGTTTGCTTTGTTAAGGCTATTGAAAGTGTAGTTATTATAAAGTGTACATGACAAACTATGACTCTAGAATTGACATTGCCTCAAAATCTTTATTCTTATGAAATGACAATAAGCGATTAAAGTGTAAATAATTGAAAGTAAAATGATGCGCTGTTGGTCCGGTTATTTGTTCTACATCTTCTACTATATTATAATATTTTAAGTTATATATATATATAACTTAAAATGATATTCTTGTATTACCTTTACTTATACTGCTACTACTATTATTATTTGTAAAGCCCCAAAATGGTTAAAATCCTAAATGAAGCTGTACTCTGTCTGCTGAAGAGATATGCTGCATTTACTTTCAATCGAAAAAGTAAATTTTTATGAAATGGTAATTAATTTTGTCACCAATTTTGCCAGATATTTTAAGATTATTCAGATTGATTTCTTTTTAAAACATAAATTTGGTATAGAGATATTCTAATACACCCTTCCATGCAATAATTTACGTAAAAAAACAAATGAAATAGTGCATGTCTTAATTTACTAGTCAGACAAAAATGTAAATTAAAATAAAACAGTCCGATTATAGGCCAAACCTTTGAGTTCAGTTCCATAGAGTTTCTTGCAAAATTGGTAATTGTGCTATGAGGCTGCTTTAACCTTTCTGTAAATAAAATATTGAAATGTACTTTCTGGTTTAACCTCCCAACTTTTGTCTTGAGACAGATGGAAGAAATAATCATTGTGTTGCCACAGAAACTGAGACCTAAGGCTTTGGAAAGGCTGTTTTGGCGCCACTTCAGACAATCTGTGACTTCCTGCGGCCAAAAGTGTCTGGGCGAGAGTGTCTTTTTGATGCCCCTGGGAGAGGAAGTGGACCACACAGAACAGCACAGGAGCCAGTGAGCTTTTGAGAGCAGCTCTGGGCATCCTGCCTCTCTGCGCCGTGAGGGAGCAGCGTCCACGTTCACACCAGCTGCCCTCGCCACACAGACCCACCACTGTGCGCTGCTCCTGGGGTGGACCGAGCCAGAGAACCGCCACGCCACGCCTGCCCCCATCAACATGTTACTTATTTGAGTTAATATTCAGTTTTAGGCTGATGTTTTTCAAGGGCAAGTCCAACACCGTCAGACTGTTTCTGTCTGCAGCCTGAAGTAGGTCAAGGGCAAATGAATGAGGCATCAAGGTGTAATGGAAAACGGTGGAGACGTGGTGCCGAATATGAACCAAGGATTAAAAAAAAGCCCAGATATTGATCGATATTCAATACTAAAACCAGTATAATTTAGCAGAATGGACCACTCCTGGACGAATGAGGGATTACACCGACTGAGACCAGTATCGAAACTAGGAACTCACTTGGACAGGTATCGCTACAGAAAGAAGTACATAAACTGGACAAAGTTGTACCTTTCCTGAATAGTTTTGCAATGATCTATATTGCAACTGTTATAAAAGATATTAAAAAACTCAGATTATTTCATGTTGACAATATGTACTTTTTTAATATCAAGCCCATTCCTTCGTAAACAATGAAACGTATACAGTGTTTTCTACCTTTACGGCCCTTAAGCTCTTCACATCAAGGAATCTAGGGCTGCAACTAACAATTATTTCAGTCATCGATTAGTCCAGTGATTATTCTTTCGATTAATTGATTTGTTGTTTAGAGCGTGACAGTGAATAGCAGACTTTTACTCAATTTTACCCAGAAAAAGGGGAACCGTTGGAGGACATCCTGGTGGAGAAGAGTATTTTCAGACCAAATGGCGTTTTCACTCAAAAACAACAATGATTAGTTGTGATTAATCGATCGCAGCCCTAAAAGAATCCCTTCATACACACATTCACACACCAGTGCACGCAGACACGAGGGGCGAGGCGGGTTTAAGTGTCTTGCCCAAGGACGCAAAAACAGTTTTCATATCTACCAATTATGTTTTAATACTGGAAGCATGATTCGAACCGTGGACTTTGGGAATTAATTCATGTTAAACAAATAGTAATATAAGAAGTTACTAAGCCTGTTCTCAGCTAAGAGCACGTTGCAGTTTGCAGGTAGAAGTTTAGAAGTATTATACGGATCAAGTCTCTGCTGTTGACAATATGCACCGGGACTGGATAAAGCAAAGCAAAAAACCATGACATGAAATAGTACAACTGTATCATTTTGCAGGTTGTGGACGTGGTAGAAAGGAGAGTCAGGCTTAAGGGGAGCACAAGGTCAGGGTATAAAATAAAGACTAGACTTGCATAACAATCAGCAGGTCCGGACAGTGAGAGGGTCATGGCACAAGTGCGACTGACAGCTGACCACACTGGACTCACCTGTCGGACACTGAAGAGGGCATTAAGACATGGAGGAGGGGCTTATGTGGCTGGACAGCGGTGTAGACTTTTGCAATGTTTATCTACAGATGTGTCGGATGTTTTCCAAAGATAAAATATAGCTGCTTTAGTTTGGACAAGCGGAGAGATGAGTGTCAGTGGGAATCTGGGTAAGTGCTCCACAGCTGCTGGACTTGACGTCACCGCAAAGAGTAATAAACAAACAAAGGCATATTTGTGCTTACTGTGCGAAATGTGACAAACACACATGTACGAGTTAGGCAAAGGAAAAGCTGCAGGAGAGAGGACAATTATAAGACAAAACTTACTAACAATTACTATCAAGTGAAGTCCGTATGTAAAAGACATTGACCCAAATTACCACCATATTGCCAACTTATAAATAAAATGCATAGTATAAGTGCTCTTCTGTTAGATTTCTATAATGATGCTATAGAAGTAGTCCACAAAGGCGATTGCTGTGGGCCAGAATAATGTGCACTGTTGTAAACTGAGACAGACTGTCCCTATAATAAGCAAAGGGCTGTCAAATGACAACATGACAAATGATTAATGCTCTTATGTAGTAGATGCACTGTTTAATCACGTGAGACTTTGTTGCTGCTGTACTGAGAATGCTGCTATTTGGTTATTACATTATTGTTACTGCGTAGAAAAGCCTAGGAAACATGCTCTGACTACAAACTGCACGGGACTGCACATTCTTCAACTCATGTTTTAGTTTTATGGCTGCAGACTTGACTTGACTTGACCCTGCAGCACATGCTGTCTCTCTCTCAGCTCACAGGGGCTCGTCCCGGGACGGGGCTGTTACCTGGATCTCTGCAGCTCTATCGGAGCTCCCTCCAGGCTGTAGTTCTGGGAGGATTGCCTGCTGTAGGACGCAGGCAGGATTCCCTGAGTGTAGGTCTGCAGCCTGCCTCTGGCTGACGGAGGCACGGCGGAGAAGGGCGAGCTGAAGCCTGCGGGCAGAAACGCGTCTCCCTCGGTGTCTGCGCACACTGGCGCCCCTGCTGCTCCTGCTGTGCTGGTGGGACACGTCCCATGAGTGGCTCGATTGCTCGTAAGGAGAGCCTGGTTTGCAGGAGCGACCGTGCTGGCGCTGGCCGCGGACACGCATCGCTCGGGTGAAACCAGGCTCTGTCTAGTCCTCGCCTCCAGCGAGCCCTCCTCCTCGGTCTGATTGTCTGCATCGTCCTGCACGGGCCGTCCGTCCAGGGAAATGTTGCTGAGAAAAGAAAGCGCGGCTTGCCTCCTCCTCGGGTCGATGCGTTTCCGTGTGAGCTCGGTGTGTTTTAATGGTAGTGTGGCTGTAGATGTGCTGCTCGTGGCAGCCGCCATGGTCCGAGGGTCCTCAGCGGCGCTCCTCGCGCTCACACATCAATAAAACAGAGTGTTTGGGCTCGTGTGTCTGAATGTGCTCCCTGTCTTTTAAGTACATGCGTCTAACTGTGTGAAAACAGCCAGGTCACGTGTGTGCTGTATTGTGGCAGCACAAGGAAAATCTGGACCAATGAGCTGTCAGGAATACGTGAGGGATTTTTTTTCACATTTTCCTTGCTCTAGCTCCACTTTCCCCTTTGACATGACACATTTCATATAACTTAGAGTATGTAACACACATTTCTTTCTATTAGGCCAAATCAAAAACACATGTTACTTTAAGAACTTTGAGTTCCCACACGTGTTGAAAGACTTCCTGCACTTGCACAAGAGTTCTTTGTGTGCTCAGTGATCAATGTGCTCTGGCAGAACGGGGCCTGCCTGTTTGTTTTGAGAAAAAGATCATTTATGGAGCCCAGTGTATTTCTGCAGCAGTGGCGCCATCTGTCTACTTGACGCACATTGCAGCCAATTTTATAGGAGCTGTTTTGACAAATGACTGTGAAATATGCCATCTAGTGTTTTCAGGAGGCATTCCTCCACATCTGCAGAAATGAGGGTCTCAAATCCAAAGCATCTTTGATTCATTACTCTGGATTTCTGCCACATTTAGGCTGAATATGCACTGGAGACTATGTTTTCAAACCACTGCTGTTATAGTGGTATATAAGGAGAATAGCAGTGGTTCTCCAACATTTCACACCAAGTACCACTCAGGATTAGATTTTTCCTTTTAAATTCCAGTTTAACATGGCCAGAAATGAGACTAAACTTTGGATAAGGGAAGCCTAGTTCTAAATGTTAACCCAAAGGAGGACAAAACCAGTTATAGATTTGTCTCCAAATAAAATAAATATTCATAATGGAGAGGTGCCGTGAGCACTGGTATCGGCTATAGAAGACAATAGTCATCATAATTTCCCCTCTGTGGGACCAATGAAGTTACCTTTTTTTTTTATAAGACCAACTTTTGGAAGGCAGTTTGTAAACAGCAGTGCCCGTAGGGGATATTGCCAAATGATCACTGTTTCTAAATGTTGAACCAACATATTCCTCAGTTACCACTAGACACGTACATAACAGTCTTTATCTGAGTTTATAGAGACATTTTTACATCAATGACAATCTGAACATGGTTATAATGCGTAACTTGTGCTGCTGAATTACTTAAACTCAAATGTTTTACTGTGCATGGGAATAGTTTCATATAATTTCCTAGAGATCTACAACGTCATGGCACCTGCTTTTTAACCCGTTTAATCATCTTTTCTTTTCTTTTTTAAAGGTGCCTTGCCCTCACCACAAGAGGTCGCCATTGCATGTCAAATCAATCACTGTGAACTTTGCTGGCACTTTGTTTGAATGGCCTGATTACGTAGTCAGTAGTAGTACTTCAGCTAACACAACAATGTATGTCAGATTTTTGCATTCATAACTTTCCATTTTTGCATTTATGAATTAAAAACACTATAAATCCATGCTGTTAGTTCAAACTTTACCCGCAGAACAATAAAAAGTCTGGTTAATCAGTGCAGTCCATCAGACGGCTCCTGGCTTGGCTCTGAAGCGCCGCTCTTCCTGTATTTGTGTCAGGTTTCCTCCTCGAAAGCACTTCAGCACCTCATTGTGAGACTGCTGCGTACAAGTCTATTACCTTTACTAATGATTAAAGACAAACAGGCCCATAAATTTCCCCTTTGGACCAGCGCTGAGCTAAAACACAATACTTGGGTCTCTAATGGATGTGGTCTGGTAACAGTAGAGGTTTATGGTAGTGGTTATGAAAAGAGAGCTTGACAGATGAATTTGGAGGTGACAGGAGGCCGTGGGAGTAGAAACAAAAAGATTGTAACATTGTAATTGTGTTTATGAATAGATTAATAAAAGGGTAAGCAGAATGTGTTTTGAATTATATGGATGAGCACCTCAAAACGTCCTTCTTTTGTACCTATTGTTCCTGTGGAGACATTTGTTCTTGACCCATGTCCTTCAGTGCTGCTGGGGAAACTTGTCAGGAGCAGGACTCGTCTCCAGACCATGGTCAGATGTAAGTCCTTGGATTCTGCATGTTTTATGTTAAAATCAGAGCACAGAGAGCAAGGCTGCAAGAACATGGACATTACTCTTCACCACGTTAATTGTTGTTGCGTAAGAAATACATTTAAAATGTGTTGGCTGTGGATGTGTTCACACTTCAAAATCAGAAATCAGAATCAGAATCACAAAAGGTTTATTGCCATTGTCAATGAACAAAATTCACAAACATAGGAACTTGTCTCTGCATTAAGGTGCAACATAAAACACTGAGCAATAATAAAACAACGTATATGAAATCAAAGGGAACAATTTAAAATGACTATAGTATAAAAAAATAAATAGGCTTACTATGTACACAAGAATTTACAGTAAATTTACAGATGTAGCGCAGAAAGGTGTTTTGAAGTGTTCATGAGTCAACGGCGGAGGGAAAGAAATATTCTTGTGGCGGGAGGTTCTGGTCCGGATGGACCGTAGCCTCCTGCCTGAGGGAGTGGTTCAAATAGCCATGTCCAGGGTGAGAAGGGTCAGCTGTGTGATCGACCTGCTCGTCCCAGAGCCCTGGAGACGTACAGGTCCTGCAGAGATGGAAGTCTGCAGCCGATCACCTTCTCAGCAGAACGACAATGCGCTGTAGTCTCTGTTTGTCCCTGGCTGTGGCTCCAGCGTACCACACGGTGATGGAGGAGGTGAGGATGGACTCATGATGCTCGTGAATCGCATCATCTGCACTGGCAGCTTGGCTTTCCTCAGCTGCCGCAGGAAGTACATCCTCTGCTGGGCCTTCTTGATGAGGGAGCTGATGGGGGGCTCCCACTTGAGGTCCTGGGTGATGGTGGTGCCAGGAAGCGGAAGGAGTCCACGGTGGTGATGGGGAGTCTGTCATGATGAGGGGGGGCTGGGGGGCTGTGCTTTCCTGAGTCCACGATCATCTCCACTGCTTCTGGGCGTTGAACTCCAGGTTGTTACCGCTGCACAGGACAACCAGCCGGTCCACCTCCCTCCTGTAGACAGACTCATCCCCGTCCGAGATGAGCCCGATGAGGGTGGTGTCGTCCACACATTTGATCAGTTTTACGGAGTTGTGGTTGGAGGGGCAGCGGTTGACCTGCTTTGGTCCTGGTTTGAGCCCAGAATGAGTCCTGATGTACACTTGGTTTGATTCTGTTCTAGTCCTGGTTTAATCCTGGTCTAGTCCAAGTTTAGTTCTGGGTTCATTTCCAGTTTAGTCCCAATTTTGATGTGGTGTTTGTTCAAGTGTGAACGCAACGTTATGGTTTCGTGCTGTTAGAACAATAAGGTACACTTTCCCCAGTAACCAAATAGAAACGATGCAATACTTGATGCATCTTTTAAATAAAAAATACAAAAATGTTACCCAACATATTTAGTCATGCTTCTTTCTTTCACAAAATTCTGAACAGCAATTTTCAGAGTACAATTCATTTATCTGATTCAGCCTTCCTGACTTTTATTGAACCTTATGAGGATGTGATTAAAAGGAATACTTGTAATACTTAAGTTCTTACTCTTTGAGACATGTACTTTTCCTTCTGCTCGAGACACGTGCTTGTTAGAATAGACACAGCAGACATTATCCATCTGTGTCCGTAGCCCTTTTGACCCAAAGTGAGATAAAGCAATTAAAATACCCAGTGGGCTATTTCTGAGGTGCTACAGTGACTCATCCTGTGGTGATGGACAGGATACACTCTCTACGTGCCTCTGAGCGTGTGGGAGAAGAAAGTATTAGATATTGTGGTGGACAATGTTGCTGCTGTTGTTGTTGTTGTTGTTGTTGTTGACGACAAAGATGCTTGATATGATCAGCAGCGACAGCAATGATCAAAGGTATAGTAGCAGACACTTTCAGCATTGATATGATCTGAAATGTGAAGTAATTAAGTAAGGCTAAAGGGTTAACACTAATATTAGGCTCAGTAAGATCATAAAGAGGGCTGGACATGTTGTTTGGGAGGAGCTGGACTCGTGTTGTGTCGCAGGGGAAGATGCTGTCCAAAAGCAGGACCCTTCTGGACTTTCCCTTCCACCAGCTCCACAATGTGCTGGACAGCTGCAAGAGTTCGTTCAGCCATAGACTGTTACTGCCACGCTGCTCCGCTGAGAGACACAGAAACTTATTCCTGCTGTTGCCATCAAACTGCTGAACTTTGTGTTGTAAAATCCTCCTATAAAGTCACTGTGCAATATTCAGTTGACTTCTAAAAACTGTAGGTCATCATGTAAATATGTAAATATGTTGCAAGTGGATAGTTTGTACAAGCTAAGTTAAAACGTTAATCTGTTTGTTTGTTGATAAAAAAAACGATTTATTGTATTTACTTGATATTTAATTTGGTTCTTCTTCTACTTCTACTTCTTCTTTTTTAAAGGATTTTTCGGCCCGTAGGCTTTATTGGACAGGACAACTGAGCATGAAATGGGGATGAGGGAGAAGGGAGGACATGCAGTAAATTGTCGGAGTTCGGATTCAAACTCATGACACTGAGGTCGACCACTTGACCACCGGGCAGAACCAATTCATTTCTTATCCAAGAAAGTCTTTCTTGTTATTTTGATAACCCATATTTTCTTCTGCTTTTCTTCTGCTCGTCGATTGCATGTCTGTAACGAAGAGAATTTCCTCTCGGGGGATGAACAAAGTCATTCTGATTCTGATTTACTTTCTCTTAAGTTAAAATAATACTTTGAGGCACACATTTATAATTTTTTTCTAACTCAATCTTATATATTTTGACTAGGCTATTACTTTTAAATGTATTCCCCGGTGCAGCGTAATCAGATTATAGTATTAGCTTGTATTATGTGTTCTTGCAGCGTTAAGATAAGACAGAGGGTGTGAGTCCAGAGCTCTATTTTCACACTGTTCTAATGGGACTGAGTCTTATCCGTGAAATCTAAAGAGCTCCTGAAGTTCAACCAGATTTAACCAGTTTGGACCATCCCCTTAAAGCATTTAGACTCAATGGATATAAAAAACGATAGAAATAAAATATGTTCTTAATGCTAAGTAATCAATCTTCATGATCAAGTTGATTTGGTTGCTGATGCTCTTACAATTTTAAGATGAGATAAAAGAAGCTATTTGTCTCTCAATGTGGAAACTGCAATGACGCACTAGAAAAACACATAGTATGTAAATGTTGGTTAAGGTGAGCAGTGTATGAATTAAAACATAAAGGGAACTACAATTCACGATTTTTGGAAAATAAAACATTAAGTTATTGGAAAATGTTATCCAAGTGACACGACACGTCATGACCGTCCCAGGGAGCTGATTTCACTGTGGTTCTCCTCTTCTTTTCCCATGGGATTTTTACTTTTTCTTTGCTGAGAAAGAGGGTCTAATGACTGGGGTCAATTATCCATTTGCCCATTTCTTATGATTGTAGGTTAATCTGCTTGTCTTTATTGATGGATTGCTGTTTCATTGTTTGATTTTCTAACTTTCTGTTTGTTAACTCAACAATTTTGTGATTCCCTGGGATTCTTGCTCTACAAAAATCAATGTAATTGAATGATTTTGTTAAGTGAAGTAATAGTTAAAATAATGACTTGGTGCCGATGGCATTAGCTTGAACAATATGATTAAAACTGATTAACTTATAAACGTCTAATGAGTAAGTTGTAGTGTTTATATGATGGTATAAATGATGATGATATCAATGTCTGACCACTTGCTTCTGACATGTTCCATCAGCTTGTCTCAGAGGACTATTATCCCCCTGTGGTCTGGAGGGCAGAGCTGCCTGTGGTCAGACCTCTCCACACGAGACACACAGGACCAGGACAGGCTCTGCGGCTGTGGAGGGGGATTGATGACTCCAATGCAGGTCAAAGGGAGAGAGAGGAGGGAGAGCCCACCCCAGTACCATAGCCCCCCGCACTTGTATTATGTTGATCTATGGAGATGGTGCAGAGCAGGTCCATCAAAGGATTCATCTGGTCTCAAGATTAAAGGGCCAAGGCGTCTGCCAAATGAAGGCTAAACTCTGGGTTTAACTCAGGGGTCAGAGATACACAGGGCGACAGGACACTCGCAGAGGACTTTTCACAGGAATTCACTCAGACTTATATGGAGACAGAGTGGGATTCTAAAAAATAAAATATAAATAATGACTTTCTAAAATAAAGGAAAATGTCTCTCTAGAAATAATAATTTGTCTTAACCAGGACTTGAATCATTAGACCAAATGACTATGATGACAATCTTCAACCTTGTGTAGTGACGGACTGTACCACAAATATTTGTTTTTTAAGTAGTCTCACAACTCATAACTCTTTCATTTGAGTGCAAACCTGTGTCCCCAGACACAAGGTAAACATCAAATATAGCTTTCACTGATAACAATTGCAATGCTGATTTATTCTTAATTAAAAAAAACATTTAACATTCCTGGCCATTACTTTTGGTGTTTTGGTTCTAGTGCAGCCTCTGCAGCTCAGTGAGACAGGGCTTTTGAAGGTTCTGCGCTTTCACATGAGACATGGCCTGTTCATAAACTGAGACGAGAAACACTTGTGTCGTCTATCTGCAGGTTAAGACACTGGAAACACAGGTTCAGTTATGACATTTGCACAGTTTACATACTCTCCCATTAACTTATACAGGACTTCACAACTGTAAAGCAACCGGCTGTCTTATCGCCCTCTTGTGGCTAGAGATATTTTGTCCCTAAATTCCGAAGTATTCCCCACTGGGACCTTTCTAGTATTGTGCATCAAAACCCACCCATATGCACGTGTAATGTATCTAGATTTAGCTCCTATTCCATGTCTCAATGATTCTTAAAGATTTCATCACTTTTGGGAAACATTATATTTTTCCTTTATAAAATGGTCATCTGGGATCTCAGTTGAATCATACACTGCGCAAAGAAGTGAAAGTCTCTATTGCTTCTGCTGGAGTCATATCCCCAGCCTTGTTCCTGTTGCTTTGACCTTTGAACTCATCTCTATTAGTCAATGTTTTAAGTCTTGGAATGCAGCCACATTTCGGCGTAGCATTTTCCCCCCAGTTTTTGTATTACTATGTTAAAATGTGGACCAAAACATAAACTTTGACAAAATCAGAATAATATGTATTTTGATATTGACTGTTTGGTTGTCAAAGTGTTTTTCGCACTTTGTCCAGACAACATGAAAGAACAATATTGCTGCAACGTTTTCACAAGAATTTCCTACTCTTGTTTTTCTTTTTGACAACTAAAAGTATTTGCCAGTGCCATATACTTTCGGCTGTTTGCTATGAAAACAATCGTTTATATTCATTTAAAATTGAGTGGCCCAGAAAGTGAGCTGGTGCCGGGAGAGATAGGATCGAGAGGAACTTTTAGTAACCGAGAGTTTAAACCCAGACTTGGACTTGAAGGCATTAAATCACCGTAAAACATTTAGCAGGAATGTGCTGTCACATACTTCGCAATACATTTCACATGGGAATATTTGTCTCACTTAGAAAGGCAGAGCCAGAGTGTTGCTTGATCCTAATGTTGGAGAGGGTGGTTTCTTCTGAACTTAGGAGTAATTACTGAGTTTTGAATACTTTTAGGAATGCTTGCTCATCAGATAATTACACAATTATAAGTTAATTATTAATTAAAACATTACACACACATACACATAGACACACACACAGATATATATATATATATACACGTATGCAAAACATCCAAAAACAAAATAAAATGACGTAAAATATTTTTTGTTTAATAGTACGTTTTTATAAGAAAAAGGTCATTATTAATAAAAAAAGCTATTTTCTTTTTCTATTATTATTTCAAATAATATAGTCGACCTTTCACATCTTGCTTTGTTTTGTCCGTTTGTAGACAGTCAATAAAGAGAATAAATATAATGTGGTTTTCCCAAGTGTGCGTAGGCTGTCTGCTGCTATCAGTGTGGCTCAACAGTGCTAAGTGCTACACCTTAAAGCCGTGCCCATTTACAACCCATATCAGGAGGGGGGAGGGCGAGAGAGAAAAGGTGAAAAGGAGAAGAGAGAGGGGGAGAAAGGGAGGGGGAGATTGTGAAAGGAGAATAAGGAGGTTAGAGAGAGAGAGGAGGGACAAGAGAGGGAGGAGAGGAAAGGAAAAAGGGGAGAGAAGAAAGAGAAGACAGGCAGAAAGGAGAGGAGACAGGGGTGAGAGAGATATTGTAGAAGAAAACAGAGGAGAGAGACAGCGTGTTAGAGAGAAGGAGAAGAAGGAGGTCAGAAGGGAGAAAAAGAGGAAAGAGATAGGAGGAGAGGAGGAGGAGAGTCAGGAAGAGAGAGCAATAAGGAGAATAAGGAGATTAGAGAGAGCGAGAGAGAGAGAGAGAGACAGTAGAAATAGGGAGGAGAGGGGGAAAGGGATGAGGTGAGAGAGGAAAGAGACAGGCAGAAAGGAGAAGTGAGAGGCACCTGAGTGAGAGGAGGAAAGGGAGGAGGAGAGGGGAGCATGGAGGGGAGAGAGAACATAAAGATTGGAGGAAAAGAGGGAGGAGAGTGACACAGAGAGAGGAAGAGAAGAAAAGAAGGTTGGAGAGAGAGAGAGAGAGAGAGAGAGATGAGAGAGAGAAGAGAAAGAGGGGAGAGAGAGAGAGAGAGAGAGATGAAGAGAGAAGAGAAGAGGGAGAGAGAGCGAGAGAGGGAGAGAGAGGGAGAGAGGGAGAGAGAGAGAGAGAGGGAGGGCAGGGTCAAGAGTAAGCCAGAGGAGAGACAGTGCCTGGCACCGACCGACGCTCAGCTCCAAAACACAAAAACACTGAGACAGACCATGAGATGCAGAGTTAAACAGAACAGAATGTACACGATGAAGTCTGTTCATGACATTTATGACTTTCAAATCAAAGGTTTCAATACAGATAGTTTGATTTGGGTAACTTTAACTGTAACCACGAGTACTGTAAGACTTCTGAGGGCATAAGTAAACAGTATAAGGCACAGTTGCACAGGAACTGCACTTAATTCACACACATAGACATTAAAGATGATTTTATTTTAAGTAAGCAATTTTATTATTCATTATTTGATTTTCACACTGCAAAAGTAGATTAACTCACTCCTAGCTCTCACATACCCTTTGGCACATTATTAATATTCAAATAAAAAACATATTTTTTTTAAAACAGTGTCCAAATGTCCACAACCGATTTTTCTGTAATGGATCACTCCTGGACGAATGAAGGATTACACACACTAATATTCATATGCATACATTTATTTGATGCTCGTGCACGGCTTTAAAAAAGCTTTTTCCAGACACTGAAGTGAAACTGGAGTGGACCACCCAAGCGCCACCAATCAGAGCTCTATTTTCAGCCCTTACTTCCTGGTTGACAAGACATAAACGACTTAATTATTAGATGTAGACAGCGTGCAGCAATTTATTAATTTACAAAAAGAAAGTGAACACGCCAGCTTCAATCAATATAATATTAATTTATACATTTATGCAAAAACTGTAAAAAAAAAAAAAAAGAAGAAGAAGAAGAAGAAGAAGAAGAAGAAGAAGGGGAAAAGAAGAAGAAGAAGAAGAGAAGAAGGGAAAAGAACATAACAATAACAAAAATTAAATTAAATAAAAAATAAATACAGTCTTGAATGTGGACGTCCCTCAACTATTTATGATGAGTAAAGATTTTTAAATCTATGCATTCTTTGAGTTTGTTTCCCTTATTATGTTGCATCCATTTTTCCTGTAATAGCTTAACCAAAGTTGATAGGACGATACCTAACGTAGTGGTGTATAAAAATGAGCTCGAGCGCCTACTGAAAACACCTGCAGAGAGTTATCTTCAAGACCAAAAGCAATAATCATGTCAAACTCTTTTGCAGGTAATTGTGGCCTAATTCGGCAAACGCCATGGGCGTCTCTTCGTCGTCCTCATTGTCGCTGGCAGTGCCTCTTCCCTAGTGGTACGCGAAAGTCATGATGAGTGAATATATCATGTTGATGATCTCATTGAGTAAATAACCTACGCGATTAGAGTGATATATTTACTCCGTCAGCAACACTTTGCTAAACTCCACACAATGCATATAGATTAGATAACTAACAAGGTCTCTACTATTATATCGAATATGGCTAGATGAGCGTGGATGCAGGAAAGAGTGACCGCGTGTATGGTCTAATAGTGCTTAAATCTGAAACTCCGAGTGAATGGATCTTTAGTATGAGTACACTTCTGACTTGTATGAATCCTGACGGCCGCTTGTTCCGATGTTAACAGTGTGAGAACATCGCTGAGTCGCTCTATAGAAGCATCTGAAAGCTAGAAAACGGCCCATTTTATCGCTTCTTTTTATTCTTTGAACTACTGTGGCAGAGTTTTGGCAGAGGATACAGAGAAATGACACCCCAGTACAAGAGAGAGTATAGCATGAATGGTTAAGGGATTGACCAATGACATGGAAAAGTACTCGAGAAATATGCTTCATCCCTAACAACGCAAATGAATAGCCTAAAGAGTTTTTGTTTGAATTATAAATGTCTTGAATTACAGTTGATGTGTCCCAGCAAACAACAGGGGATGCAAAAGCTCGGTTGATACAAACCTAGCTGGCCGCCATGAGAAAGATTACGCGTAATAATGTAGTCAAAGAGTTTGAATGGAGTTCAAGAGCAAGCTCACTTTCACGTGTGATAAGTTGGACCAGTCGGCCGAGAAGGACACTTCCCCCTATATGACATGTGTCTGATTGGTAGATTAATATTAGGGCGGGCACTAATGCAGGGTGTGCTACCTCTCGTAAAGAGTGTATCCTAGCATAATATTGACATATTTAGACATGAATAGTTGTTTAGAAGAGCATGAGCAACATCGATTGAATTAAATAATGGCACAGTTTTACGTAGTTTGCGTCTTAGGGAGTTCTTTGCGTATATCTACTACTTATTTCATAGATAACCTGATTTTTGTTAATAAACCACTTGAAAAACAAATAACATAAACAAATAAAAACAGACGTAAAACTAACATTTAACATAATATACCAGTTTAATAAGATATCGTGCTAATACTATTCTTGATAATCGAGACTAAAACAAACATAACATTACAATTAATGTAGAGAGAGAATCTACTCAAAACAAAGATTAAGCTTAATTGACATATCGATTTGGGCAATATTAGCCACTCCTACGTGGCAAAAATCTAAATCTTAAATAAGCCTCAATTGCATCTTTGAAGTTAAACACTAAAGATCTATATATGTGGACATTAGAAAAACTCCTGAATTGAATTTTGTTGTGATGTGTGATTTCCTGTTAGAACTGGAGCGAAAACGTTACCTGTCAAAGATCTATTTTCCATACCTATTCAAGCCAAAAAGAGGTATTGAGTCGTTCAGAATGGATTAACAATTAACTGAAACAATGTCCAGTGTCTGCCATAATTGCAATAACCTGATCTGAACTAGGCGTTATGAACATATGAGCCTAATGAATAACATTTACATGAAATAAAGAAATGATGTTTTAATCATGTCACCTGGAACATGTGGGAAGATCAAGTGGTACCACAGTTGTGGTATTGTTATAAATTGTTTTATACCATGCATAGCTCTGATTCTCCTTGTTGTGCTTTCATTCTTGTATCCTATCTCCGATAGGAATGAGTTATCAGTATCCGAAATGTTCTAGACATGTGTATCAATATATTAATTATAGATAATGCAACATAAGAGCTATATCAATTAAATAAGCATACATCATCTACTAACTGAAACCACTAATATGATAGGGCACTCCGAAGGTTAGAATGTAATGCCTGAGTCTTGTAGTTACAATTAAGAGGAGTAAATAGTTTTTTATTTTATTCTAAAGAACAGTCACAAGACTCTGGCCTTACATACATTACATCTTTAATTACCAGTTTGCTCATGATGCACTACTTACTATTATCCCCTACATAACGTGAGAAAGTACTTAAGAATGTTGAATGGAGGAAAGATCTCCATCATTCGAATCTATATTGAGTCTGAAATATAAACCTACTCAACATGAAGCGTGTAAAGCAAGTCACGTATAGAACTTTGTTCATGTCGATCCACACTTCAGTGCAGAGCCTATCCTCTTTTCGAGCGATAGAGAAAACAGGGCAACATTTTTTCTCGAATATACTTATTGATCTTCATCAACATGTCCAAATGCTCTACGTGCTCCTGATTCCTTGTCAGGCTGCTTGTGATGAGAAAGGGATGAGAAAGAGCGAGAGAACGTAGGCATAGGAACAGATTCAGGCATTTACCACATCATTAGGTCATGAGAATGTAGCTGGTCATGAGCATGCTGCTTTAAGTAATGATAACGTCATCACCAAAAGGACTAAATGACTAGAGTCGGTCTTACTGTTGTCACTCTTGCGGGGACAAAAGGTCCACAGGGAGAGAGAAAAAAGCTTACAGACCAACAACAATATAAATTTGCGCTAAGTTTTATATAACTAGAGTAATTCGCGATTAAGTTGGCGCTCAGGAGGCACGCTGATTGTTATAATGAAAACTTTGAGCTCGACTTGTGGTCAAACTAGTTATAGTAAGTTGCGGTTATATCTTGCCATGCAGCAATGACAATGTTTCGCATGTACATGTAAGAAATAAAGATATGCGCCATTGAGGTATCTTCCTAGATTGCCAAGGTCGTTATTGGATGCTAATTGTGTAACAAATTGTACTCCGAAGCCTGAGAAATGAACACTACCTGTTTGCGTTTAAAAGCCGCCGTCTAGACGATGTGTGTTTTCTGATCATGCCACATCCATACAGTCTGGCTACTACAAAACCCACGGCATGTCTCAGAGTGTTTACACCCACAACATGGCATGAAATAGACTAGTTTCAATTTATTCAAATCCAAAGATGCTCTCAAAAAAGGGAGATATTCAGTGTCAGATAAAATCAAAATTGTCCACAAAACATATTGGAAAATCTGCAATAGTGTCATACAGTGCCCACTTTTCCATCGTGGATAAATAAATACAATATCAATATAAGGCCTTTAACCTCTGATTCATATATGTCTAACAGCCAATAAAAAATCGAGAAGAGTGCCTCATCGAAACAGACAATTACCCACTTTAATTAAAGTTATTATCAGATTCGATCCTAATAACCGATTAATATGTGCAATGATGTATTATTCTATACGCTGCAATTGAAAGAACTTATGGACAATGAAATTTCAACACCACTTAAAAGGCCTTCATTATATAATTATTTGTAAATATTGAACCAGCGATAGTCATCATTGAATAAAGAGCAGGGAAAGCTCTGCTTAACTCCTTTTCTCCTTGCTCTTTCAATCAACAACCCAAAAACCCCATTTCGAACGCAAGCATGTGCCAAGAATAAGTATTCCGTATAATCATTTTCAGGTGCATGTGCACGACTTACAACAGCTTTTTTAAACATGATCTTTAGGCCCTCAAGGCCCTTTGACAAATCAACCAAGGCGCTGGACACAATTAGCTTCATGTGGGACAATTCCCCACCTACAAGCCACAAGCGAAGATCCAGGCACTGCTTTAAGGTCTTCAATGAGCGAGTTAACCGGTTGTAAAAGAAATGAAATACAATGCTGGCTTTATACTCTTTGTATAACTTTGGTGAACAAAAGTGCAGACTAGATTTAAAATTTACAAAAAGCCATCGACCCATGTCACATGTCTCTGCTCATTAAACATAACAAGACTGAAATATGTATACTGTAACGTGAATGTTAGGTTCACTTTTTGCCTTGCATGGTTTCAGAACATTGTAATAGACCAATAAAAACTAAATAGTTTAGTGTTATAACGCCATTCGTCACGACTGGTAACACATCTATGACCTTAGTCAATGATGTTACATATGTGTAATATTAACCAGACCTAGAGCTCCAAAATATTAGATATGAAAACTTCTGATGATAGAATTGATCCTATAATTGATTTCGTGCTATTTCTGGCTTATCTCTCCTGTCAAGGCCGCAAATAGGGTATAACACAAGATTTATAAGATCGCGAGTTTACCCTCTAGAAATAAATTGGCATATCAATTAACAGCTTGAAATTTGGTACGATTAAATAAAATGAAAAACCAAGACGATGTTATAAAATAACTAGTGGATTACTGAATTAGTTTTAAGAGCGTTTGATAATTACATAATCGAACTACACTCCCAATCAGGTCCATCTCTAGCATATTTTTTTCCTCTTCCCGTAAAAACTGCAGCCCCACTATCCCTCCTCACTCGTCTCCGTCTTCACATCCTGCCCTGGTCCCGGCAGGAAGGCAGTGGTGGGCTGCAAGTGGTAGTCATGGCCTCGAGAGACATTGTTATATCGAGGATCACAAGCGTCGCCAAATAGTATGTATACCTACCAAGCTTCAATAATGCTGGTGTTAGTGTAGTAGAGTACCAATACAGGGAAAATACTTGATCTTCAAAATTTCCCATACCTCCATTGTAAGGGGCCGGCAACAGAGCCTGATTAGCTGACCGGCCACGACCCCCGCTGCAGGCAGCAGTCCCACACCATCATATCCAGTTAATAAGTGCGATGCGAAGACAGCGGGAGGCGGCAGTTGAGGATGCATCAAGGGACTCTCCAACCCCCTTCTCGTGCCTTCCCCGATTCTCACTACAATTGTCATCTATAGTACCATCACTGTCACGATGTCCTGCTCCGCATCTTACCCATCAACCATACATATAGACATCAGGTAGTCCCAGACGTATATTACACTGGGGCTGTGTAGGCTGTCTACTAGACGACTCACAGTTACAATTGTACGTCATCGATAATGAAACAGTTAATATATCATTTGGAATTCACTGACAAAACTTGTAGCATTCTAATGCACATGCCAACAGCCCGAGGTCAAAAATCCTGTTGTGAGACATCTAGGGCACGATCCTTTTTATTTAAACATTAAATCGTGTAAAAGACCAGTCAACACCACGAACAGATCAGACAAAAATTGTGCAGACTCATACTATTCTGATACATTGATTAATATAATACAGCTTTTAAAGTGTACTTATAGATTAAAATGACAGGTTATAAGGATTGAACCTTTTTACTTTGACGCATGATGATGAATAGGATATTATATTGAATTGTTTCCAGCAGATGAAGATTAATCTGACCGCAGGATAATCTGATCTTTGTTATTATTAGATAAGATATAAGTATTTTAATTTATGCCGCATCTCGTCCACCAGTAGAACTAAACCAACGTAAAATAAATCGTGAGTTCACTAAAAGTGCAATGGAAAGCAACCACTACATTGGTAGTTCTGAGGCTGTTGTATTATAACAATAGAATTTGTCATACCCGCCTTGAATGAGTATATGTTGTGCCTTATAACGACTTCGATAACAGGTATCTATTTAATTTTAGAGAAGGAACAAGTGAGGCACAGCAAAGAAACTAAGAAAATTTAAGAGATATTTAAAGAGTTTTAAGCAAATTAGCACTAAAGTATTTATGAGCTATACTGTTCAGAGTGTTTTTGGTGCTACTAAGAAAAGTATAGCGAAAAGCGCTATTAATATGACCAATTTTTATATGCGTATATTAGCTCATTCGTCAATAATATCAGAAGTGCGTAAGCTCCGCACAGTGAATAGTGAGCGATAGTGTTATCTATAATTTTATTATATTCTGGTAAGAATACCTCAAATACGCGCAAACAGCAAGACAAGAAAGGAGTCATGAATCTCATCTGAGACCCTTAGGAACTGTATCGTTGATTATACTATAGCTCCCATATTGTCTACACATAGACCAGTAGCTCTATTTGTTCAAACAAGCAAGGTCATTTAACAAGTTCACAACACACAATTAGAGGATTCCTTCCACGACTTATATTGAGTTAATTTCTAGTAAAAAGTCTCCAGCCCCAACTTCGTCCTTTGCCTGGTGCGCCTACAGCAGCTGAAATTTAATAGTGGATGATTATAATTGAAATGTCCAGACGGCCGGCCCAGTCAGTTACATCCGTGAAATAGCTAATTGCTATTAGATCAAGAAGTGACCTTAGATGCCCATTGTCTCCACCACCTATAATAGTGAACAATGTGTTTTGCTCTGTGATATAGAGAGTTTGAAGACCTAAACTTCTGTTAATAGATATTAAATGAGATAATGAGACATCTCGACGAAGTTAATGCAGAACTATGTAACGTCATAACAACATAATAAGCACTGAAACAATACCTGAAGAGGGCATACTAGTCAATTAGTTTCACACTATTTCGTTTGTATTGATGCTGTTGATTAAGATACAATTTGGCCTGTATGTTCAGTCGTCATTTAGAGCACTTCACCTTTATCTCACACGTATGACTATAAATTGTTTTTATACACTCTGTCCCACGCGTCCCAAACACACAAATCGTCCCAAGCGACCTCCCCTGTCGTCTGTCCCCTATGGACAGAGGCGATATCAGATTATTCTATTCAGGCTACAGCAGTGGCACTCCGCAGCCCATGTCCCAAATCTTAGATGAAGCACCCTCTCCTTTCTTTGCTACATCAGCTATTTTGGGGGTTTCTTTTGATCACATTGCCATTTAAAGGAAAGGAAATAAAGAACTAGTATAGTGGTCTATAATCTGGATTAGACGGCCATAAAAGAAAGCCAAGTCAGAGAAATGTCGGCTACATCTGATCGTCTGACCAAGATAAAATATCAGTATATCTCTAAGCCTTGGACTCTCTCACTTTGATATCTCTGCCTATCCGTACATGTCCTCATTTTTAATAAACCAGCACTGCATCAATGGAGACATTAATCCACAAATAGAACTTCCGTTGCAATCCGATAAGTGCTAGTCTCTGACTATAGATCCGATAGAGCAATAGAGCAATCGACAGACAGCACTTGGCAACAGAAGTAAGTCAATATGTCAATCAAAGACAGAATATGTCCGCCACTCACGTCCGTATATTGAGAGTCTTCAGTAGTAGTGGTCTCTTCTGTAATAACAACGGCTGAGGTGTACACTAAAGTCCACGTTACATCCACAGGACTATTTTTAAATAATGAACACCAGGCAGAAATCAGACAGTTATCAGATTATGTCTTGCAACCGCCAGCGATGCTGAGGTTTGCTTTTATTACCGCGTTATACACGCTCCTATAATACTGTCAACACTGAACGCTTTGACATCAATGTATGATCGTACTTAAGCCACGACTGGTCACTTCGATATTGTATCACTTCATCTTAGAACGCTTTTGTTGTGTGTGGTGTGTTACAATTATGATATGTTGAGTAGCGTATGAATAGTAAGCGGCGTCATAGTCATATAGTCTGATCAGAACAAAACGTGGCACATACCATGTATCCGCCTAGTAATAAACTGCAAGTTGCGAAACCCATCAAATCAATACGCACAGTCCAGTCTGATAATTTCTTAGATATGGCTACTTTTTTTCGCTTTCACAGCTGCTTGCATCAGGCTTACGTCCTTGTATGAGAGCCTCTGGACTTACCTCTATTCCATCATCTCTCCTAGCTATAGTACAATTGAAATGTTAACCACTTGGCCACGATAAAACCTTTCCCCACAGAATATGGACTGCACCCCCCTCTCACAGCGGTTATTTGTGTTTTCATCGGTGGTTGGTTAGGTGGATTCAGTCTACCGTTATCCACTTATTCTCATTGAAGGAACCTTGTGGTTCGTTTTAGTTCACATTTTAGCAGAGACATTTTACTTTGTGTACTGGTGGTCGTTGGTTACTTGGTGGTGGTGGTGGTGGTGGTCTTGGTGGTGGTGGTGGTGGTGGTCTTGTGGTGGTGGTGGTGGTGGAGGAAGGTTCCACAGGCATTAATCATCTCTATCTAGGATTTATTTAAGAATTGGACTTTTTATTGTTCAAAAAGATGTTAAAAAACTTACATTTTTATTGTGAGCTGGGACGCTTCTCCACAGATCTGACCTGAAACTTGCGGCAGCTATTTAATTTTGAGAATAAAATGTTAATAATAATACTTTTGTTATGAAAATGTTTGTATCTTTTGGTATGTGAAGTGCAACTGTTTGAGTCAGGGATTGTGGTAAAGTCTATAAAACAGGAATTAATGTTGTTGTTGTGTATGTTCATAAAAATGCTCGTGATTCACAGCCCTTGTGATGTGATCATGGTGGACCAGGTGCAGATAAAGTCCAGGACCCAGACCTGCCTCAGTGTTGGGCCGGAGCGGCTCAGGACTGTGGGCTGGAGGTCAGGCCTGGTTTGTCATCAGATTCTAATGAAAAGTGATGTCCACACACCTCCTCAAAATCCTGTAAAGGGCAGGTCAAGTACAACAATTAATAACTTTTCCAGTAGAAAAAAAAAAAAATTAATTCAAGCAATCTATCCAGTGTTTAAAAAGGATTGTGCATTTGGGAAAGATCACTATGGAGAGGTTATTGCTTTACTTGGAATATTCAACAGTAATAAACTGTATTTTTGTTACACTAATTTATCAGTGCATTGTCCGAGACCACTTGAAAGTGACATTTGTCCTGGTCCCTGCGGTCTAAACACTTCATATGATCTCACTGTAAATATTCACACTCCCTTCACTCTACCCATTGACTTCATGTTTTATGGCAAAACGTGTGAGGTATTGTCAGTGTTAACAATGTTGGAACATGATTCAGTTCCAGATCATGTTCACTGTCCATTCAGCTTGTGATTGACAGGGCTCCTGACTTTCAGAATCCTAAAAAAAACGTTGTTTTACTATTTAGCCTAATCCCATTGCTATTTCTCTCAATGTCATTGGTGAAAACGTAAACTGTAAGCACAAGTTGGTCTAGACAGTGTATCCATATGAAAGCTGTCCAGTCCAAGCTGTGTACTGCTTAAAGCCCAAAGTTAGGTGACTTGGAATCCAGCCAACAACTAGAAAAGGTAAACAAAAGACAATGATTGGATGTTTTTGACCATCGTTTGAGAGCTGCACCCTCTGTCCCACCTATGTACACAAACGAACAAATCCCTGTAGTCAACAGGCACTTCGTTTACAAGTAGGCCTATAATTTTCTACATAACTAAAGTTGTAAAATGAAAGATCTCCATTGTCTAAGTTTATAGCCACGCTTGTATTCCCAATAGTTTATGGATCAAGGATTATCGGTTATTTGACCTCTGTATGAACCTTCATCTTTCCCTCGCAGCATGTAAACAAAGTCTATTGTTTCACTTTCTCTCTAATGGCAATCCTATACAGCACATAAGTCATACACATCATGTTGAATTAAGTCTTTGAATTAGCATGTTAGCTCATTCTTCAGGGAGACTCTTGTTACATTGATCCGGTTTCTAGCACATTACTGTAGCAAACCAGGGACCATGTTTTCCGTTCATAACAGCTTGTCTCTCACCACTGGTCCATTTTTGCAACAAAGATTAAATGTTTTATTAAAAAAATGTTGGAAAAGGTCCCAGATGAGAAGTCAAAGTTATTATTTTTTTCCCTCAAAGTACCGAGAGGGAAGAATTATTGTGATCACTGACCAATGAAGCGTAGCATGTCATTTGCATTTACAGCAGATAAAAGCTAGTTTAAATCAAATATAGTTTCTTGTGATTTTGTGAAGTTGGTTGACTATATTCAAAGTCTCATGAAATGCAATGTAATTCATTTGTCTGAATGTTCCACAGTATGGTATAAACTCTTCTTTCATTGATCCAGTAGTTTTATTGGCAACAAATAGGCCTACTTATGCTGCGTTCCATTTGTTCTCGGAAGTCGGATTTTCCGAGCTCCGACTTGTAAATTCACACTGGAACTCTCTCTCATTGCAGACATTTCAGAACCCTGAGTTTATCCATGCTGCGCCCTATGTTTGGATAAAGTTTAATAATGGACAGGTAAGATATAAATAATTTTAGGTTTATTTTACCTTTAGTTTCTTCCTCCTGTCTCTCTGTTGTTTGTGAATCGGTTCCTGTGCTGCCATTGAGCATCTGTTTTAAATGCTTTGTGATGCTAATGTTGCTAACTTCAACACTGAGCTACAAAAGCAACAGTTCACTCTCAGACAATGCTTTATAAACTGTAAATGTAATAACACTGTTATTAATACTAGGTATTAATACGAAAGCCTCATGCTCATTGTTAGCTGTGCAAACAAAAAGTCTCAAAACAAAAAAGATTTTATGGCCAAAGGCCCCATTTATCCAGAAATGTATTACTGTGGTCAGGAGGGACCCGTGGACTTACACAAATCACTATGACTGAGGCTGAGCTGTTTGTTTCAGGTAGTTAGAAGCTGGCTAATGCTAGTTTACATATTATTGCGTGGCTATGCAAATAAAAAGTTAGCCTACTTACAGATAGTTTTAATTAGCCTTATGTCCTACTGTCCGGGTGCTATATTTTAGGATGAGACAGTCACTCGCACACAAAGTCTGTGCTCTTGAAAGCTTTGGGGGTTTGTGCGGTGCAGAGATCTTGTGGACGAGGAAGCTTGGATGTAAATGTCCGCAAAAGTTTGTTGTGGGATGTTGTCTCTGCTTTTAAGTGTTGTCAGCGACTTGCCGCCGTAGTTAAGAATCAAAGCCCATAACCTCTGTCTTCTTGAACTATCGACTCTTTTCATTTTCAGTTTTATGCCGTGTTTTTCATCACCATCTAACAGTGGAGAGGCAACAGCATGTGTGATGTCTTCAACATGAAGACAACAAATAAGTCTAGTGACTGAAACCCATGAATATGATATATAAATGTAATTTGAAACTCTTCTGCTAGGAAGAGTTTACCCTGGGCTAAAGGGCAAGCTATTAGTGCTCATCCTTGTTCCATGTTGGAAAGGAAAGGGAAAGGGAAAGGAAATATATCAAAAATATGAAAGACATATTTTCACACAAGGATTCATAGGCTACTATTCAATCTGATACCAGTATTGAAAGATCACGTAAATTCACCCATTACTACATTGTACACTACGTACTATAACAGCAAGTAACACAATTACTAGTCAGTCCAATCAAAATTAAGTTAGGTGTGAATTTATTTGCTACATCAAGTGTGGCTCCCTCGAAAGAAAAAACTCCTCGACTGTTCCTTTATTCCACACATTGAAATCAAACATACCATAAATCCCTCTTCAGAAGTCAAAATAACACGCTCTTAGCACACAGCCGTGCCAGTCCCGGTCTGGCGTCCACATCCGCTGACTAACTCTGCTCCAGGTGAAATATTGTTCCCACTATTTGCTCCTATTTAATCTGTAATCCCTCTCACGGCTCAGACAACAGCGACTCAGGCAGCCATTGTTGCCGGAGTCGCCGTCGCGCTCTCAAGGTGTGTGCTTAACCTCTACTGTACATTAGAGCAAACAGCCGCTTCAAAGCTCTGTCTGCAGGAGAGGGGTCACAACGGGGCCACGGGTCACCTGGAGGCTGAGGAGAGGAGGGAGGCAGGTGAGAGTGGAGACTTTCAGGTATGGAGCCTGCAAGAATGAATGATGAATTAGAAGGAATTGCAACAGTAAATGCTACAGGTCTGAAATTGAATCCGCAACTGTGTACAGAAGTGAGAGATTTAGAAGAAGAAAAGGTACATGCTTGTGCTGGTTCCAATCAAAGGAAGAAAATCTACGGCCAATACATCCAAATCACTGCACACACATGCACATATAGGAAAATGAAAAAGAGAGTCTCTGTCCGTATTTGATCTAACGCATTTTAACATTAACAATAAGCAGTCACTACGTTTGTTTGTACCAGAAATAAATACAGACAAACACAGATAACACAAACTCAGGAAAAAATGAGAATACGATTCATCTGGTCAGTCAAATGGTTTTGGTTGCAATAGCAGAGAAAATAGTATTTGATTAATTCTAGTAATCCATACTATACACCAGGTAGAAAGGCAAGGCAAGTTTATTTGTAGAGCACTAATCGTACACAAAGCAATTGAAAGTGCTTCACACAACAGGAAAAAATGCTTTAAAATCATGACATGACAGAAATCACAACAACAGTTTAAGATATGAAAAAGAAGAGCGCAAATAAAACCATTTCAATCATATGCACAGCTAAACAAAACTGTTTTTATCTTAAATGTGAACATTGCCAGAGTAGAGGCCTGTCTCACATCCACAGGAAGACTGTTCCAGATTTTAAAAACATAAAACTGAAACGCAGATTCCCCATGTTTAGTCCTGACTCTGGGCACCAGCAGGAGGCCGGTCCCTGAGGTCCTCAGAGTCCGAGATGGTTCATATGGCACTAACATGTCCGAGATGTACTTTTGGTGCTAGGCCATGGAGAGACTTGTATACAAGCAGAGCTGCTTTGAAGTCTATTCTCTGAGCCACAGGGAGCCAGTGCAGAGACCTGAGCACAGGACTAATGTGATCGTACTTCCTGGTTCTAGTCAGGACCCGCAGCAAGCAGCGTTCTGGATGTACTGCAGCTGTTTTACAGCTCGTTTGGAGAGGCCAGTGAGCAGGCCGTTACAGTAGTCTAATCTACTAGAGACAAACGCATGGATAAGTCTCTCCAAGTCTGGTTTAGATACTATACTCCGGTTCAAACACTATATCGAAGTATGCAGTATGCTTCAGATAGTGTACGCTACAGATAGTATACATGCTAGGTAGGACATGTTCTGCAACACATGTATTGTACATGTATTCATGTATTGATTTAGAGGTTCTTTTCAGTTTGATCTAAAGTTAATACTCCTAGACATGTTTAAAATGTGCACAGAATCTTATAAATATAAATTGCAAATCTAATCCTCATGCTTGTCAGAAATTCTTTTTGGGATATTTTTTCCAAAATAAGCATCCCATAATATACACTGGGAATTGGACAGCAGAGTTTAGGGTGATTGCACTGCATGTTGATAAGTCAAGAAGGTACTGGAAAAAAAGGTATTGTGGGGGAAAAAGTAAATCCTTCTTTGAACAGAAATAGTAGGTTTCAGTAAAATATATTCTACTTTATGTGTACAACAGTATCCTCAAACCATGGTCAAGTGAGAAATCATGGTTATGGTTAGAACGACCCATAACGAAGCAAATAGATGAAACAAAGACATAGCAGTTTCAGGTTATTACTCCTCTCTTGGGGCAGGACTAATCTAGTTCAGGACAGTATAAATTCTAGATTTTCGGTACTAATGACTCAGATCTGCTTGGTGAGTGACCTAACCAGCAGCACATATGCCGGGCGCTTTGGCAGCCTCAGCGTCAAATATTCACTGAATGTTCTGCCTGCGCTCACCCCCACTTTACACTACTATCTACTAAATCCAAAAGTCCTAAGAAGACTTCTGGTTGTCAAAATGTCTTGATTTCAGATGATTATGTTTTGGACCACTCCTGGACGAACGGGGCATTACACTGACTTGTTTTTCAAGTTGCCCGTCAAGCCCATGGCACCTCCTCCTGTGCAGGTGATGCTTCAACTCATTGGCGACCACACAATCCCAGCTGAGGGTCCATAGCTGTAGAATGTCCTCACACTGGTCCTTCTTTAGCGAGTGAGTGATGCAGACCAGGGCTCAGACGCACCGCCGCTGTGGCTCTATCAGCTCGGGACATTATCAGTGCTGTCAGACCAGAGTCCAGAGCTGCTCCAGAGGAATGTGGTCCAACTGCAGCCCCCTTCTGCACCCCACTACCTCCCCCACCCCTCGCCCCGTCCCACCGCAACGCCAGGCCAATCACTCAACAGGACCCCGGGGACCATTTTCAAAAACAATCACTCTCTCTAAGTAGTCGAGAGGTGCCAAGGCTAATTATAAACAAAACTCTTGATGCTGGAGTGAGGGAGAGCGCTGGCCCGGTGCACTTGCGGTCTATGTGGCGGTGTGGCTCAATGTGTGTTAGGGTCATTGTAAGTTCTGCTTGACGGAGTGTTTAATTGGGCATTTAACAGACCTCACCCGGAGCACACACTCCAAGCGACAGCATTAGATTCCTAATAAGGGCTTAGCTGCACATAATTAATCAAATTAGTTATTAGAGATTTTAATGAGAAAAAAAATAGCCTGCTTGTGCTGGGATTCAGAAACAGGTTTTCACAGTATAACCATAAAACATGACCGTTTTACTTGGTTGGTTGTCAATAAACTTGGCTACTCCAGTACTTGTTTGTTGCAAAGATAAAAAGATGAGCTCACACATAAGAATATTGCCCCCTCTACAGTCCAACACAATGTCACAGTGGCATAAGCGTTCCTCTGCATTCTGGGCGCTGAAGGCCCACATGCTGTACATTCAAACAGTGTCGTTACCTTGAGCTTTTCTATTTCTGTCACCCAACGGCATGTTAAGATTAGCTGAATTCCCCACTCCAATAAAAAGAATAAATATGATTCAAAGTAAACTTTTGCCCACATAATTTTTTTGAACATTTGCATAACAAGAATAGATTAATTAAAATTAAATCCAAAAATGGTCCTTTAATCCTGATTATGTTGTATCAATCTGTACTGAGTTGCTGTTTTTTTCTTCTTCTTTTCTTTACAACACTACTTTCTTTTTTGAATTTAACAAAATGTCACAGTAAATGGTTCAGTCAGTCACACAATTAACTTGTACTCTGCCTAAGGCCCATAGTTAGGCTGATAAGACTGGCCAAAGAAAATCAGACCAGATTCACATTCATTCATTTGTTTTTATTCTAATTTCCGTGATTTAATTATGAGGTGTGCTGCTTTCCCCCCTCAGTGACAGACAGTGTGCAGAGCTGCAGAGGGCCATCCTTCTCTGCTTAAAACAACAGGACTTTCAGAGGAGCTATCGCACTCTGACACATGCTCACATCCAAGAGAGAGGAATATTTATTTTGGTCCGCTCTGCATTTCTTTCCTTAAAGTAATGAATAAAGAAAACAGTGGAGGCGGCGCTGGTGCGTTGGGATGTGTGGGAGAGGGCTGAGAGTGCTGTCTCACTGCGGACGGGAACGGGGCGATCGAGGGGGAGGGGCCAGGCCAAGTGGAGCAGAAATCCCCCAAAACTGTTTTATTTCACTTGACAATGTGAAGCTTTTAGAACACACGTATATCTAATTTCTGTTTTAAGTCTGAGCTTATTTATGTTATAAGGTCATAAGTGTTTGAAATGGGATTTTTTCAAACAGTTTTTGTATTTGTTTGTGTCTGTCTATTGTCAAGTACTTCATGCTGGCATTTCACCATAACATGCAGCAGATTTTCATTTACATGTTTTTATTTTTGAAAAGTATCTATGGGACATTTTAGAACTCTACATGCATGACTCGGAGTCTTCATTTTTCAAATAACAACAACCAAGCACCGGTATGTGGGCGGGGATAGGGGGTAGGTGAAAACAGGACTTTTCTGAGCACTCGAACATCAGTTGTAGGACAATAGAGGATCATTCAAACATGCAAAATGCAACTTTGAGTAAACTAATGACGAAGAAACATCGTTGTAATAAGATTAAAAGCTCATTAAAGTTGATTTAATGTATGTTTTTATTGTTAGATCAATTCAAACTAGGCTGGAGCAAAAATATTCATATATAGGACATGGTCAAATGTTTTATAATCAAGGAGTTTCGATGAATTGTATGACTTTCGGATCGAAACAAATGACAGGAATCACCCATCACTGGTGGTTCATACTTTCAGCGAGGGAGAGAATAGGAATGTATTATTGATGAGTTTGAGGAAGAGAGGAGCTCATGATATGAATGAGAAAACAGTGAAATAAATGAATGTTACCCGTTTTCAAACAGTACAGCATTTTCCATTGCAAGTCAGCGTCAATGATCCATGGCGTTTCCCAATAGTACGCCAGCTTGGTTACTTCATCAACATCAACCTGATTCTGTGACACATACTTTCGAGGCGCTGTGGGCTCGCACATTGTTTTGCATACGAGCAGGGGTTGGTACAGGGGTCAGGCAGCAGCCCCCTCCTCTGCTCTGTACACCTTCTGCACAGGGGTTAAATAAATGTTAGTGATGTGATAACCAGCCTGTTTTCTAAAGGGGCCTCTGTGGAGCTGCTAGTGGCTGCTAAGGTTTCCTCCTGGTGATGTCATGCTCCACATACAGCGGAGATAGCGACCTGAAGTTTACCATAGGCTACTGTTTTAGTGTGTATAAGAGGCTGGGTTCACGTCACAATTACAATATTCAGTGCCTAAAGTTTAAAACTGAGCTGGAAGACAGGTCAGGTTTTGCTTTTTGTTTGTCTGTCAGATTGCAGATTTGTTGACCTGGTTTATGTCGCTGTAATTAATGGGACTATCCACATGAAACAAAAACTGGCACAAAGTTCAATGCCTTCACTAGTAGTAAAGTAAACATAAGCAACAGAAAGTGGTGCCATTATTCAACCCGAAAGTCATGATTGTCTGTTGAAATTACTTTAAGTCATGAGATTAATAACAAGTTTGTGGAGGCAAACTCTGACAAAAAACAGTCAAGTTCAACATTTGTGGATGAAGAATTTGCATATTTCTTTCAAAAACTTCTTTCATCTGAAATTAGCAACACACTTTAAAGCACAAAACAAATCAGAATTTAGAATACTATGGTTGCAATGAAATCCCAGATCAATAAATGTGAGGATTCAATTCTCCGACTGAACGTTTATGAACCTAGATATTGAAATAAGCACAATGAAAATGGGCCCATGGATTAGATTTTCAAACATGTATTGCTAAACGTATTCTGTACAATTTAAGAAGTATGCAAAGCTTCTGATCTCATGCCATTTTAAATGACTGACTTATGAGGTATCGACTTCCAATGAGCATTCCTGCTTTCTCTTGTTCGCATTGTTGAAGAATGTGAAGAATGGGCTATTTCCTTGTACCGTCTAAATGTCTACTGATTTGCAGCGCTCGACATTAAAATCTACGAGTATTCTTAGCTTGTTATAATTCACGCTCACCTCTACAACCCCTGTGCTTGCAAACCAAATCCCTCTCCGCTGAACAATGAAGGTCGTCACCTGAACTCGCTCACATGTGCAGCAACTCCACATACTTTATTCTTCACAATTAGGCCAAACTCCAGATTTTTAAAAAGCAAACGTCAATACAATTTTACGTTTGAGTTTTGGATGTCTCTCCGCCCATTTCCTGGAGTTTAAAACACACAGGGCGTGGCGGAGAGGTGAGAGAGAGTTCAGAGTTGAAAAAACAGGTAAGGCATTGGTAATAACTCATTTGAAGTGATATGCTTTTGCCCACTTGTGTGCGAACAGCCTTGGTCAGCCCACATGCCCGCCACAGAGACAATACTCAGGCACGTTCTGTGACGACTCAATAGTGCAGCGTAAGACAGACGCTGACCTCAAAAATGCTTAGTGTTAATAATATGGCAGGAATTCAGTGGGTCTGGTGCCAGTGATGAGGACAGGAAAGAGCCGAAAGAGAGAGCAGAAGATATGTTTTTTTTCAGGGATGAGAAATGTTAAATCTGTGACTGTAGGGTACTGTTGTTTTAATGCTTACAACAATTAAAATAAAGACAGAAATATGTCGAGTTTTCTTTCCGTTAGTGTGGAAACTAGATCAAATGTTAAATGGCTCCTATTGTACTACACTTTTGCCTGCATTGTATTCTTTAAAGTTGTATCCATGTTTTGCAAATACGTTTTAAATTACTACTCAAACTGCTCAGAGAAGTAAAATCTCGGGACACAGTACATGAGCCTGACTGAGTGCACGTAGTTTCAGGACTTGCTCTATAATTCCCACATTAGAGCCACATTAGAGTCACATTACAGGGCGCTGCAGCAGGAAGGCTCCACCGACATCACTTCCTCCTGATCAAACGCTGTTGATGTACGCATTAACACTCCAGATCCAATCTGAACCACAATAATTGAATGTGCTGAAATTGGGGACTATTTTGAGTGATTTCCTAAGTTCAGAGCAGCGGTGCAGATTGGCCTAATTAAGTATAGAAAAACAGGAAATGTTAAAGTCACGTCTATAATTAATTTGTGGTCTCAGTCGAAGGGTCTGCCTGGTCACAGCAATAAAGGAAACTCTGTAACTCTGGGTTTTCTACTACTACTACTACTACTACCACTACTACTACTACCACTACTACTACTACTACTCTTACCATATGGACTAAGACATGGGACTCGACTTGAATAGTTGATAGTTTTTCAGTGTTTCATTGTTTTTGAACAAAAAAACAATAGAACAAAAAAACAATAGAAGAACCATTCACAAAAATGTAGCTTTTGGTTATTTAGTACTATGACTTGAAAGGACTTGATACTCAAAGCAGAGGACTTGGACTTGACTCGAGGCAAAATACTTGACAAAACAAGAACTTTGTCTCAGCTTTCACTACATACACCACTGTTAACACGTTCTACTAATGCTGACATGTTGTTAGCTGCTGCTGCTGCTACTACTACTTCTTCTACTGCTAGTACCACTATACTACCTTGCAGATAATGGCAATTGAAAAGGACCATTTCTACTTATTTTCAAGATGATAACGTTAAAGGATTTGATAATCTAATATTAGAGAAAAACCAAAACCAGGAACAAGAACTATTAAAAACCGTTACATTTCTAACATTTACTTTGTCATTTTGAAAGATAAAAGTGAACACGACGCATCGAGACCACGAATGTCACTCCCAGGGTAGCAAACCACATCATATGAATTCATGACTCACTGAAATGTTTAAACTCCCAGAGGTTTGATGGCCTTGGTTCAACAGCACACATTATGTCCAGTTACTGTCATGATACACACTTCCCCAACACTAGCCGTACTTCTCCTCCTCCGAATGTGCCTCGAGACAGACACATAAATCTCATGCGGTCTGTAAGTTACACGGAGAATCTGTTCAAATGGGTTAGAACATTATTTATTATTATTCGGTTGAAAAATAATAATAATCATAATTCATGTTTCTCTGCACAAAAGGAGTTTGTGAAGCAAGGTGCAATAGATACTCCAAATGAGATCGAAGTTCAAAAATGGTTGAATATTGAGAGTATACTACTTCTACTATAACAATTACTACCCCAACCACTGATACTACCATATTAAAGGTGTGGTGTGTAACATTTTTGGAAAAAGGCCCATGGCATTAGATTCATTTATCTCCGACAAGGAGGTGACACTGCCAAGCCACGTTGCCAAGTCAGATCTGTGAAAAGACGAGGAAGAAGTCGTGCTTGTTCAAGGTATTTTTTAGCAACACACACACATACACACACACACACACACACACACACATTAACAGACTGCTTTAACTGCTGTTAGCATTGCTGTTGTACTTATTTTGCACTGTATATGTTTTAGTCCTGTCCTGTTTTAGTCATGTAGTTTAAACCTGTTTTGGTCCTGGTTTAGTTTCAGTTCAAAGTTAAAAATGGAACATAAAAGTCTCAAATGCAGCGTCGTGATGTGTTATTTTGAGAATGATCCTGGGCTATTTTAAAAAGGAGACCGTTCAGAGGGCAGTGTTTTTAGCCACTACACCAGTCTGTTATATTTATGTGGGACGCTCATTTGCTTATCACGTTCACGTGATCACGTGTTCATAAGAGGTCTCACTGCAGTCACCTTTAATCAGTGCAGAGACAAGGCGCTCCTCCTGTGTCGGACGTCCCGTATAATTCATCCCCGTGCTGCTCTCCGCTCGCCTGCTATCTATAATTAAGCTCTAGATGAAAATTTATTACGATTGGAGACTTCAGTGAACCAAATGATGTTTACACAGGCATACCTCGTTCTGAGTGAGTGTGGGTCAGACTCAGAGTGATGCATTGTGGGTAGGGAAGAGAGGGAAGGAGGGAGGGGCCAGTGAATGTTTTAGCCCTTAGCTGACCCAAGTGACTCAGCCCCTGGAGCAGTTTCTTAAGAAGTGTGAGGGGACTCGACTCAGGAAGGTGCATTGTATCGTGTTTTTCCAAACCAAAAAACAGACATAGAAAAGAAAAGCAGAACGACATGACAAGCTTTTGAAGCTGCTTGGGAAAAACAGCAGAACAAGCCAAGAAATCAAACTTTTGTTAAATCCGGTTGAGAAAGAAAGCACAAACATCTTTCACGTCTACAATTTTCCCTCTGTAAATTTTTCCAAAACAATATAGTTCGTATTTTCTGAAAAAAAAAAAAAAAAGCCTGAAGGTCGTATGTCGTCACCCCGCCATATTTGTTTTGGTTTGTTTGTACACTTCACCGTCACCACTGGTGGTTCAGACACAATCACAACAGTAGGAGCCTTACAGAATAGATGGACTTTTTAATATATAATAGTTTCAGTTATCCATCGTGCTGCAGAATGGCCTCATTACGGATTTGGATATTTGCTGAATGCCTCTCCCCTCTCTTGCTCTCCTTTTACTGTCCTGTGCAATAATGTTTTTAGTTAATTCATCGATGTGTCCCCATGTGGCTGTTGATCCATTCAGTACAAGACGTTAAAGCAGCAGCACATGTGCTCAGTGTTTTGTCAGAACGATTTCCAGCTCCAAACGTTTGTTGAATATCTTCCCTGCTCTCACCTCCATTTCACATCACGCTGTGTCCTGTCTAATAGTCTGTGAGACAAAACATTCGGATAAAATAATGTCATAAAAATGTATTCAAATGTACCTTTAGAAAACAAATCAACTAAATATTACTACATTTTGGCCTATTTCCGGTTTCACACATTCGATAGCAATAGAATTCATTTGCAGTTTATTTCAAGAGATTTGTGACTAAATCTCATTGATGTGATTTCAGAACATATAAAAAGGCAACAAACTTTGTAATGTGAAACCCTATTTTATTACAAATATTGTCCATTTCCTCCAACATTTTGTCTCGGCTCAGTCCTGTCGACTTGATTGTCCTGCTCTCATACTTCACCACTGGAGAATGCGCTCTCCCCTCAAGAGTCATAGATTAGCATATTGTTTGTTGACATTTGTTTAATTGATGAACCAGTGCCTCAGTGATTTCACTATGTTTTGTTTTCTAGGGCCAGTGTTCTGACAGAAATACTGGGAAGTATTGAGTTTGGCTGCGTGCTCAGGTTCCCATACACGACACAGCTAATTCAAAACGCCTTGGCCTTGTAGTGAGAGAGGAGAGAGAGTTTTACCCTTGCTCTGAACTCACAAGAATCCAAGTGTACTCCCTGGATTGCAGAAAAATACTTACAACACGTCTGTGATTTAGAGGCTGACTTTCAAAGAGCAGACTCCTCTCAGCAGCCTGCGAAGTCATAAAATAACTTTCCATTTTAGACGAACCCCGCTCCGAGCGCACCGAACGGGCACAGCATTGTTCTAATGTTGAGACCGATTTGCTAGTCAAATATCATCAAACAACTCATACGTTATTTACAACATGCACAACATAAGAAAGGGGAATTTCCCGAACTGTAATAACTGAGAAGGATGATCAAGTTAACGTCATGTATTGTCTAGCGTAAATAGAAAGAGTTGTTCATGTACTGTGCAATGTTTTTCCATAAGCTGTTTCAGGGAAGAGTCATGACAGGAAGCAACAGAAACAACTATTTTAGAGCTAGAAATTGTAACCTTAAAGATATTCTGTGTGGTCATAGCTTTTACTTGTAAAGAAAACCCCTTTAAGAGACAATGGTAAGATCTTCTGAACACTGACTACATGGTTATGAAGCATTGGCCTTCAAGTATTTAGCCAGCTTTTAACAGCTACGTGCGAGTCCATTGTAAATGTTGAAATATGTCAACAAAGATGTCACCAGACACCGCCTCCATTGTGGGCGGCTGACACATTGTCCCGCCCCTTCCCATACCTCCTCCTGTTTCTGTAACAAGTATCAGTGACTATTCTTAGTTATGACAGGTCATCAGTGCGCCGCATGGGACCTGCTGTCAGAGTGGATCAAACATCTCCACTAATGTTATGATAATGAAATAATGTTGTTATTGCTCTCTCATTGTGCTTTTGGGAACCTTCGTCTTCTGAGCCAAACACTTTCACTGCAATTATTTCAGCTTGATTGAATATACTCTTTCTAGTGTTATTAATGTATTAATATTAATAAATATTCAAATCAGGCCCTCCGTGCGATAAAATCCGGCCCACAACCCATCCTCCCAATATTAAAAAACAATAATACCTTGTTTACTGGTTTAATTCCGGGTTAGCACTAGTTTAGACCTGGTTTGGTCTGTTTTAGTCTGCTTTAGAGAACTGGATGAAATGTTGGTAAAGCATTTTGTATGTTATTTCACACAAAAATCGAATCTACTTTGTGTAACCCAAAATGTTGTTACAGTCGTGACTTGCACCTCCGGCCCAGAGACCTTGGCCCGCCGAAAAACCTGGCCCTCTGGAAAATTAAGTTGAATATCCCGGATTTACATGATACAATATGCATTAAGGTTAGTAAAAAGTTATAAAAGCAGATAACTGGATGAAACGTGACATTTGCAGCTTACTGTGAGAGTGGTCGCCTCTCCACAGATCTGACCTAAAAATTTGGCATAACCTGTAACTTGGAACATTCCAGGCAAAGCAATAATATCCCCAGGAAGACCAGCTGATGTCCTTCTGCCAGAAAAGTTACATAATGTAATTAAGAGAACTGTCCATGTTTCAGTTTTTTAAGAATCTAAAATCAGTTTAAAAATGAAACTAAGTGTAATCTTTCTTATATATTTGATACAACAAACCACCACCGTAGCGCTCAGCTCAGTGCCCTGGCGAGAGGAGGAAGCTCCGAAGGGCTGAGTCAGATCCCATCTCTTCCGGAGGAGCAGACCCAGTGAAGAGAGCAACAGGGGCTTCTCCTCAGGGAGCAGAGCCTCTCAGCCCTGGACCTGGACTGCTCTGTTCATTATGTTTCTGTTTTACCTGCTGCAGTCACCATGGACGCCCCCTGTGCCCCTGTCGGACTACTACTGTTAAAACGATCAGTGATTTGATAAGAATAATTACAAAAATAATTGTTATAATTATAATCATAATAAATACAGTCGCCAACCCCCCCAATGGGCCCCTTTGGGGGAAGGAATCCATTCATATCAATGTTGAAGAGCTGTAACACACTGTTCAATAACTACAAAGAGAAAACTCAGAGTTTTGGAGTTAGATTGTGCTAAATACACACACAAAGACATAAAGGACAATAAAGCGGTCCAACAGCCCAAATCTGTATGAATATGTAAGAATGCTAACAGCAGCTGTGGGCTAAATGCTACCGCAATGCTAACGCCGCCTGCTGTATCTAGGACAATATCGTTACTTTTCTGTGATAACGCCAGGTCAACAACCTCCATTAAGACTCAGTTGTGACTCGACTTGAATTAGTTATGCTGAAAATACATGCCCAGGTTCCCCCCCACACCTAACCATGCCCCCTAATATGTCGACTGTATCTATAAAATATTAGTCTAATACACACCGCTTTTTGGCGCTCATAGTTGCATTTCAATTTTATGTATTATTCATTCAGTCCATACTCCGTGATAGTAAGCTACTAGGCAGACCGACGGAAGCACACAACAACAACTTCTAGAGCCACTTCAGCACTTGGGATTTCCAGTGGTCTCCCATCCCAGTAATCAGGCTCAACCTGGCTAAGCGTCCCAGATCAGACGAAATGAAGCATCTCAAGGTGGTTTGGTCATACGCCCATGATGAGTGTTTGTTACTGCTTTGAGTGTAAACATTAGACAAAATTCAGAAATATCGTTATAAACTTTCCAAGTTATAAGTTTACTTTATTTCCCCATCAGAGAAATGTGTCCTGTACATTTTACTTATCTTTGAATGCAACTTGGTCAGGATTGCTTTGATGAATTATTAGCCTGAAATATGTGGCGACAGTGGTGATGTTGGCGTTGTTGTCCCTACTGCCTACATCAGTGTTGCGTGGATACAACCGGAATGGCATCTGGTGAAAAGAAACACACACAAAAACAAAAATTGCACTACCTTCTGTATTTCCCTCTCTCCCCTGAGCTCAGCCCCATTGGTGGACCCCAGCTGCGGCCCGGGGAAGAGGGAGGATTTCTGTGATGATTCTGTTTAACTTTCCTCCCTCAGGTCTCTATGGAAACCAGCGTTGCCACTGCAGGTTCACCTTGTAAATTCAAAACACAAATAATATTTACCTCATAGATTCAGAACTAAGGGAAAATGCCAACTTATGATGACAGTTTTCATGACATGTTGGGGTGTTATCATGTGTATTTCTTTGCCTGAATTACGATATTCGACATAAAGCTCAATAGTTTAAAATAATAACATAGACAACATTTTATACAAATCATCACAACTTCAGAGCATACAGCCTAAATTTCAAAATAAGAACGGTGATATTCATTGGTGTTGGGCATAGATGGAGATAAAAAAGTAGAATATAGAAAGAAACATCAATAATAAAAGGAACTCAGGATCGAATGTCAAAAAAGGAATGCTACTGACAAAATCCGCCATTTTTGATGCAATCGTGCAAAACGTCAACATAGGTGCTTTTGTCAAAACATTATAAAAGTAAACAAATCAACAACCTGATAAGTTAAGTATTTTGCATTTTTGAATCTCCAAAGGTACACAGTATTATTGGGCAAACTGAAAATTCTATGATCCAATCTATAGTGGAAGGAAAAATCACTACACGTCTGACAATTTCACAAACATTATTTTAAACATTTTCCTCATAGTTTGATGCGCAAAAGTCGTCCGTGAGCGGTGGTGCAACTTTGCAAATTCCTCACTGGTCAATAAACTCAATACGTGAGGGAGCCGACTGATAAGGCTAAGTCCTGACGTAAATCTTTAGCATCTCCAGAATCCTCCAAGTCTTGCTCAAAGGCTGCGTCGGCCTCATACAGTAAACAGTGTGACAGCTACTTTGAGCTGCAGTTCAGGAGGACGCAAGAGAGTGCTCTGGGCTTTGAGTCTTTAGTGCATGAGGGATTGTGGTAAAGACTAGCATTAAAAACATGTCAATGACAACAAAGGCAGGTTTTGATGAAATATGGAGCATTTATGTGGGAAATGTACAGGAGCCAAACAGAGAGAAAAGGGAAATGCATTTGTAGAGACTCTTGAGCATATGACTTATAGTATTTTTGCACACAATACTGGGGTTGAGTAGTTGCAGGTACACAGTTTGGAGAGGAGGACAAGAATAAGATTGTATGTGTCTTTGTAGTCAAATCAACGTTTGCGTATGTTAATGTGGAATTTAAAGATTGTTTAGAAATACCTTAGTTGAAAAGTTGTGGTGCAAATCTGAAAAAAAGCGCATCATAGTTTCAACAAATATGTCTGTAAATTGAGTCGTTTCTCCTGCCTTAAGGTTCCTCTCACTGTATGAACTTAGCTGGATGATTTGTTAAGTTAAAAAAAGACTCGAAATACACTAATTGATTCATTTTACAAGATTTCCAAACACAGTTCACACATTATCTCAAAAGAAAAGCACTTGTGATTGCGTTACGTGCTTCACCAAGACAATTTATTCAACTAGAAATTAAATAAATCTCCAGAAACTGAACTGGCAAATAAAACAAAACAATTATACTGAAATAAATATTTCCAGAACGAAATACACTGATTATCGAAATAAACTGTGAGGTAAAATAAAAAATCAAATAGCTGACTTGAGTGTGTTAATGAATGACTCCGCCCCTCAATTGGAGATTACAGTCCCACATTACCACACAGAGGGACCACTGTCAGACAAAATTATATTCAGAGATCACTTTGTCAACTTTATTTACTTTTTTCACCTTTGGTTTGTTAATCCAGTCACAATAGATTATCTTCCACTGTTTAAAATGGTGATGTTTGCATTGTCAAAGCAAGTATACAGGTTCCCGTATAGTGCAACAGTCCTCTTTGTAACAAAAAGGTTATTTATTATGGGTTGTTCAAATAAGCCAGGCAACTGCTTTACATGTCAAAGAATAGTACCATGGTGTCAGTTATAGCAAAGGCAGGGGAATTTGATTATTTGAAAGAAAATAATTTATAAACGATGTCATTTATACCCTGTTTAACCAGTAAGAGCTTTCATGTGCATATTACTACAATTGCCTTTTAAAAAAACACGAGGGAGGTACTACTCTACAATGATATTTTTATTAACAATCAGAGCCAACAATGGACGATTTATAAATATATTTTTTTTCTATCCCTTTTGATTTGTAAAAGTCGTCTTTGCTTGATTCCAGTTGTGGGGAAAGTAGCATAACTTGTCCGTAAAGTTGTGCTTGAAACGGCACCGTCAGTATCCAAGAGAAAAAAATCTCTTATGTACAATGAGAAAAAGTGTGCATGGGAGAGAAATTCCAGTGCCACTTGAAGAGTCATCCACAGCAAAAAACAATCTTGATCATTTTGGCCAAATTCCCCAAATCTGGAAGTTTGGTATTCCGCACTTTGAGGGAAAGTCAGGCACTTCCAATCCAAACGAGGAAACAAGTAAATGTTCCGGGATAGTTCCGAATGACAGTGTGCTTGGACCAGGGATCATAGTCTTTATTTAGTGGGGAGGGAGAGGATGGGGGGTCAGGCCAAAGCCATAGGGCACCACGGCTCGCCCCGCACTGAGGAGACGTCCTGGGATAGGCTGGTGTACAGGGCGTCCTGTCCCGAATACTTCACCGATGACACAGTGCCCTCCACTGAACTGGACAGAACAGAGGAACTGACCTTCAGAGAGAAACAAAGAATTAGTTCACAATTTAAACTATATACTATATATATATATATATCTATATCTATCTATCTATATATCTATATCTATATATCTATATATCTATATATATATAAATATACACACACACACACACACACACATATATATATGTATGTATATATATATATATATGTATATATAATATATTATATATATATATAGAGAGAGAAAGAGAGAGAATTTTTTCTTTAGGTTTTTTTTTGCATTTCAATTTCAACCCTAATTTAAATTAGTTTGTAAAATTCTTCATTTATAAAAGATGACCACAATAATTTAATATGTCATAATTTTGGTGACACATCAGTTACAAATTCAGTGATGCACACATTTACATTATATTTTCCCACAAGATTCCCATATAGGGTGGGTATAATATTTGAATTAAAGTCACAGTCACCTGTGTCGTGGGGGAGCTGGTTTTGGAGCAGTCCTCGGAGTTGGACGAAGAAGTGGACGTGGGAGTCATGGAGACGGTATTATTACTGTTCCCTAGAAAAAAAGATTCATATTTAGACTCATTCATTGCATTTCATTAAGAACACTTAAAAATGGATCCTGACTCACCAGAGGAGGATCCTTTGGATTTATTTAGAGTTTTGGGTTTTCTTTTTCTGGTCTGGATTCCCTCTTTTTTCATTGCAAGAGGTCGAGGAACCTATGAAGTTTGACATCAAAAATTTATAATTGCACACAGTTCAAATATTTTCATAAAACCTAAAGAAATACAATATTTATCTAAACCATGTTCAATAAAATATTTTTGGAAATCTCCCAAATCTTCCATGGAGTATTATCACATTATTTTTGTATGATATAGGCTAATACTGACCCCGTGTAGTTTGGTGTAGAGGCCGCACGCGTTGCACACTGGTTCCCCCTCCGCGTTTCTGCGCCACAAAGTGGTAGTGCTCGTTTGGCAGTTTGCGCAGGACAGGCCGATTCTTCTGGACGTGGACTGTGACATAAAACAACATACAACTATTAGTGGGATTATTCAGCAGTGTTTTACTTTAGGAAGTAATACTGACAGGTCAACGTGATGCTTTGTTCCGAAGCCACTTCGCTAATATCACCACAATGCAGGCATTCAAACCCCATTTCCCAATATAAACAGGGGACCTCTTGGTTTGTGTTCAGTGTGGTCTTTAGAAGAGATTCTTATGACTAAAATTATATTTAAAAAATAAAATAAAAAATGTAATAAAGTATTTCTAACTCTACTAATTAGCCTAATGTATAAAAATGTGGTGCGTAATGCGTGCGTAATGCGTGCGTAAAAGTAGCCAATAAATTAGGCAGGTGAATACGGACATAAATCTGGAAAAACTATAGCCTTTAAAATTATAATATCAGATTAGTGGAAGTGTAAACATTTTATGGTCTATATTTTTAGATTATGGACAGTTTGTCAGTGGATGAAACTGAGTTTCCAAAAAACCTGAGCTCCGATATTGGTTGGTATAGCCTTAATTAATGTATGTTTTGCTACAGTGCACAGAGGATAAATATTATTGTAACAGTGCGTCACTCACCGTTCTTTTCTGTGGTTTGATCAACGGTCGGCTCAGCCCGTTCATTTTGCTGTAGAGGCCGCAGGCGTTACACACAGAAAGTGTCCGGTGCCGTCGCGCCTCCAGAGTGGCGTGGAGATGGAGCCGCAGTTGACACACTCCCGACTCTCACCCATATCATCCAGGAGGTCAGACACTAGTAAAATTAGCAACGAACAATGAGCTTCAAGCAAATAACTTTAAACATTTACAGACAATGAATTTTTTTAAAAACGCGAGAAAAACAAAGAATGTGATTGACCAATTATAACGACGTTCATTATTTAGTTTATTTTATCCTATAGCCTTAGTAATGTAATTTTAATGTATCAGCAGGTTTGTTACTTCCATCATAAATTAGCTAACTTTCTGGTAGCAAAAAATCTCAACATAATTTTTTATTGAACTAAGTGTGTTCCCTATATTTGAAGCTACAGTTCCGCAGTGGTGTGATTTTTTTTTTTATCAGGTTATTGTTCACCTTCTCTCAAAGTCAATGAAGATTAATGAAGCGGCTGTGTCAGTTTAAAACAACAGGAGCCCGTCCAGTGTGTGACGTGCTGAGCCTCACCTCCGTTGGGGCCTCGGATGAGGGGTGCGCCTCTGCTCTGCAGCGTGTGCAGCATGGTGTTGTCGAATGGCCCGCTGGTCCAGGGCGAGGGCAGCTGGGACAGTTGCGGGGTCACGTATGGGGAGTAAGGGCTGGCGTAAGTCCCGCTGAGGCTCCGGGACAGGCTGTACTGGTCCCTGCTGCCCACATTCAGAGTGTTGCTGTAGGCCGTGTCCCGGGGCGTTCCGTTGCTCATTGGTGGACTGGGAGGATAGTGGAAGCGGCTGGCCGTGTGGGGGCTGCTCGTGCTGAATGAAGGGCTCTCCGGTGCGGACTGGGACCAGACTGAGTGGCTGGACACATGGCTGGGCTGCGTGCCACTGGCCTGGAGGTATGACAGGTTAGGGATCATGGGCCCGACGCGAGAGCTGGGCACGTACACAGGGGAGTTTGGGCTGGAGTGCATGCTGTAGCCCCCAGAGGAGGACTCGTATCCGGTGGGCGTTTGCGCTGCGGCGATGGCCAGTGTCTGGTACATTTCACTGGGGTCCACCAGGAGGCCCGCTTTGTGCGCGTTCCCGGACAGCACCAGTTTGCTGCCCTGGTCTAAGTCCGTAAATAGGGGCATGTCCTCGGACGAGCCCAGCCCGTTGTTATGGTGTCCAAAGTGGACGTAGGAGTGTCGCCTATGGCCCAGCGCGTCCAGCTCGCTCTGTGACACGGCGGCTCTGAGCTCGTCCGCCGCGGGGCCGTCTCTCCTGTCTCCGGACAGGTAGCTCTCAGCCGGAGATCCAGGGCTGCTGGACACTTCGCGCTTAACCATGGACCAGCTGTTATCTGCCAGGTCCATCCAGGAATATTTCCAAACACAGAAAGGTAAGTAATGTTCAGGGAGTAGTCCGCCCTGCAACAGGAGTGTTCCAGTTAGAGAAGAAAAAATCAGCTGACTTTGAACATGCCCCACACAAAACTTTTATCGGTCCACTAAAAGCTAAATACTAACATCAGATCATTCGTTTCAAGCCATTATCGCGTGCTGTGTGTTAGTCCAGTAATAAAAAGCGCACTGCTCGCCATAGCTCCTATCAAGCGCCCTTAAGAGGCACTGGATCCATCCGTGTCAAATCACTGTCCTCCCACATAACAGCACACACCAATGCGCGCACACACATGTAGAGATAGGAAACAAAACGCAATATGTCTTCACAGCAATGAGATAACCGTTTGATAAGACCCGAAACAGATAAGAGCGAGAGGCTGGCTTAACAAGGCGATAAAACAATACTCCGAAATGAGACTGTCCGCCGCGGTGCGCTACAGATTTGCTCCGCGCGTCCCGCGTAACACACGCGAAAGAGAACCCGTAAAGTAAACTTTTCAAACACCTACCTGCTAAACTCGTGCCATAAGTTGCACAGAAGGTTGGTAATTGTGATCCGTTGCTTGTCCTGGGACTAATGGTAAAAGTTAAGTGCGTGCGCTCTGACGGTTTATGAGAGGAGGCGCTTATGGTGGCGGCGGCTGCACGAGCGGACCAATCGCGTGCGTCCTGTGCGCTCGACTCACGGTGGGGGTGCCAGCCTGAGTGAACTCCTCCGATCAATCACACAGCGCCTCTTGATCAGGTCTTGAACTGAAAGATCATTTGCATTTGAGTTTAAAAAATATATATACTCGTCGTTTCCAATGTTTTTCAGTTCATCACCGAGACAAATGAAATCGACGAGACGGTGCCATAAAGACCGGATATTGATTACGTTTTAGAAGTTAAATAACTATCATAAAGTTCAAAGTTAATATAAAACTAAGGCCACACAAGAGTTATTAATTTTTTTTCATGGGGTAGTTTGTTTTTTATGTCTCAATAAACTTTTCCTTTTCTGTCCTTTTCTTCTATCTTTTTAGTTATGTATTTTCTATTTTGTAGTCTATAATGTATCTTATTGTAGCTTTAATTTGTCATAACTGAAAACATTACTATTTCGCTTGACTGAATGAATTATTTTCATTCTATCTTGGTATATCTGAGTTGCTTTCGTATTGATTATTGCTGGTCCGTGCTCGTTTTGTTTATTCTCCTCCCTCGTTGCGATCAACAAAGGCCCCTGTTAATTAGTTTATTTAAGTCAGACGCCTGTATGGAGGATTAAATGGCCTCAGCTGTGGAGAATCACACAGTCAGCAGCACTGGGGCTTTGAACGCGGGTGATTCGCTCAGGCCCCAATATACAACGTGAAAGTGATCAAAAGTGAGAGGTGTCAATTGAATCATTCCTTTATTTATTCGGCTGCAGCTCTGACGCGTGTTCATTTGGGTTTGCACTCACTCACAGCCTTCAAGCTTTGCAACCAGACTCAGTTAACAAGAACGAGCCACGGAATGATAATAATGTGTGAAAAATGCTGTAAAATTATCATAAATACAAAGCTGATCCAATTTAGGATAGGATATCATGTCATTGCTGCAAGTCTTTTTTTTTTTTTTTTTTTTTTTTTGCCACTGCCTGATAAAGTGGGCTTTTTGATAATATTCTCCAGAACATGTTCTTGTTAATAGGCTCTAAAAATAGACAAAAAGCTTTATTGAACCACATAATAATAGCTCACACATACAATAAACAAATCAAGAAACTGCCCAAGTGGCAAAAAAATAAAAATAAAGTAGCAAAAAATATATATCAAGAGGTGAGAACAGATGAAAAAAAAGTGGTAACAAAAATAAAATAATGGAATAGAGAAAACATAGCAAAAGATGGTTCAAATAAGGTAATGAATACAGGATAGTAGAAAACTGTAAGTAAATAAAACTATAGGCTATAAATATGATTACCGCTGCACAAGAGCAATATACTTAAGAGGTTGTGGATCGCCATTTGTGCATTGAAGAATAAAACTGGAACAAGATTTAAAGTGATTAATAAATACAAAACCTTAATATAGACTCGTGGGATATGACAAATGAAAATAGTATAAGATTTGTGGTGTCAAAAAAAGATGTGGGAGCGGTGGGCACTATTCATTGAATTAATAGCTCAAAACAAATTACGAGTAATATAATTTTGAAAAATTATATGGGAAATGTTAAGAGTCAATACTTTTATTTGTAATAAGAAAAGGAAAATGAATTAATATTTGTTTGCCAGTGGATGAGAATGTATTTGTGAAGTACCAGTACATACTTTCACTTTTTGTCACCGTGGTGTGTGTATAACTCGTTACTAGCCACTACCTTATACCATACACGATATGTTATTATGTAACATTAACAATTAACGCCCACAGAGTAATTCTGCATGTAAGTGTCAGATATACTGTGCAACTCACAATTTTGTATACACTCATAATTATGTGACCCATAAATACTACTTATTGTCTGTTCCAATTGTTCAGTTCCTTGTGGTGATGAGACTCTGTGTAGTTGACTCAGCATGTGTACAGTGTCTCCCGGGCCCGGATATGTTTAGGTGCTGACTTGCGGCTGGTCGCCTGAGCATGGCCCGTGGTTCCCTGCTCGGCGGTGCCGATGCAGCGTGGGCAGCGTGGTCTCCCCGCAGGCTATGGGGAGGAGACTCTGTACAGAGCCTCGTGTTAGGGTTTGTTCGATGGACGGGATACTCCCTCCAACCGCGCGCAAGGAGGCGTGATGAATGAGAGTGTTTTTCGCTCAGGTCATGATGTCTCAACAAGTGGTACGTCAGTGCTTTTGTGGACGACGCGGTAGAGGAAAAGGTGGTAGGACGCCACTGCAACTTATATTATACTTTACTGACGGTGTTCCCGTCCACCATGAGTCCAGAGACTGCGCCTGACTCGCCTCGGGCGATCTCGAGGACTCCGCGTGCACATAACGGGGTGGTACATTTTTATATCGACACCGGCGCTTTTCAGTGCGGAGTTCCGTACTGTGGCCCATATCAAGTCACACTAGAAGAATGAGATGCTGGGCTACATCATCAAACTAAAACACTCTACACACTGCCTAATCAAGTACGACACTCCTCAATTTTGTTTGGAGTCAAATAAGTAAAGCCGCCAACTGTATACCGCATTGCTCGTTTTACTGTGGCGGGTAAAGGCGCCTCGTGCGTTTTAGCTTCAAGGCGGTAGATACGCTTGTTCTTGCTTTTCTTGGCCTTGAAGATGTGTCTATATTAGTCTCGACTCTCTCCACGCGTGTCCAGTGACATTATGTACGCAGCGGCGTATAGACGTTTCGATTATGGGCTCTAACATTTCCCACCCCTGTTCATTATGGGTCCAGTGGCGCCAGCCCGAAGAGAAAGTCCCTGATTTACGGCAGAATTTCCATGCAATGAAGACATGAATAAAGCTCAGTAGCTCTAACATCTCAGGTTTTATACAAAGGGTTGGAATTGAACTTCCTTTTTTTATTCCCAATTCTTGCAGCATTTGATAAAGTAGTGGGTATTGATCGTAGTAGGGGTGCACTTTAAATCATGGGGAGATTATGGCCTTGACACGAATACATGTAGGACCGCTATATTGTATGTGTAAGCTGTTTATTAAATTATGTGTTAAGACATAGAAAGTGGGGAGTCGTTGTGTTGTTGGCTGTGGTGAAATACATACGTGCAGATGGGAATGCAAGATCTGAATAGTGCTCGCTTAGAGGCACATCGTGGTTGTGTACGAGAAATAGAAAGAGTAAGATGAAATGAATGGAAAATTGGGTGTTGAATGTATGATAGTATTGATTGTGTGAGTAAGTTTATACTGAGTTTTTTAATAGTCTGATCTGTCCAAGGAAGAGATAGTACTAGGGTGCGACGCAACTAGACGGGTGTTAGCACAAACACTCGAGATATTATCAGATATCGCATCTTGAAATATCAGTAAAAAGTTCCCATAACAGCATAAGTCAGTAAGTAAGAAGGTTTTTTTTGCAAAGGCTGCTGGGAGTGGGTGAGCTCAGACTGTTTGAAGTGGTAGATGATTAAACGCTTGGACAGGTGTAAAACCAACCTTTGGCGTTTTGGACGTGTACCATCACGGTTTACCTGCCAGTTCTCCAGGCCGTTGCTGTTTGAACCAAACTAGGCCGTCACCTCTTAGCCAGGAGCGGTACACATACATGGGGGAGTTCAGTCTGATAGACTCAACTGCATGAGAGGCTCTTGAACCATTTGTTGACACAGTGCACTATATGCCATGCCTATGTTCTCCTTAGCATCTTGGGTAAGGGGGGTAATGTAGGAAGCTAGTGAGGTAGTGTTGCGTAGTTTGTTAGGCATGGAGAGTTATAGGGCTTATCGGGGTGTTTCCAGGTTTTTGGCTCAACTCAACTTCACTCGGAGTGAACATGGCAGGACAGAAAAGGGCCCCATATGATTACAGGACGGTTCCCGATATGCAAGAGTCTCCAGAACCATTATAATAATAACTGACACTCGCGGTATGCTCTTTCAGCCTATTCGAGGTGGTATGAACCGCTTGGTCTTCAGCTGGCTAACGTAGCATGCACTATATTTGAGATGATAACTGTAGCGAAGTCAGATTAAGAAAGATGACATACCGTATATAGTAGTTGATGTTGATGTCGGAGCCAAAACTGATGAACAGTACGCCGGAGCTAGTTTTGAGCAGTACAACACTACGGCTTTAGTACTTCAATATGTGGCTGGGCTCAATTTTGCATACGATTACCAACGGCACACAAAAACTCTTTAGGTGTGAATAGTGACCAGATAAAAAACACGCGACAAACGAGTATTTTAGAAGTTGCAGTCGTTTCTTTGGTGTCTTTAGGATTTAGTGGGACTGGGTAGTTAGAAAGATCTGCAGATGAATGCAGCAAAACTATCAGAAACGAGATGTCGTCTTTATTCCGACTGTGTCCAATTCACGAACCAAATATGTCACACAACATAGGAAACTTTTTGAATAACAAATTGAATACAGTGATTTGCTCTTTATTTTTGAGACAATGTTTGACGGCTTGTTAGTCTCTTGGGATTTGATGAGGCATTAAGATGAGTTGGCTCATTAAGTTAGCGAGTGGGCAATGAAAAGTCCTGAAACGACTGGATACAAACATTTGTTTGTGTCAAACGAACAACCAATACAGTAGTGATTTCCTTTTATAGGTATGTTGATCGATGTGTGATCCGCTAGATGCCAGGAGTAAGCAACCCAGCGGCTGCGCCGGGCACAATACTCAGGAGTTAGGGGTGAACTAAATTTGGGTATTAGGGCGTGTCTCTAGAGATTGCTAGGGCACAGGTGGTTAACTCATACTTGGCTGCCGTCTTAAGAACCGCCGCACTACTACTCGAGTTCCAGAGCTTTTGGGCGATTTTGGTGCTCGGTTTAGTCACGTCTGTGTGATATGTGCGATAGTGGCATTATTTCCTATTATTCCATGCGCCTGCGGCCGCACACCTTGCAGATGATTATTGACTCGGTTTTTTTTGTTATGTGTCTGTTTTATATACATTTGGTCTACGCGGTTTAGGGCGGTGTAGTGCTATAACTCAGTGGTCGTCTATTTGCTGGTTCCAGGCACAACGAGGCAAGTTGGTAAGGAGTTAATAGAGCTTTATACTTTTGGGTGTAGTCTTGTTTTTATGCGTGTTGTTTTTTATAGCTACGATAGGTGTCATTTAGCTGGCCGCGTGACCTTCAACAGTTAAGTAACATCGACTCTTTGCGTTCCGATCGTAAACATCTGTGACGCTCAGCGCAGAATAGTACTTGTTGCCAGTTGCGTCTAGAGCGAAGTGCACGCGCCTGAAGAGTCGCGGCTCCATCATATTTTTTTTTATTTCTATTTGTACTTCTCCATATATTCCATATATCACATACATAGCGCATAATGTTTTGGCTAGAGTGAGATTTATTTGTTGCCGAATAGACGAAACTCTATGACGGCTTGCGATAGTTTTGGCCAGCTGCCCGACGCTTGGGCAGCAATCGGTGTGTACACAGCCGTATTGGTTTTCTGTTGTTTTTTGTGGCGTGCGTTGGTGAGAGCAAGGTGCACGCTGGGCGCCTTGCGGTCCGCACACAGGCACCGTAATGTGAGTTTGCAATTCTATGTTGCGTGTAAGGGGCGGCATCAAGATTTGAGTCCTAATGTTTCGTAGTGTGTTGCTCTTAGGAGAGAAGCTCGAAGTAGCGACCGCGTGGAAACGTAATGATTTTAATAGTGGCCTTTGTAGTAGTTATTTAGTAGTATAATGTTGGACTAGATTACTATATGACATTAGCAATGTACAATATCACTATCGGCCGTCTAGGTTGCATTTAATATTAGTTGTGTCTTGGGATATGCGGTTCCAGAAGATACGGACTCACACGCAATTCATTGTGTATTAGAGGGCTTTCTTTGTAATCTAATCTGCCTTGGTCATAAGTTCCACATGAAGGTTCTCGTTTTCTCCTATGACACCTAGATTTGTGGATGTTAATGGCGGGCTGGTGAATAATGAGAAAAGAACCCTGAAGTGTTTTGGGGAACTAGAGCCCTTTCAGTCTGCCACTGGTCACTTATTTGCAATAGGAGCCGCCTGTGGTTCCAAAATAGACATACCTCTCTAGTATTCCAATAGAGATTTTACTTTTTTGTTTGGTAATGTTTAAAAAACTATGACATGTACGTTTACGGAAACCGCATGGGATGCATCTGAAATTCCCTCTGTGATGTCATGGATGTGGGATTCACTAAACAAGGATAGAAGTGAGCAGAGCTGCAACATTTCGTGAGCTTGTTTTAAACACATAGATATATATCATTATGTCTAATACTTCTGGGGTCGGTTCTCGTAATGCATACAGTGTTTGTCCTGGTTCTCAGGAGGGATAACATACTGGTGCAGGGTCACTACGTTTGCCTGGGACAGGGACTTTCTTGATGGAGTTTGGGTTATTTGGGGCCCGAAAGTTTCCTAGGGTTTAGATTGTTGAAGGGTCGATTTTGTTTAGGAATAAGTGGGTCTGCGTTTGTGTACTTGTCTGTATTGTTTCTATTTAACATAAAGTACTAGTTCTTCAATAATGGGGACGGTAATGTTTAGTTTTTTCTAAGTGTTTTCGGTTGTACCTAACATACAAGAGCTACCTGTTCCCAATGGTTTTTATCTTTTCGCAGTTCGGTGTAGAGTTTACACTGGATGTCTGGAGGTTGGGCATTTATTCCGACAACTTGTTGTGTGGGTGGGTCCTTAACTGAGTTCTGTGGGTCATCTTTTAGTTCCCTAACGGTGGACTTTTCTCCACTCAGTTTGTTTATCTAGGTAACCTTGTCTCTCAAGCCCAGGGAACGTCTGCTAATCTAAGGGTTCCCAAATGATAGATAGTTTTGGTCCATTTGGACTTGAATGTGAGTAAAAATACAACTTCACATGAAAAAAACAAAAACATTTTTTTTCCCAAATGTTATCCAAAAGTTTTATCTTTTTGTTGGTTTTTTTCTTTTTTTCTCTGTAATTTGCTATATTTACCATTCATACAAACTTTACCATTTGTCTGTGTTTGAAACCATCAGAAACGCTTCACAACTCGAGACTCTGTGGCTGCACTATGTTTTTTGTAGTTTTTTTTAACCGTGCACAAGTGTAGCTATTGCAGGATGGTTCACCAGCAGGTCGTCACGGCTTCATTTTCCTATCTGGTTTAGAGTCTCATTTGATCCTAGCAGACTGAACAGGGGACGGTTTTACTATGTACCTCTTTGAGTGATGGACACTTTGTCCATGTTTTGAGGCGGTGCGCTTTAGATACTTGTAAGACATGTGAGGAAACAAGTCTTCCAGCTCGAGGCCGTAGATGTCCTAACAGCCTTCACTCGCAGACAAAGGACGTAGTCATTTGGTCTTGAGTTCTCGACTTCACCCTTCCGTAGGGTTCTTCTTATGTCCGAGAGTTGCACTAGGAACTATGCTGCACACTGGTCGTGATTCTTACTGTCTGATATTGTTGTATGCTAAAGTGATAGACATTGAGAAGAGGGCACTACTCTTGTTATTGTAATTATCGCCCACTAGTTCAGTGGTGTTTACGCACACGCCTTTTTATTGGCTCGCTTTGTTGGTGGTTACTATAGGGAACTAACAACAGCGACCTGACTTAATGGCAGACGGGCCATGCTCATTTGTGAGGCATTTTGCTTGTGCTTGCTCTTCCACTCGGCTGTGGCCGTGCCTGCCGGTCGCGCAGATTAGGAAAGTCGCATCACCCTGACTATTTGTTGTGCATCTACTCGTCGCGCCTTGAAGAAGCAGCTTAAGGGAGTCCACTGGCGGCATCATACGCTCTTCTGTGCTCCACCTGAGGCAGTCATGAAGGTATAGTATTGCTTGGGAGACGGAGGGGCAAGATGGGTGGCTCTCGAGTCTTGTTCTCTGTGATCACAAAGGTCAGCTAGTGTCAGCATGAATAACGCAGATAGAGAACAAGCCCTGCATTCATGCGTAGGCGCACGTTTCCGGCAGTCAGAGAGAGGTAAGAGAAGAGGAGCTGGGTTCCGATGACGTCTTAAAGGACGCAAGAGACTCAGTGGACTGACGCACAAGAAGTTGATGCAGTCATAGGCTGGAGGTGATACGCGGAGTGGGGCATGATTCCGTTCTGATGCTATTGCTGAATCTTGTGGGCTAACTAAATTGGAGGCACTGAGGCGCTCATGAGAGTGAAATACGGGTTGAGTAGAACACAAATTAATCGTGCTTACTAAGTTACAATACGGCTGCTTCCTACTAGCTGGGGTCTATAAGCTGATCTGTAATGCACACCAGTTTTGACCTCCAGCTGTACACGAGGGATTTAAGTAGTCGAATCTGCTTATAGTATATCACTCATCAAGCACGCATAACCTTACTGTCTTTCTGTTCATATTATTTCGTCCTTTACTATCGCATTAATTTCATTATAACTGCTTTTGTTGACTTGACTGACTGCAGTACCCAGCTGCTCTGGTTCTCCCTATGGTTCTCCAGTTTCGCTGGGGGCACGTATGTACTACTGGGTCGTATACTCTCTCGCTTCTGCATGGTCTATCTGGCGAACAGACAAATTATGACAATACTCTGTGCTACAAATTCTTGTCTACTCATCCTTATATCTCGAATTTATTATTTCGTATATATATTAATTATCAGAAGCCATATAGTAACTCTCGATAATAAAAATTACAATAGTAAACTCGTAAAGCACGTTAGGGATAAACTCACGACATGCAACCTGGCAATACACTCGCTAACAGTCACCATTATATTACGATACTACCATCAGAATTTATTACAGGATACGTGCCTTCTCGTCGAGTCTCTTATATGCTGTGTTACTCCTGCTATTTCTCGTTGATTTTTATTATGTTTGTCGAATTTTCTTCTCATTATTTAGTGGTCGACGCTGATGTATATCCGTTGCTATCATAGTCTTGTTTTAATTCTTGTTGCTTGTTATGAAACTTTTCGTTTGTGTGAGATTTTGGAGTTTTTTCTTGCACAATAGTGATAATTTCTATACCTTATGGTAAGTTCAGTTAGTTAGTGTTATACGCAATTATGTCGTATGGATCTGTTTCTTGAGAAGTAACCCATGAACACATAAAAGTCAAAATAGGATGTTTTTGTCTCGACAATATACATCTTTGAAACTCATGCTAACGCTCATAAAGTACTCTCTCATTGTTAGTAGGAGCATTCTGCTCAAATTTTATGATCCATATCAAGCATGCTAGTTTATTTTCCTTTCGTGAGCTCTCAGCACATAAAATGAGTAACATTGAATTTTATTTTCTCTTGGGCGAGATAACATGGAAGTTATACCACACGCTAGCTAAACATCGCTCTCAGAAATTTTTACATATTTGTTTAACTTCACGTAAAATGTGTATTTATTAATTATTGCTTCTCTTTTCTAGATTGATCGTATCTGTAATCAGATAATCGTGATGCCCCAGAAACCGTTGGAAGCCTTAAATGGCACGAAAATTATTGCAATCGGGAGTTGCTCACCACTAGAGACATTCCAAATGACATCCTTTTGCCTTTATTTCTTACACAAAACCACATCCTGTTTGGTAATCGTTCCGCCTAGGGTGCTCATCTTCGGCATATCGATACTCCACGAGTGTATGAGCGAGCCCTGTACTTTAATGTGCTCTCTCAGGAGCTGTTTCATTGCTCTAGTGGCTCAGATGGCTAGGACAGACTAAAGAGGCATCGTTGAGTAACTGACGTTAAATCGTCAATGTGTCGTAGGGCAGTCAGGGGCTGCCCTAAGAGGGGACGTGCTTCTCAGAGCTCTAGAGTTCAAGAGGCAAACGTAAGATAAGCCACTTGTCTCACTGCGTGCGCGGTCTCGCATGGTCGATGGTGTTTAGTCCCTGACCTTGTGGATAGCCTGACTGCCGGTATTTGTCAAGAACGCAGAGGAGTGTTGTTGTTTTTGTGTCGTGCGATGAGCCGTTGTGTGTCTCATGTTTGATCGCTCCTGGGTGTGCCTCGGTTGCTTCGCATGTGTATGCTCGTTCGCTGTCATATGCATGTGATGTGCTGTTGCCGTGGTCGTGTGCTGTTGAGTGTGCGTGTCTTGTTCTCTGTGGTGTGTACAAGATGCGTGTGTGTGTGTGTGTGATGTTGTGTGTAATAGTATGTGTGGCGTCGTGATTGTTCTGTCTCTGTCGCTGTACGGTGACGGTGTTGTGTCTCGTGGTGTGCGTAAAGGCTGTGTATTTCTCATGCTTCTCCTGTTTCTCTTTACAGCCTGTTCGCCTCATCATCCTGTCATCAGCATCCGCCGTGTTCTCTCTGTTCTCGCTGTTCTTCGTGAGGGTGCGCTGGTCTCTGGACTGGCAACATACGTCCAAAGACTAAAATACTACCAACCTGTATTCATCACACGAAGACTGTCTCTCACGTTAGTCTCCTGTTCTTCTCACCTGGAAATGGGATTATTTTTAAAAGGAGTATAGGGTGGTACGTCGTACTGGGTTTTTTTTATTAATACGCACAAGCCTGCTATTTTCCCTTTAGTACTCATCCATGATGTTTCTGCTTCGCGGACATAAACTGTGGTTGTGTTTCTCTTTTTTTTATGTTCTTCAGTTAAATTCAATCGTTCTCCTGGCCTCTACACTATGTTCTATCGATCAATATGGTGTGTTGTACAAGAGAAGCTTCTGCATTAGTAGAACTCCTGGATTGCTGCTGAAATTCGTAGGTCAAAAGACAGACATTCTGAGTGATCGTGAATCTATCTTGGGTTCTGTTGATTTCATCAGTTTTGTCCACCATTCATTTCAGATTTCCACCAACCAATGTCTTACATTGATGTTCTTCAAAAATATATTACCTTGTGATCCTTGTAGTCAGCTGTAGTGTGCTGCGCCACACTGGAGTTTGTCCTGGGTACTCTCAGACTTTCAGTGACATCCTGCTTTACAAGGAACAGTCCAGTTCGAAGTGCACCGTTTACGGAAAGAGAGTAGTTTGGAAAAGTGAAGAGAGCCTGAAGTTCTTCTAGAATAGAATATGATTTAGAGGTATCGATGATAAAAAGCGACCAAGTAAAGGTGCTGAACATGAGGGAAAGTTGAAGAATGACTTAATTAGCTATACTGAACAAAGTTGTATAAACATACACATTGATCGTGATAAGCTAGACTATTAAACCATCCAGTGGTTGATTCGTTCTTGAAAATGAACTTTTTATTTAGTCACAGACTCAGAGCGTGTTGCATAGGTCGAGGCAGTTGTAACCAATTCCAGAAGCAAGTGAAAGTCGATCAATGGAAACATGTGCTTGAGCGTAACTTGTTGTGCCGGGGGACTCCATAAAGGCTGTGCAGAAGCGCTGATTTGTGATTCCTTGATAGCAATCGTTGGCTCCGAAAAGGACGCTTGGAGAGTTCTACTAAGATAAGGGGGATCAGAGGAGTTGGGTAGTTGAGTAGGTGATAGGAATAAGTTCGCTCCTCGTAGGTTCCAGACCACCTGTGCTACAGGTCTTATCTGGAAGGAGGTACATGATCACTATAACCATATCAATACTGACGACAAAGTAGGACTTCAAGGGTCTTTAAGGGGCAGAATAATCTCTAGAAAAGTATTGTAAAAATATGGTCACGTCAGAGTCTAAAGCGTCATCATGTCGAGGCCTAATTTTACTGATAAAATGGATAGCGATGGGGAAAAAGAAACGCTGTGTTTGTCATTTATTTATGTGTTTTTGAAGAATGGGAATGTGTGGAGAAAACGACAACATTCTCTTGTTAGTGGAGGGATCCTTTTGAGTGAATGTGAAACCTGTTTGTATGTCCTGTTTGTGTTTTGGAGGTTTTTCAATGTAACAATACTTATAGATGTTTGTCAATTATTTTGCGAATCTGGGTCCTCAAACCGCTGCCATAGGTATTACAAATAGATTGGAGTGAACTGTTGAACTACGAACCTTTCTGTGACGGACCCCGGGGTAGGAAAAGGCTCATATAGAAATCAAAAAACATTCTACGCCTGGGACCAGACACACGAAGACACTGACTTACAGAAGACGGACTGTACAATTTTGTAAAAATCTGGTACTAAAGATTGGACAATCTGCTATCGTGCTAAAACCTTAATTGTTGGATTATTATTATTAAATTATTATTAATTATTAGTATTTATTATTATTCATTTTATTATATTCTTGATTTAACTTTATTTATTATTATTTTAGATTTATATCAAACTTATTAATCTAATAAAATTCTGAATCGCTATACATTGTTTTTGTATTTTTCTTCGTGTGGCTACATATGCTCTTGTGTGTGTTAGCCCTTGTGAGGTGTTTTCTCTAGTGTAGTTTTTACTTGTGTGTTTGTGGGTTTCCTGTGTTATGTGTTCCTGTGTGTTTTCTTGCGTTGTTGATTTTTAGATGATATATGGACTGTTGTGATTTTAGCAGGATGGCTCCGTCTGTGTGTAGATTGATCACCTGTTGGGTGAGGGTTATAAGTATACTTGTAGGTGGGTGTGATTTGTAATGTTGCTTACTTGTGTGTGGGATTCCATTAAGGTGGGTATTTGATTGTGTA